>CM060181.1:41999717-42542217 GCA_030549775.1 Tamarix chinensis | reverse complement strand
ATTAAAAAAAGCATATAAATACACATGATCTGCATAATAATGTGAATGCTAAAAAAATATATATACACCTTAATTTTGTACTTAGAACATACATATCTTATGATAATAATATATATTTTAGGCTTGTGGATTATCTTAAAATAATAATAAATATTTTTATAAAATAGATCATAAACACATTTATATATATATATATAAATTAAGGTCTTGGCTGGCCACAATCAAAAAAGGACAGCAAAATTTTTCACTAACACATCAAACAACAGATTATCGAACAACAAACCACAAGTTTACAATAACAAACAAACACAACCTCTTCGGTGTAACATGCATGCATTTATATATATATACATATCAGTAGAGACAAATTAACCAATGAAGGAAGAACAAACACATACGTAAAGGGAGCGATGACATGCAAGTTGAGAACGGCAACGACGAAGGTACAAATGTTGGTTACGTTCGCAAGAATGGCAGAGGGGTGGTGGAGAGATGGCGGTGTGACGGTTTTCCTTAATTCATAAGAGCCAGAGCGGTGGTGCAAGGGTTTGCAAGAAAAAGAGAGTACGAGAGGGAAGCGGCAAAGTCTGAAATTTTTGGCACGAAACAGAATAGAATGAAATAAAAGGAACTTTTAATAACGATTCATCTAAGAACCGTTAATAAAACAATGCCAATTTTGACAACGGTTCTTGTTTGAACTGTTATTAAATCATGTTTTAATAATGGTTTTATGTCAACCGTTATTAAAATTCCCATGCAAAATTTCACCTTGCACTTTTAATAACGGTTATTACCTAAAACCGTTATTAAAACTTCTCACGCATTAATTTTCACGCATTTGACAACGATTTTTGAACCACCGTTATTAATGTCCCATTATTATTTCCTATTTCCATAGTAGTGGATCGTGATTTACATAGTAAAAGGGTCGGAGATGGTTTTTCAAATCTCTTTTTTTCTTCTCTCCTTTGATAATGATGATGGTAAAGTTAAGAATTTTTACAAATAAGGCATATCATTAAATACTCATAGGTTAAGCACTCAACAAAGACATTCTCTATTTTGTAGTAAAGATTTGAAAGAGTCATCCTATAATGAAGTGCTTAAAAATAAAATCTCTTTCACAAGACTACATATATCCCAATCCATAACGAAAGACATTTAAAAATAATAAATAATTACAACATAACAAATTGCATAATTCAAATTTAATATCAAGTATGCTTGCAAAAGTAAATTGGTTTGTAATCAATTTTCAACAAAGTGTAGTGCACAAAAGAGATTAATAACAAGATGAACGACATGATTTCCAAAACAAAGGACTATGAGTTGGTTTTTAAATCTTCTTTCCCCCTATAATTTATATCAATCATTCACATTTAAATTGATTCATATTATTTATACTACTTTAGAATCATTGTTATATGAAATTCCTATTGTCATCATCCACACATATTTCTTTCTCGTGTATAAGATATGATAACAAGAAAAAATATTTACAACTTCTATAAGTAACATAGTCTGACTTATATTATAATAATTCTAAATATAGAGAAAAATTCAATTACATCAAACGTTTGCAAAATGGATCCTAAGATAAGACCCATTTAATGTACCCTTATAAGACGTGTAACCCTCCCTATGTTTAAAAGAAATACAAAAAAAACTTCCCAAACCCTAGAATGAGGGAAAAGAAATAAAGATTCAAAATATCAACACTACGACCAAAGTTAAAAGCTCTAGCAACTTAGTGTTACCACCAAGCTATAGTAGCTCAAATATCACCTTCAAGTTGACTCAAATATCAGTAACAAATAAAAATAAAAATAGTGAGTTATTATGACTAGTAGAGAAACTGTAGAAGTTTAAATAAACAAGATAACATATGCTCTTGATTAGTTAGACTGGATAGACTATGTGGTACCATCATGCTTATATACACAAAGTTAAGATATCAATGATCAATTTTAGTTTGTATTTATCATGATATGATGATGTATTACTATACCTATGTGATCAAATTTTTGCATCATCATACATTTGTTTGAGTAACAAGCTAATATACAATTGATAATTAGACTAACTTAGTCAATTACCCGTGCATTATTTTAATGCAAAACCATGTTGTTTTAATGATCCTCGAATTCAAAATTATATGACCAAATATCATAATAATAAAATCATTAAAAAATTTCATCAATTAAAAGGAAAAAACCTTCTTACTTTTAATTTTGTGAAGTTATTCAATATTGCTGCCTAAGGAAATCATATGGGAATTCCACCTCTAATCAGCTTCAATGGTTTTATAAATTGTCTTTTTTGAGAAGTACAAGTTGAATGAGCTCAATATATGCAATAGTAATTTATAAATTGTGAAGATGATTGTACATTATGTATCCATTCTTATAATGTCATATAATTTCTTATTAATATCTGACTAAGCATAGCATATTCCTTAGAGCTTTTGATATCAATTCTTCTTCTTGCGCATTCTTCCATGAAAGAACATGTCTTCCATACATGGATACAAATTTCATGATTTATTCAATTATGAAACCAATTAATAGTTGGGCATGACATATATATATATATATATATATATATAATTGTATAAATCATGAAATTCATAACCAATCCATATTATTCAAATAAAAAAGACCATGCAGAAAATGCTATTACTCATAAACAAATCTTAATGAATTAAACAAAAAATAATAGTAGATGAAAGATAGATCAACCAAAGTTGATACCATAATTTCAAGGTTTTTTGAAGGTAATGAAAAATCATTCATTCTCAACACTACAAGTAGGAAAAACTAATCGAAAGGGTATCAGCAATAAAATTTAATTGATGAAGAGATGATTAAGAACTTAATAAGATGGTAGGAAAGAGGAAAAAAATATTCACACTGTTGAGATTACATTCACTAACATCTATTAAAGGCAAGTGATTATTGATGAAATATCGGCACATGAGAGGAAGATGGAGAGCAACAGTACCTGAAAGAGACATAGGAATAAGGAGGGAGTAATCATAGAGAAAGGGATGACTCTGAGGATTGTAGTTGAATCGATTAACCTTAGAAATGATGGAGAAGTGTTTCTAAGAGAAACCAATGTAACTAAGTTCCAGCATTTTTCTTCATTCTAGGGAAAAGAACAACACTAGATAAGCAGCTTTGGCAGGTGTTGATAATAACAAGTATAGAATTTACTCTTTACAATGTTGATCCAAATCATTGAAAAAAAAAATTATAACCATTGTTGTTGTTTGATGCAAAATTTCTTCTATTATGTATGAGATTTTTTATATTGTCACTCATGGAAACCCATTGTTATATTTCCTTTATAATAAATATAACACCCCAAATTTCATAGTTGGAAATTTTTATTTGTACAAAAACCATACACTAAAACAAAGGGATGCTACCACCGTGATCGGTACAAGATTGACCCTCAACCAATTTCATACCAACCACAAGGCTGGAAAATTAGAAAGACATTAATTTTGAATAAATGATAAAATGCAAGTTTCTAATAATTCATAATTAAAATAGAGTGTGCAAAGTTAAAGTCAATACAAGATAGAAAATGATTACATCAAAGAGGCCCCTATAGAGAAAATAAAGCAATCAGTCAGTGAGAAAAATAGGACAATATGAGTCCAGATAACACTCTCTCGCACCCCAGGACAAGTTCAACGAGCCATCACTCAGTCTAGCCCAATGCATCGAAGGCGTCAAAATCATCACATGCAACATCTCTTACCTGCACCAACTCAGAAGAGGCCACTACTCGTGGGAATTAACATCACCCATAAAAGGGGTGATCAGTACGTTACGTATTAAGTAAGGTAACCATACAACTAAGGCCATATAAGTGCATATAGTACATCCTTCAGATTCCACATCATTATCTAGATATAGGCCATCATTTATGTCTTACACATCTCTTGGATTATATATATATATCCACGTGAGTATGGGGGACCTCACTATTATAACTGGTGGATTGAAAATGATACTTTAGGGTAAAACGTGCCTGACCACTATTATAGCAGGTGAACATAAAAATTTATCCCAACTTGAACCTGACTCATGCGGTGTTTCACTATAAGTAGTTAGTGTCTTTTCCATGATTTATTTTATATAAGGTGTGGTTTATCGAGCTAGGAACCCTCACTATTATAGCCGGTGGACTAAAAATGATACTCTAGGGCAAAACGCACCTGACCACTATTGTAGCCAATGGACTGGAATACACTCTAAGGCAACAAGGCTCCTGGCCACTATTATAGCCAGTGGACCAAAATACTTTCTGACCTAGGCTCGAATCGATAATCTTTCACTTTAAGTAATTAATGCTTTACTTGTGTCTTATTCTACACGCAGGCCCAACAAGACATGTATCACCCACTAGACCTCTCATTCTCACCCCTTCACCTAAACTCTTCTAAAAATCTCCATACTATATCTTAGGACCTCTATGTACCCTAGGACTCCAAGTCTCCTTCCTCACCTTCCCTTACTCACCATGAAAACCCAAACTCTAGCGTATAAGGGTCAAGGCCCACTTTCACATAACTATACTTTATCTCACTATCGCCCTCAAGGGTTTCCCTCAAAAACCTAATCTGGCCTATGTGGCCCAACCTCACCTTATCATATGCATCCCAAGCTCCCTTTGCTTCCAACACCATCACTCCACTCAATCCACACCCAACATCACAACCATACTAAAATGCCCTAAAAATTTTAATTTTAAGAATTATAGTTAAATAAGGTTTTATTAGACAAATTAATTAAATAAATTATTTTTATTAAAATAAAAAGGGAATTAATTAGGGAATCAAGAAGAAATACATAAGTATTTTAATTAGGAAGAAATTTAGGTATTTTAGCTAATTAAGGATTTTATTTTAGATATCGATTAAATAAATTATTTTTATTAAATAAGAGGAAATAAATAGGGCCAAAGTAATAGGAATTTTATAAATAATTTAATTGGAGAAAATTAGGGTGATTTGCTAATTAAAATGGAATTTATGAAAAACCTTTAAAAAACCTAAATTAGCCTAAAAAGGAGAATTAAATGTTATTTTATTTAAATATTATTATTTTTAAATATTCCAAATATCCTAATTAAATTAATTAACCCAATCCACTAATTTTCTTTTTATCTTTTTCCCTTTTCCTTTTCTTTCTTTCTTTTCCTTCATTTTTCTTTTCTTTTCTTTATTTTTCTTCTCTTTTCCACCCTTTTTTCCCTTGATTAGGCCTGCCTACCTGCAACCCAATCCTTCTTTTCCTTTCTTCCTCTTTTGGCATGGCCTAGGATCGAAACTCCACTCTTCATTCCTTTTTCCACCGAAACACCGCATTTCAATTAAATTCTCCCCCCTTCACCATACCAACCGGCCCGGTTCACTTTCTTTTCCTCCCTTTCTTTTTTCTCCTCAGCTGCCCAGTCCAGCCCCCCACCTTTATTCCTTCTTTCTCCTTTCTCCTCCCCCGGCATCAATGCCTACAAATCCGTCGCCGAAAGCCTTTGAGAATCACACCGCTGGTGATGCCTGATTTGAATACTAATTGACTCTCTCTCCCTCGCCAATTCAGCAGCCCCATCGACCCAACTAACCCTCCCCTATTTCTCGCACGATTTCCTTTACTCCCAACCATCTACTTACCCTTCCTTTTTTGAATTTCGCTAGTCAACTATCGCCAGCCGATGCCTTCTCCCTACTGCCCTATATTCCCAACACTTCTCTAACTTCATCCACTTCATTTTCTCTATAAATACCCCCCATAATTAGCAAGGGTCATGCTTTTGATTATTACCTAGAATTTTCCAACCTTGCCACCGCCGCCACTTCAGACACCATTGTCGCTGCATACGGCCAACTCTGTTGCCCTCTCTTCCTACCCAACTCATCCTTGCACCGCCCTCTAACTAAGCTGCCCTTCTCCCTCAATTCTTCTTGCACGAGCCACCATGGCCGTGCAAATTTCCCTTCTCAATCAACCTATTTTCTACCCTTGCCACCCTTCGCACCGCCGTCCGCCACCACTTCCGCCACCGTTGCCTCTCCTTTCACCTCCCAAACTGTATTGAAAATCCTCCTCTATCTCCCCCTAACTTTCTTTTCCTCTTTCTCCCTCTCCTCCTCTCTTTCTCTTCTTCTTCCTCATTCGGCCACCACTGCCCTACCATGCACTGCCACCTATGGCTGCGCCACCACCCTTATTTTGTTCCTCTCCTTCTAAGCAACCATAATCACCCTTATTTCCACACTCATTCTCCCTATTTTGTTCCCAGCCTTCAATTTTCCCCTTTTCTTCTCTTTTTCCGACCACCGCTGCCGCCACCATGCACCACCGCCGACACCACCAACCACAAAGGTTGAACCTTAAACCCTCTCAACCCTTTTTCCCTATTTAAGCTTATTTTATTTTATTTCAATTTTATCCTAATATTCAATTATAATAATAATAATAATAATTATTATTATTATTATTATTATTATTATTATTATTATTATTATTATTATTATTATTATTATTTAATAAGTTTATTATTATTCAATGTAAGGTCGAAACCTTACTTCATTTTATCTTTAATTATTATCATTACTATTATTACCATTATTAATATTATTATTTTTGCAATATTATTATGTTTTTTTTATCATTATTATTATTACTATTTCATGATTATTATTATTATTATTACTAAATTTTGTTATAAATTTTACTAATGTTGTTATTAGTATTATTTTGGTGAAGGGTCGAAGCCCTTATTCCATCTTTTATTTCAAATCTTATTATTATTATTATTATTATTATTATTATTATTATTATTATTATTATTATTATTATTATTATTATTATTATTATTATTGTTGTTGTTGTTGTTGTTGTTGTTGTTATTGTTATTATTATTTTTTTTACTATTATCATTATTATCGTTATTATTATCTTAGTATCACTATTATTATTATTAGGATAAAGTTTTTAAACCTTATATTATTAGTTTTTATAATATTACTATTATTCCTATATCTTTAACAAAGTTAGTATTTAGTTAATGACATTTTTATTGATATGTTATTATTTTATCAAAAACCTAGTATTAGAATAAATTAGTATGTAATAGTATTTTTGGAAGGAGGGAATCTAATTTTTAGCTTTTCCCTCATATAGGTGAGACCAATCAAAGCCCTAAGGAGGCGTAGGAGCGTACTCCAAAACCAATGTCGTTTTAGGTAAGGGTGTTACTAAGGCCTTATGTGTGTTGATGTGTATTATATGATTTATATGTTATGCATCCTATGTTTATCATTATAATTATTTCATGTGTGGTATGACGTAGAGTTGAAGTATGTTTCTGTGTTATTATATGGCATGTGTACTATATGTATGTGATGAAATATTGTTGTATGTGATGTTATGTGTTATGACCCGGTAAGACATGTATGTGAGGATGTTAATGTGGTTTTTGTGGGGGAAAGGATTAAAAAGGAGAATGAGAAAAGAAGTTGACCAAGGGAAGTAAGTTGTCTAAAAGGAAAAGAGGTTGACCAAGGGGGGAAGTTGACAAAAGGGGAATAAGTTGACCAAGGGATGTGAGTTAACCTAAGTATTTTAATGATCCATGAGTGGAGAAATAAAATGGGGATTTTAAATAAAATAAAAGAGTGGGAGAATCTATGGTTTTGTATAGGAGAATCTAATTTATGGTTTAATATGGTAAAATCTAATCTATGGTTTTGTATAGGAGAATTTAATCTATGGTGTAATATGGGAGAATCTAATCTATGTGTAACATAGGAGAATCTAATCTATGGTTTGTATGGATTGAATTTAGGGTTTTGTATGGAGAAAACTTGGGTTTTGTGTGGATTGAATTTTGGGTTTTGTATGAAGGAATCTAGGGTTTTGCATGGGAGAATCTCAACTAGAGTTTGTATAGATGGACTTAGGGTTTGGCATGGTGGATTTTATGGTGTTGCATGGGAGAATCTCAACTAAGGTTTTGTATAGATGGAGTTAGGGTTTTGCATGGCAGTATCTATGGTGTTGTATGGGAGGATCTAACCCAGGGTTTTGTATGGATTGAATCTAAGGTTTTGTATGGAAGAATCTAGGGTTTTCATGGTTGAATTTAGGGTTTTACGTGGGATTTTAGAGTTTCACATGAAAAATTCGAATGGTTGCATGGGATATGTAAAGTCTGCATGGGCATAAAATTTACGTATGGAAAGTTGATTTGGGATGTGAGGAAGGTAACGTAAATGTTGTTTGGGTGTTTGAACACTTTGGATGAAAAATAGTACGTGAAGCAATATAAGGGTACATAGGAGACCGAGCTAGGGTTTGTGTGGACAATTAGGGTTTGGTGTGGCTACTTAGGGTTTTTGTGGTATCATGTGTATTTAGTGATTAAAGTGTAGTTATGATGGTGGAATTTATGAGTTGTGATGTGTGGAGTGTTAAAATGATTTGGGTTGTGTGAAGTGGAGTAAGATGGGCCACTGAGGCCTGAATTAGGGTTTATGAGGAAAACCTTAGAGTAAGGAAATAAGTGGACTTGGAGGTGTGTGGTAGTGGGCCTTGACCCACATATTTTGATGTTAGAGTTCTAGTATGGGTTTGAGTATAAAGGAAAGGTCGTTGGACAAGTTAGGAGGTGCAAGATTCCCATGATATGATATGGGTCTGTTAGAGGATAAGTGTAAAGGGAGTAATTCATGCATGTCTAGGTTAATGTTTCTGAATAAGACACCGTAATATACTAATCATTTAAAATGGAAGATTGTTGAGTCGGGCCCAGACCGATCCACCGGCGAATAATAGTAGTTAGGGTATTATGTCCTATATGTGACTGGTCCACTGGTAATAATAGTGGTCAGGCTTTGTAACTGTGTGTTTCCGGTCTATCAACTATAATAGTAGGGGATTCCATGCTCAACAAAACTGAACATGTTTGTGCTAAGACATGGGAAAGACACTAAACACTTACAGTGGAACACCATGAGAGTTGGGGCCAGACCAGTCCACCAGCAAATAATAGTGGTTAGAAGCTTTATGCCCTGTGTGTTTCCAGTCCACCGGCTATAATAGTGGTCAGGAGCTTTATGCCCTGTGTGTTTCCGGTCTACCGACAATAATAGTGGTCTGGAGCTTTATGCCCTGTGTGTTTTTAGTCCACCAGCTATAATAGTGGGGTTCCCATACTCGCATGGAGTTGATAAAAAGCATGGTGTGAATTGATTTTCGATCAGAGATTAATTAATTAATTAATCTGGATTATAAATGGGCCGTTACGTATCTACCAGAATGTTTGTACGATATTATATTATCATGATCATGCTCTTTTATTCTTCTAATTGGTTTATGTGATTTTATGTGTTGGCCTTAGTGCATCGGTTACCTTACTTAGTACGTAGCGTATTGATCACTCTTTTCATGGGTGTTGCTCATTCCCACGAGTAGTAGGCCCTTCTGACTTTGTGTAGGTGGGTAAGACATCAGGCGGAGTTGAGTGTTGAGCATACATTTGGCTCCAAATTTGAGAGTAGTGTGGCTGGATTCACTCTTCTGGTTATTTTATTTACTTCTATTATTCTTTTTGTATCAGATGTTTCCCTCTTATGGGTGACTACTTTGTATAGGGTATTCTAGATGAAACTTTTATCTTATGAAAGTTTTATTCCTTCTTTTTGGAATTTTGACCATGTACTCTAATTTATGATTCTTTTACTGATCACCCTTTTATTGATCTTTGATGTTATGAACTCTTGGTTTAAGTTTAACAATATTATTTTCTTAGCCTTAGCACTTGGTACTAAAACAGTTGGAGAGAACCGATTTGGTACTAAGTGTGGCAGTAGCGTCCCCAAAATTCACGGGTATTAATTTAAGTATTTCTATTTTAAAAAATTTAGTGAATTTTGGGATGTCACATTTACCTCCCATCCTTCAAATGTGATCATGAAAACCCTAATTGGCCATCCTCAAACCCTAGTACCTTTCCTTTCTCGTATGTCATCCACTCACACCACTCCCCTTTCTACTTGACTCATTTCCCCCTCCATGTGACACCCTTCTAACCTCAACCCACACTCCAACCACTTGTCATTAGCTCTCCCTTCCACACACTTCCTCCACTTAGAATTTTTCTCACAACCCTAGTTAAGGTCCCCATGCACACTTATACCAACCCACGTATTATTTTTCACTCATGGACTCCAATCACCTAAGATATTCTTCCCTCACCTTTCTTAACTCTGAAGTTGCCTTTTCCCATGTAAGAGTTACCCCCATGTAAAGACTTACCACCCCATGCAAGGCCCTTCACTTCCCATGCAACATTTATTCCATCCTCTCATTTTATTCATATTATCCTTTTATTTGTCTCCCTATACGTCATAAGATGCTTCTTTTATTTCCTCACATCCTCATCATACTACTTAAGGATTCCTAGCATGCATGTCATTTAGGGCAACAATACATAAGGCATAACATAAAATACAAGTTATATCACCATATTACATATGCCATAACACATATACAACTTACCTTAGCTCCATGCTTAGCAAGTTGTGTTACAAGCATATAATCCATAACCACATAGGATACAAGCATATAACCAAAGACACATGAACACATAACACACAATTTTGCCTTAACTACATACTTACCTAGATTGATACCGGGCTTGAAGCACGACTCCTATGCCTCCTTAGGGGGCAAGGTTTGGTTCATCTATAAGAGTGGAATGCTTGTGTTAACTTCCTTCTTATTACTTTTATTATCCCCTAAGTAATTACTAGTAAAAGTCTAATACTAGTAATAACAATAATAATAGTCTTGATAATAATAGGATTAGGATTATTAATGATACTAATAATAACAATAGTAGTAATAATAACCATAATAAGGCTAATAGTAGTAATGATGATAATAATATCATCATTAATAATAATGATAATGGCCGAAATTGTAATAATAATAATAATAATAATAATGGTAGTCATAATAATAGTAATGATAATATTAATATTAATATTAATATTAATATTAAGACTAATAATAATAATAATAATAATACAAAATAATTTATACTTAAATAGAAGTAAGGGCTAGAGCACAACCAGAGGTGGAGGTGTCAACAGTGGCAGCAACTGTAGGAGGGGTGGTGATTTGAAAAGACTCAACTTTGGGGTTGGAAGAGGGAAAGGGAGGTGGTAGTTGTGAGGTGGTTGGTTCCCTAGACCAAGAGTGTTGCAGTGGTTGTGGTGGTATGTCACAATAGCGGCTAAGGTGGCAACAACTACGCCGGCCAAAGGTGGAGGAGGAGGAAGGAGGGGTAGAAAAGGGAAATAAAGGTTATGGGGATGTAGGGAAGGTGTACTAGGTTGAGAGGGAGGTAATGGGGGTGGCTGTGGTGGAGCAAGCGGTGCAGGGCGGAAAAAGTGGCGGCGACAGGCTGTAAAGGGTAGATGGAAGTATTATTTACTGAACCTCACCTTAGAAAGTAACTTCCTCAACATATGGGTGGTTCAGAATTACAAGAAAAATAGTTTTTCCTTTTAACTTTTTACATCCCTTAAATCAAACAATAATATATTTTGTATTTTTCTAAAAATTATAACTCCCCCCTATACTTATGTGACACGAAACCACCTCAAAGACTTAAAAGTCCCTCATCTATAGTAGTAATCCTATCGTAATTATAACGTGTTTAAAGGTGAAGTATCTCCTACTCAATCGAGCTGTACCCAGTCCTTGTCATAAGGCATGTAAAAAAGACCAATAAGCAACTTGCTTACATCAGCCGAACAAAAAGAACAACGTCTTCACCAGCGAAGCACGGGGACGCTGAAGTGCACCCGTTTCGCATCCCCAGGACATTTCTGGGGATAAAACGCGAGACGAGACACTGATTTTTTTTTTAAAAAAAACTCTGAAACAACATCATTTTGGAGGATTTTTGTCGACTAGCTCTACTCGCCCCATCCCCTCGCCCACGACCGCAAGAGTGCACGACTACATGCATGATGCTCCATCCCAGTTGCCCACTTGCCCTATCTTCCCCCTTCACCCTTCCAATCGAGCATTTCCTTTTAACTTGAGGGATGCGACTGCCGGCTGCTACTTAGCTTCGATCCAAATGAATCGCAGCAACAACAACATTCTCCCTCCTTACCCAGCACTTACCAGCGACCATCGACCAAAGATCCATCTTCCATTCTCCCTCCCCGCCCAATAGCATTGTTTCCTGAAGTGTAGAGTTTTGGTTCTATTTTGTTGCTCCGTTTTTCCACCTCTCCACCGCCACTGCTGGGCTCTGCAACGCCTCAAGTTCGCTGCTCCCACAACCACGGTAAGACCCTTCCATCCCCTTGCTATCTTACGATTAATGTCCCAAATGTATAAGTATTTTGCTAACAGGATGATTCCTGGTGCAAGTGGGGAGAAGGCAGAGGAGAAGGGAAAGGGAGAGAGAGAGAGGCAAGGTAGAAGAAAGTGGGAGGCTGAGCATTTGGTTAAGATTGTTAATTGTTCACCTACACCCTCTCCGCCTTTACAGGGTCTGTGGAAGGTTTGTTGTCATCATCTCCGGTCTTATGTTGTTAGTTTGTATGCGATGTATCTTTGTAGATCATGTGCATTATTGCTTGATTTGATGAGTCGATGATTATGAATACATTGTCCTGAATCCCTTTTGGTCAGATCTGCTTGTAATCTCAATTTGTGCAATTGTTCTTGATTTGGGTTATAGCTTTACTAGTTTGATTAATTGTAACCTAAAAAATATTAGATAATTATCACTGTTTGTGTTATGTTGTGATAGTTTATTATGATTCGGTTTGTGTTGTTGTTGTTGTTGTGTTGTAAATGCTGATTTTGGTTTGTGTTATTGTTGTTGTGTTGTGATTGTTAATTTCGGTTTGTAGTGTTGTTGTTGTGATTTAAATAGATTCTAATTTCGTTTTGTAGTGTTGTTGTTGTGATTTAAATAGATTCTAATTTTAGTTTGTAGTGTTGTTGTTGTGATTTAAATAGATTCACTGATCATTTGTTATATATTACTTGTAGTGATTTCTGTTATTAGTGTTGTATTGCATTGTAGGCCTGTGGCGTTGTGGCATTATGATTGTATCATAACTTTTAGTGGTAGTAATAGTAACATGGGTTCTACGAGTGCTAGTGTATCTTCTACGGACGTAAATGATAATCCTCTTCAGAATTATGTTACTAAAGGTGAGAAAATTAGTGGAGGGGGAACTATTTTGTGGACATGCAATTTTTGTAATCAAACAATGCAAGGAAGCTATACAAGGGTGAGAGCTCATTTGTTGAATATTCCTAGTAAAGGTATTGCTACTTGTAAGAAAGTGAGGGCGAAGGACAAGCTTGAAATGGTAACTTTAGAAAATGAAACTTTGAAAAGAGTTGAACAAATATTGCCAAAAAATGTGCATTTACCTAATTCAAGCATGGATGTATCTTTATTGAAGAAGAGATGAGTGAGTGATATAAATCCTATAGAGAAAGCTTTTAACAATCAATTGCATTCTTAATTAGATGCAATAATTGCTAGAATGTTTTACACCGGCAGTGTTCCATTTAATTTAGCAAGAAATCCTTTTTTTATTGCAGCTTTTGCTTTTGCTACTAGCCATACTTTACCTGCTTATGGTCCACCAGGTTATAATCGTTTGAGAACAATGTTACTTCAACAAGAAAAATCAAACATAGAGAGATTATTTGCACCAATCAAAAGGACATGGAGGGAAAAATGTGTTACTATTGTGTCTGATGGTTGGAGTGATGCACAAAGAAGACCATTAATAAATTTTATTGCAATTTGTGATTCGGGTCCTATGTTTTTAAAGGCAATTTATGCTTCGGGTGAGATCAAAGACAAACACTTCATTTCTAAGTTGTTGAAAGAAGTTTGATGAGGTAGGTTCTCAAAATGTTGTACAAGTTATCACTGATAATGCATCTAATTGTAAAGCGGCCAGTGAGATCATTAAACAAATTTATCCTCATATTCATTGGACTCCATTTGTTGTTCATACCCTTAATCTTGCTTTAAAAAATATTTATACTGCAAGAAATGTGAACAATAATGTTGAGACATATGAGGAGTGTCATTGGATAACCGAGATTCATGGAGATGCTATTCAAATCAAGAATTTTATAATGATGCATTCCATGAGATTAGCCATGTTCAATAGGTTTTCTTCTCTAAAGTTGCTTGCAGTTGCTGATACTTATTTTGCTCAAGTTGTTGTTACATTGAAGAGAATGAAGCTTATAAAATATAACCTTCAAGCTATGGTAATTAGTGAAGAGTGGTTTTCTTATAAATCTGATAATATTGGAAAAGCAAGGTTTGTGAACGAAAAATAGTTTAATGATTTATGGTGGGAGAAGGTTGATTATATCCTTGAGTTTACACGGCCTATTTACCATATAATTAGAGAGTGTGATGCCGGTAAACCAACCCTTTACCTTATCTATGAAATGTGGGACACAATGATTGATGAAGTGAGAAATGTCATTTATCAGCATGAGTGTAAATAGGTTGGAGACGTATCTTCTTTCTTTCAAGTGGTATATACTATACTCACAGTCCATTGGACCAAAATTAGTACGCCCCTCATTGTTTGTCATACTCATTGAACCCAAGGTAATCTTATTTTGTTTTTATTAAAGTGTTATCTTCTTATTTCTTTAATTTAACAATTAATAATAGTATCTATAATTTTGTTGATTTCTTCCTTTGAGGGAAGGTATTACACTGATATTTGGTTAGATGCTAAATCACCTAGAGTTGCTCCTTCTAGAGATGAAGAGGTTTCCATCGAAAGGAACAAGTGTTTTAAAAGGCTTTTCCCTAATCATGAAGATTGCTCCAAAGTTAATATGGAGTTTACGAATTTTGCATTTAAACACGATCCATTCGAAGAATTTGATTCTCTTTATGATAGAGACATTCTTGATCCAAAGGCTTGGTAGGAAGTTCATGGCTCAAGTGCAGCATTACTTCAAGATATTGCCCTCAAATTGGTTGGCCAAATATCTTCTTCTTCATGCAGCGAACGAAATTGGAGTATATATGGTTTTATTCATTCTATGAAAAGGAATAGATTGCTTCCTAAGCATGCCAAAGACTTAGTGTATGTTCATAATAATCATTGTCTCCTAGTAAGGAGACTTCTAGGATATAAGGAGCAAAAATCAATGATGTGGGATATCTACAGTAATATTTTCTCGTTATTTACTAATTTTGTATTACATTATAAGTTGCGACAACTATTAAATGATAAATTTATTTATTTATTTTGCATAGGTGATGATTTTGGTTCTTTTGAAGATATTGGATTACGTGATGTTGCTTCTCTTTCTCTCGATGAACCCGAGTTAGAGGCCGTGATTTTTCTGAAACAAGGGTTGAAGATGAAGAAGTAGAAGTAGTTGATGTCATTAACGAAAATAAATATTTAATTTAATAGTGTTGAATGTATGATTTTAAGTAATTTAGTATGAGTTTGAGAATTAAATTTCAGTTGTATAAACTTTTAATTTAATATATTTTTTTATTTTAATATTTATGTATATTAGCATTTTCTTCCGTCCCTATTTCTTAATTTTATAATTTTTTCATTTTATCCTATCCCCATTTTCCCATCCCTGTACATCACTCGTCTTCACTGGGCTCCCCGTCCCCATCCCCGTACATCATTGGTCTTCACTGGGCTCCCTTTCTGTGGAAAAATCATCCTCATTGAAAAGAGATGCCCCGTACCTTCTCTTAGATGTTCTGTCCAGCAACGTTTTTCACGCGGACACAGGCCGACCTATTTATATTGACTGACACAACTACACCTGTCGCCGTGTAGGTCCACCAAACTAATCTCATTCACAGCCCGCTTCGTTTAGTCCACTAAGTGGGAGAATACATTTAATGAGTGGGCGGTTATGTGGTTCTTTCATGATTTAAGAAAATATTAATTTTGGTTTTTTAAAGAGAGATATTTTAATTTATTTCTAGGAGAAATAAAGGAGGGAGAGGGGTCGGCACCTGCACCGGCGCACCGGCTCCGGCACTGGCAGCTGCTCATCGGTACTGGTCCTGTTTTCACGTGACGTCGGTCCATCGGCCCCAATTTCATAATTGTTGTTTGACGCAAATATTTAAGGGGCTTGCCTTCCTTCCATATCATTTTTGGCGATTAGGATTTAGGACATATATTCAATCAGAGGCTAAAAATTAAAGGTGGCAAACGGGTCATTTGGGTCGGGTTAGGGTCGGGCTGATATGGGTCGGGTCAACTTTTATTTACTATATAATCGAGTCGAGTCTGGGTTCGGGTCCGGTATAATTCTGTTCGGGTATGTTTCGGGTTATGTTGCTTTGGGTCGAGTTCGGGTTCGATTCGGGTTAATTGACGGGTCGGGTATGATTTAGGTCAGGTCGATGCTAGGTTCTTCGGATTTCTCGGGTTCGGGTCTATTTCGGGTTTGACTCGGGTCTATAGAATTCGGGTTAGGTTTGGGTTCGGATCACTATATGGGTCGGATGTGAATCAGATCAACTAAGTGTCAGATCTATCGAGTTTTTCGAATTCGGGTCTATAGATTTTAGGTCAAATCAAAAAACTCAAATTAGGTATTATTTATAACAGTATGAATCATGATCGAGAACGAGTTTGAACATAAAAATTGGAACTTGTATGAAATAAAATAAAATTATTTTTAATTTTTACAAAATTAACTTTAAGTATTTTTAGAATACTAATAAAATCTTTGAACATACCACCATCACAATTTAAAATAAGAGAGTTTTTTTCCTAGCTATAATAGTACAACATTATCCTATTACTATTAGTTTGGTTTTAGCTTCTTTTGCTGTGGTTTTTTAATTTCTCAGTGTGACATTGTCACTATTTTTCATTTTCAATAATAATTTTTAATATACAATAAATAAATATGTGATAAATGAAAATCACAATCATCAATAACTTTGTGAAAAATGAAATATCAAAGTTGTCTTATGATTATAAACCCTACCCCACTTCCTATGAATTTTTCTCAATGCCTAACTTAGTAAAACAATACTCCGTCATAGCACACTAAACTATATATTGTATGTCTGATGTCTTAAGATAATTATCTATATTATAAATATGTCAATAGATATTTATAATGGTCACAACATAGCTAAGAAGTGACAATATATCTCCTTTTACACCTTAAATTACAATTATAATTTTCATGATTTCTTACATTACTTTTCCTGCATTGTTCATGTTTAATTTGCATCAACATGCATATCATCCATCTCCTTCGTTCTTATAATTGCTAACATGGTGGACCATGCACTTCCTTTGTTAATTATTTCATTTCTTAATATTATGGCATAATATTCTAGAAGCAAGTGCATGGCATCCTCAATAATATTATTTGGTCATTGAATCGGTGCAGAGTCATTTGATCTCCTCCTATTTCTATTCCTTCAAATAACTTATATTAGTGTACACATCATTTCTAACGTCTCGTCATCTAAGTGTTAGATTATGAAATAGATTCAATCAAATTCAGTGTCTTTTTAATTTTTTATAGTATATAACTTCACTATGGATTATCATCATCCAAATAAAACACTTGGGTAATTGGGTAATCATTAATCTCATGCACTAAAGTCTAAGTTACTTGTTCACATATCTCACACGTTGGTCCATTCGTACCTTTCTTAACCAACCTATTTTTAGTTAATAGCTACTCCTTACAAGCCTTTAATTATTTGAAGTATTAATCTTAATCTGATATTCTCAGTGAGGATTGCCAGGTGCTATATTTTTTGTCATTGCAAACGTGATGATGACTACTCATCCTTGACTCCCTTTAGATCTTTTATCTCAATATCATGCCTAGCTAATATTATCCCTAGTTGGTTGTAAAGTTAATAAAGCTTTAAAATATCCAATAACTTTATAGGTTGTAAAATAGGTCATAATAAATTTGTATTCTTTTGCTATGAGCCATGATCCAACAATTTCATGATATATCTCATGTGCGTTGTCTAAACTATATGGATGAAGTAAAAAATACCTTCTATTATGGCTTACTCATGCATTGCATCCTCCTATACCTGTATATCTAACTCATCTCCAACACATTACACACAGTTTCTAGTAATGTGTTGTCATAGATTCTATGATATGCTAAGATACTATTATATTAGGGAAATTCAATATATAATATGAAAATATTGAATATTCCTATATAAAAGAAACCTATTTATTAAATATCTCATCATTAGCAAAATCTTTTTATTGTCATTTTTATTCTTATACTAATAATTTATGTTATTAATAGCTTGTAACTTTGCAGTACCAACTAATACCCACTTATAAATAAACCTATGATATAATATGATTATATTAAAAAATCCAGTGGTAAAAGACAATGATATGTATCTTTAATTAACCTTTATATTGATATCAGTGTTTTATTTTATTTTAGTTTTAACAAATGAATAACTATAAAATAAATATTACCCATTTTGGAAAATAATATATTTTTATTAATTTACATAACTTTACATCAAAATTTCCATATCATTTTTATTATTATAATGATAATTTAAGTTATAATTTTGAACTTTATAGTATCAATTGAAACCTATTTATTAAATATGATAAGGTGAAAATCCAATGAATTATTCTTAATGATCTACCAATTTTAAAAATAAACAAGTTTTAGCAAAAATAATATATTTAATTAATTTAGTACAAAATAATGAGTTCAATATTTATGAATTGAAATTTCACTAAAATGAGAGTATATTTTTAAAACAAAATGAATAAATATTGCTTTAGTTAAAATAAATTAAAAATGATATAATTTGCATATGAGGTGGACTATTAGTCTATTGATAATTTGATATTGTGAATTAAGGAGTAAAAAAGCATATTACAAATGTTAAAGCTATAATTAACGTAAAAAAATTTATACATTAAATACTAAATATTTTTTTAATACTTTGTCCCCTATTAAATATTTCACTTAGTTCTTATTTTTCTAACCCCCTTAATTTTATATAAACTATAATAAGATATTAGTTAAAATATTTTTAATTTTCTGATAACTTTATATTTTTTTAATATTTCACCTAAATCTTATTTTCCCCCTAATATCTATATTTTATTTTCCCTCCAAATTTAACATATTAGAATCAGATATCATCGATCAAAATATCTTGCATGTATCTCTAGCTACAGCTACGCTACTGCAACTACTTACTGCTATCCTACACTACTCACACAGACGCACGCAGCCTCACCTCACACTGTAGCTTACACTCAGTCACTCTCACTCGCACGACACAAGACATGAAGACACACAGACACAGCACTAGCTGGCTCACTCACACTCACTGCTTCGTCGACTCGATACTCTATCGTCACTGGTCACTCATCATCACCACCACAGTGCCGCATTTGGTTTTGGTCTAAATCGTGTGATTCGAACCAAACGGGTAGAAACGATCAAAGTGTAGTCCGGAGAAGTGGAGGAAACCAGATAGTGATAACTTCTACAAATGCATCGTCAGACCCAAAAACAGGATAAGTAAGACCCTCTTTCTCAGCAAAACTACTAGTAAATACTAAATACCCACTAAAAGTAAACCCAACCCACCCCCCAGTTGCTGGCTATCTATTTTGTTATTACTAACTACAGGGACCGGTTCGGCAACAAATGGGTATCTTACTATTCATGCCAACGGTGGCCTGAATCAAATGAGAACAGGAGTAAGCAAGCTCGCTCCCCTTCCCATACATTTTTTTATCCACCACACGCAATCATATCATTATATCTACGCATTACCCCCCTTTCCTTCTTTCTTCGCCCTCACAACATCTGTATTGATCCCCAGATTTGCGACATGGTAGCCATTGCAAAGATCATGAACGCTACTCTCATTCTTCCTTCCCTTGATCATGACTCCTTCTGGACTGATCCTAAGTACGCACACGCAATTTTCCCCCTTGACTCCTTCTGGATTGATCCTAAGTACGCACACACAATTTTCCCCCTCTTTTGATCCATCTTGGATCGCACTTAAATTCAACCGACACCATCTCTAATGTTTTCTTTTGGGGGGCTAAATATTTTACAGTGATTTTAAGGACATTTTTGATTGGAGGCACTTCATAGAGACTCTGAAAGATGATGTTGAGATCGTCGAGTCATTGCCAACCAAGTATGCTACAAGGAAGCCCCTCATCAAGGCCCTAATATCCTGGTCTAAGGTATACAAATACTGATTATCAGTATATTTAATATTATTGTGTATTGTGTATCATACAATGAGCGTATGATGAAATGCTAAATTTGATTGTGAGCTCCTCATGAATCATTAATACAATGAGTGTATTATTATTATGGTCCAAAGTGTAGAGTTTAAGTTGTAAGAAGTTATCAAACAAAGTGAAGCAAAAATATAAATTTATGCTTATAAATGTTTGCATTTATTTACATGGTTACAAAAATTAATAAGAATATGGAGTTAAAAATATTATATATGAATAAGAATAATTAATTATCGGTTCAAGTCTGGTTCGGGTCGGTTCGGGTTCAGGTAAGAGTTCAGGTTAGTTCGGGTTAAAGTTAAAGTTCGGGTCGGTTCGGGTTCGGGTTCGGGTTAGAGTTCTGTAACACCCCCAAAATTCACTACTGAAAAATTTCGTTTAATTAAAAGAAAGTTAGCGGAATCAATTTAATTAACCATGAACTTTGGGAGTATTACCGCCACACTTAGTACCAGACCGGTTCACTCATACCGTTCCAGTACTAAGTGCTAAGGCTAAAGGAGTAAAATACAATTTTACAAGAACTTAAGCATTTGAAGATCAGAGTAGCACAATAAATACTTTACAAGAGAAACATTCAACCACGGTGATTATAAAAATAACAAATACGTTGAATTTAAAGGAGACTAATTAAAACCCTAAAAATTTCCGGACAGTACCTTACGCTCTCCCCAAGGGCCCACTTGAATAGCACCTGAATACAACCTGCAAGGAGTACTGCCCATTGAATAGGCAGGGGCCCCATGAAGGGAACCCTTCAGTACTACGGTACTGAGTAACCCTTTAAAAACGCACTTAAAATACAGGCACGCCATATTACACATGATACTACCACATTCAGATATAACCATAGGTATAAACATGGTATTCGGATCCAATTATTTGTACATCCAATAATTCAATCATACATTAATAGCGTATACGTAAAATTCACTTTCATATATTCATTAACCAATCAACCAATATCAATAGGCCATGATGAGTAATCGAGATATTTTTCGGGCCTTGAGGCCATTAATCAATCGTCTCAATGACTAGTATTTTCCATAACTCATTCGCATCCAAAATAAATTTTATTGAGCTCGGGACCTCCATTATTCTGGTCGGTGGGTCGGAATACGTGTATATATATATATATATCACCCAGGGTAAAAACATCCTGGACCACCATTATATCTGGTGGATCAATACTCATGAACATCAATCAAGGCAAAACATCCTGGGCCACTATTATTTCCGGTGGATCGGTACTCATCATATAAATCAACTGGTCCCGGCTCGTTAATCTTTCACTTTAACAATTTGTATTTTCCCTTTTTATTCAGCACAACAATTCCATTTTATTTACCTTGATAGGGAGATCAAGAACCCGGGACACAAAGGTACACCGGTCGCACTGGTGCATAAAAGCAACTCAGTACCCTTCAACTAGTAACCCAAGGACGCAAAGGTACCCTGGTCGTACTGGTGTATAAAGCTAACTCAGTACCCTACCGACAAGGACACCTAATCCTTAAGTATGCATACCCCCTAACTAGGTCCGCAGAGCTAGATAGAGTGGATATAGGGTTTGGCTGGGGCACAAAGGCACACCAACAAATACCCCCTAAGGAGTCACCATTCCCGATCTCGAGGTCTTTCACTTTAAGTATTAGTGTCTTAATTAAGGGTGATCACAAAGGCACAACAATCAGATATTTATCCTCTTTAATCATTCAGATATCATCAAAATTTTCTTATTCAGATGGTCATCCAAGGTAACATAGGAGAATCATTAAGGCCATCCTAAACTCATCTAATTCCGAATTAAAACTCATTCTCGTGATACTTACTAATCATCAAATATTCTTACCTCGTTAATCAACACTATCAGAGCCATGTTACGAATTCCACAATCATAATGATATACTAGATACAAACTACTTATTTACCCCTTTACTTATAAAATCACTACGTCACCCCTTCCTTATTTGATAAATTACCATGTCACCCTCCTTGTTACAAAATCACCAAGTTATCCCTTATTCGATTTAGGTTACTAAATTATTTATCATACTTATTAGGACATGAATTCCCCCTTAATAATTATTACACTTAATATACTTTCCATTTAATTGGTTAGATTACCACTTTGCCCCTTTCTCCTTTATTATAATAAATAAATTATCCTTGAGTTGGTCAAATTACAAAATTACCCTTCCTCCTTGTCCTAATTACCAAATTAACCCTTTATTTAGTTAATTACCAATTTACCGTCCTTTATTCTCAATTACCAAACTACCTTTCCTCATTGTCAAAATTACCAAATTGCCCTTTGGTTGGTTAAATTACCAAATTACCCTTGCATATGATCATAGTTACAATTTTGCCATTCTCCGTTATTAAATTTACCAAATTACCCTTTAGTTATTTAAGTTACCGAATTGCCCTTCTTAATTGTCATAATTACCAAAATACCCTACTCCATTATCCAAATTTACGAAAATACCCTCCAGTCGGTTAAATTACCAACTTACCCCTCACATTTATCATATTTACCATTTTACCCTTCTCTATTATTAAATTATCAAATTACCCTTTAGTTATTTAACTTATTATTTTACCCTTCTCAATAATTATTATTTCCAATTTACTCCTTTCCAATGTTCACTTTTACCCCTTTGATTTACACAATTACCGTTTTACCCCTTTACCTTCAAATTTACCATTTTACCCCCTTAACTCCCAAAAATTACCATATCGCCCTTTTACTTATAATATTTCCATTTATCCCTAATTATAAAATTACTATCTTACCTCCTTCAATTTCCAATTTACCATTCTGCCCTTCAATCGTAAAATTACCATTTCGTCCTTTAATCATAAAATTACTATTTTGCCCTTTAATTATAAAATTACAATTTTACCCTTTTATTATAACATTACCAAATTGTCCTTTTATTACAATTTACCAAATTGCCATTTTTTACAAGATTACCAAATTGCCCCTTTCATTACAAAATTACCAAATTGCCCCCTTTTTTTCCAAAATTACTATTTCACCCTTTATTCACAAAATTTCCATTTTACCCCCTACTCCCAAAATTACCATTTTCTCCTTTTATTAACAAATTTACCATTTTACTCTTTATACACCCTTATTATTAAATTATTATTAATACTACATGAAGTATTAACTTTAATGCCTCATCCATGACTCCTATAATTAATATAATGCTTATTAGCACATATATATATGTATTAGGCCATACTCTTGTACGATATACATTAATAAAATCCCCTAATACTAGCAAAATATTAAACATGTATTAAATATCACCATAGCATATAACAACATACATAATAATTAACATTTTTCCTAACCACCAAATTATCACCTTAAATATTATCCCCATACATATCATCAATCTATCATGCTTCCTTTTCATTAATAAACACAATAACCACATATAATATGCTAAGCAACAAATATCAAGCATAATACACATTAATAATGCCTAATGTGATAACATGCGTTAATCCATGCATTTAAGCGGGATTTAACGGTTACCTTAATCCCGCAAAATGTCAAACCTCCCCAAGCATAATTAGCAATTCAACACCTAAAATAACGTCCATCACTATTGTGTTAGAAATAAGAAATAAAAAGGATAAGACTTTATAAAAGAAATTTATTTAATAAAACACTTTAAATAATTATCATTATACCTCAAAAATTTTCCAAACAATTTCCAACACAAGGGGAAAAGCTCACGCTGCATGAGCAGCGTGAGTGTCATGCATAAATAGGAGGGGAAAAAGGCTCGAAGAGGGGTGAAGGAAGAAAATGAGCCATGTTCGGGTTGAGGTCTTTGGGCTAGAAAAGAGGGTGGTTGGGGGAGGTTTGGAGGCAAGGTAAGGATGCAGGAGTGAAGAGGGGATGTTGGTGGTGGCCAAGGATGGTTTCGCGACGGCTGAAGGTGGCGGATACGGCGGCGGCAAGGCGGCGAAGATGGCTGGTGATAAGGGAAAAAATGGGGAGAAAAGAAAGAAGGGGTGGAGAAGGGAGGAAGTGTAGGGCTCAAAGGGTGGCATGGGGGTGCAGGGTAGTAGGGGGTGGTGGCAAGAGTCGGCGCAGGGGTTGGGTGCGGAGGTCGGAGCGGCGGACGGCAGCGGCGTAGAGAGAAAACAGAAAAAAAATGGAAAGAAGGAAGGAGAGAGGAGGGAGCTCGGGGGAAAGAAGATGGCTTGAAAATGGGACAAGAAAATGGGCGAATGGGAGGAGAAAAGAAGAGGAAAGGTAAGGGGGTAGGTGGCAGGGCATAGGGCGGCAGGGAGGCGGTAGGGTGGCAGGGAGAGGGTGGCGACGGGAAGGAGGGAGTTGCAAACATGGATAGGGTGCAGGGGTAGCTCGGCTCGAAAGAGGGGAGAAGAGGACAGGGTAGAGGGAGGGAGTAGCAGGGGCAGGTGCGATGGCAGGCGGCGGTAGTCGCAGGTGGTCGGGCTGTTGTCGCCGCCTGGGGGAGAAGAAAGAAGAAAAGGGCTGTGGCGGCCGGTCAGGGGAAAGGAAAGCAGGCGGCCGACCGGTCCAGGGGAAAAAGAAAGGGAGTCGGCCGGGTCAGCACGTGGGAGAGAGGGCTGAGGGGGAGAGGGAGAGGTGGGCCAAGGCCCACTGCGGGGGAAA
Organism: Tamarix chinensis; assembly: GCA_030549775.1. NCBI lineage: Eukaryota > Viridiplantae > Streptophyta > Magnoliopsida > Caryophyllales > Tamaricaceae > Tamarix > Tamarix chinensis. The sequence goes on along the minus strand of CM060181.1, from coordinate 42,517,159 downwards.
GGCTGGCCTGACAAGGCAGCCCGAGGGAAAAGGAAAAAGAAAAAGAAAAAGGAAAAGAAGAAGGGGGGAAAAAGAAAAAGGGGAATGGAAAAAAAATAGGAAAAGTAGTTTAATTAAATTTATAAAATCATAAAATATAATATTCTTGGTAAATTATTTAATTTAACAATTTAATTTATTATAACCTAATATTTTAGTTTAAAAAGGATAAAGTTGGTAAAATATTAGTTTGGAAAATTATTTAAATAAAACAATATGATAAATAGCAAAATATTTATTTTTAATTTATTAAATACTCTTATCCAAATTTACATACTCTAAAATCCATAAAATAATTAAAATAATAATTTTACAAGCTAATTTTATTTCAAATAAAGTGATTTATTAAAATATAGGTTTTCGAAATTTTTGGGGGATTACAAGTTCGAGTCGGTTTGGGCTCGGGTTAGAGTTCGGGTCGGGTCGGGTTTGAGGTGTGCTCGGCTCGGGTTATTATTGATTTTGGTCACTTCGGTTCGGGTCAATTTAGGTTTGGGTCTTAATTAGGTTAGCTAAATTCGGGTCGGGTCCAAATTGAATCGGGTTGTTTTGAGCTTTCAGGTTATGAACGGGTTTTATTCTTCGGGTTTCAAGTCGGGTTATTCGGGTTGGGTCGGTCGGGTTGGGTCAACTTTGCCAGGTCTACTAAAAATTGAAACTTCAAAAAGTTACCCGGCTAGAAGTTTCTCGTCCAAAACTATACCATCAATTTTTTCCTCCAAGATAGCTAAACCTTATATAAAAATTAAATCAATTTGACCGAATTTCAATCAATCCGGTGTCCTATTCAATTTATAAATTTATCTGTCGTTCAGATTATATTTTTAAAGCTGTAGATAAAATTATAATTTAATCTCACTAATTAATATCTATTATATAATTACTTTTGAAAATAAATTAAAATTTCTCTCTTTAAAAAACCAAAATTAATATTTTCTTAAATCATGAAAGAACCACATAACCGCCACTCATTAAATGTATTCACCCACTCAAAGGACTAAACACAAAGATAAACGCAAGCCCCAACTATATATTCTAGGAGATAGTGGGCTCTTTTGCTCCAGCCTCCACATTCCAAAGTTAGATCCCCGTGTCGGTAAAAACAATTAGACCATGCAAGGTCCTGCTCAAGCATCGACGAGCATGAATCCACCAGACGGGCCCACCACAAGAGCTGTGATAAGAAGCGGAATGGATGCGAGCTTATACTATGCCGCTATAGAAGGGTCGGAGGAGGTAATCGAAGAACACAGAGACTCATTGAGTTCCAAAGTTACCGCTACTGGGAACACAGTTTTGCACCTCCACGTGGGTATACCAGTAAGTAAAGGCGGAATCCCCAAAATCCAGTTCATCCAAGCAGTCCTCGTTCATCACCCGTCCCTTCTATTAAAGAAGAATGAAAACGAGGAGATACCACTGCACCTAGCTGCAAGATTTGGGCATGCCGATGCAGTGAAAGTTTTCATCGACCAAGCAACTGGAATGGATGCCGGAGTTCTCAGAGAGATGCTCATGACGAAAGACAAAAGGAAGGATACAGCTTTACACCACGCAGCTCGTTGGAATTATCATCCTATTGTAGATATGCTGCTTTCGGCCGATCGGAATTGCCAGTATGCTAGAAATGACGATGATGAAACTCCACTTTATATTGCTGCTGAGAGGGGCTATGATAAAATAGTGGATTCGCTGGTTAGGGCTGATTGTCATCGTTGTCGAGATGCTAGAAATGATGATGGTCACGAAATTTCACTTTATATTGCTGGTGATGAGCTGAGCCACCACAACGCGGTGGCTACGATTTCTGAAACTTGCTACGGAGGTCCCCTAGGTAGAACAGCACTGCATGCTGCTGTTCTTTCAGGGAAAGTAGGTAATGTCTTCTTGTAAAACTGTGCATCTTGCTGGCAGCTGATTACAGGGTTTTTATACGTATCAATTTAAAGACAAAATATATGATAGTTAAATATAGAACCATGTCAATGATTACAGGGTTTTTATACTCACTTACTCTAGCTTATGATAAGGGTTCTCATCTTTTTCTGAGAATTTAGATTGCTCTAGACTGCTAGTTGTTATTTTTTTTATTTCTTTAGTGTTTATATTTTAAAATAATGATAAGATAATCCAAAATAAAATAGTATAAAATTACGTTTGCAACGCTATGCAACTGGCAAGATGATACGACTTTTTTTCAACTCCTCTATTCAAAAAAGTCCAAAAGTATTAGATTACGGAGTTCTTTTTTTTTTTCCTGGAGCAGTTGTAATTTTATTAATATCAAACTGTAAGTTGTACATCAAGATAAAAATAATTTAAAAAGCTAAAAATTTTAGCAACATCTAAGATTTGTCTAATACATAAATAAATAATGTATGTTTATAAAAAAAAAATATATATATATATATATATATATATATATATTATAGCTTAAAAAAATATAAAATTGGTGCTAGAGTCATTTAAAATTTATCTTCATATATCTTGAGGAGAATTTGTATTGTTGGCAAGTAGCTTAACATTTTATTTCCTCCAAATATAGTATACAGAAACATCAAATATAGATCTATCCATTTTTCTTCTTATCTTTGGCCCTTTTCCTCCATTCATGCTCCAACTAAGCACAACTTTCTTATCATTTGGTGACATCATAAATTGTGTCCAGACTTCCCTTTGAATACATATATATAATCGATTGTGAGACGGTAATTGTAATTAAACGGATTATAATTTATTTTAATTGTAATGAAGTTCAGGAAGCAGAATTTATGTTACGGTAATCCTAACAAGAGTCTTAACTTTAATCAATTAGAAGAATAAAATAAAATAAAAATGACGTCTCATGAAAAAGAGAGGGAGGAGGGGGGGCAGAATGAGATGGATGCCATTATTATCAAAGTAGGAGAAAAAGGAAGATCGATGATAGACGGGTCGTTTTCTTGGCTAACAGGGGGTTGTTCCTCCGAAAGGAAAACGGAACGAGAGAGAAGGAAACCCCCCCCCCCGGGGAACCTTTTTTTTTTTTTGGTCTATGTGGATTGTATCAATTAGCTGAAAGCAAAATTTTGAGACGATGTATACTTTTACTGACTTTTTATACCTTTGTCTCTATATTTAGGGACGCTGAACGCAATACTTGATAAAAATAAGAGCTTCCTTCTTTACTCGAAAGATCGTGAAGGCCGAACCCCGCTCCACTATGCTGCTCGTCCATCAACATTTGGAGATAATGTACAAATTTTAACGGCTCTACTCCGACACGATAACGCAAGTCAGTCCGCAGTCTACATCCAAGACAAAAAGGGACGGACAGCACTCCATATCGCTGTTATGCACGGACATCCCATGCTGATAAAGTCCCTTATAGACCATAGACCAGATTGCACTGAAATGAAAGACAACAGGGGTCGGACTCTGTTTCATTACGCCGCAAAAACCTTGTTTCTGTATTCAATTGAATATCTCTTGAGCAATGGCATCGTCAGTAAGCTTGTTAATGAGAAAGATCATGAAGGGAAAACACCACTGCATCTGCTTGCTAATTCTTTTAGTAATGATAAGCCGATATTTACTTTTGAACTCATCAAAGCTTTCAGAGAAGATAAAGAAGTAGACGCAGGGGCTTTCGATAGTCAGAATCGCACCGCTGGGGATATCATACGGTCTCAGCTTATCTCATCTGATTACAGGTTTGATGAAGTAAGTGTGTTTATTTTGACCACTTTTTTTCCCATAAATATGTGCTGTTTCGATTTCTTACCGCGCGTCCAAACTAACAAATTGATATATGTGTGGCAGCTCTTTGATAGGTTCTCCGCTCTAAGGTTTCCTTCCGAATTAAGAACTCCACGTAAAGAAAGTCCTGACAAATCACCTGACATATCTCGACTCAACGGATTTGCGCAGGAAGAAAAGGATGCAATGTTGAAGCTCAAGAAAGTCTGTGAGGATCATCTAGTCGTGGCAGCCCTCATAGCAACAGTGTCCTTTGCAGCAGGCATTGCCGTACCCGGTGGATTTGATCAACAGCATGGCAACGCACTGTTAGCTACTAAAAACACTGCATTTAAAGTATTCGTGGTGTCAGACGCATTGGCCCTAACATTATCTGCTATCGCTATCTTGTTTCAAACCACTATTGCAACGGTGGAGGAAGCACGCTTTGTTCGATTTCCCTTCATTCTTTCCATGACCGCCGTAACACTTTCTTTAGGGGCCATGATGGTAGCATTTATGGCTGGCACATTTGCTATACTGCACCGGTCTCCATTCCTTCTCAAAATAATTTCAGCCTTCACCACAATCTATTTTGTCTCTTATGCCGCTCATCTCCGTAGTTATTTTACTACGATGGGTTTATCGATAATTCCACTCATCTTTAGTCGGTCAAGCAGATTACGGCGTTGTTGTCCTGTTCTCTTTGTCTTTGTTATTCCTATGCTATTATGCTTGATATTTGTAGTTTAATATAATATATATTTGCTTGTATTGATTGATAATAATAAATAAATAAATAAAGTATGTCGGTCTATATGCCATATGTGAAAATATTGCTTAAGGGAAGAGTTTGATTATTAATAAAAGTGTTAAGTACTTATCCATGTTATTTTATATTATTGTGAACATTTATGCATGAATAATATTATTATGAGCCCTAGGGGCATTTTAGTAATATTTCTTGTGCAAGAATTATGGCCTAATAGTTGTTGGAGTTGGATATTGTTAATGGAGTGTTAATATTATTATTCCATGTAGTAATGTTACTTTAAGAAAAGTGGTGTAACAAAGGGGGTAAAGTGGTAATTTTGGAGGCAAAAGGGTAAAATGGTAATTTTATAAGTAAATGGCAAAATGGTAATTTTATAAGTAAAGGGGTATTATGGTAATTCTGAGAGTAAAGGGTAATATGATAATTTTGGAAAAGAATGGAAAAATGGTAATTTTGTAAGAAAAGATCAAAATGGTAATTTTGGATATAAAAGGGTAAAATAATAATTTGTAAGTAAAAGGGTAATATGGTAAATTTTATAAGTAGAATGGTGAAACAGTAATTTTAGAAATAAGGGGCAAAATGGTAAATTGTAAGTAAAAGGGTATTATAGTAATTTTAGAAATAATGGTTGAAAATGAATAAGTATCTGATTATTGTGCTTTTTGTGATCACTTTAATTAAGACACTAATACTTAAAGTGAAAGACCTCAACATTGAGAATTTTGGCTCTTTAAGGGTCGCTACCCTAAAGATGTAGTTTAGCCCATGATTATTCTAGTAATTGATGGTGTGTCTTTGTGCCCTAGCCAGGCCCTATATATTACTTAGTCTATCTCTATGGACCTATTTAGGGGGTATGCATACTTATAGATTAGGTATCCTTGTCGGTAGGGTACTAAGTAGCTTTATGCACCAGTACGACCAGGGTACCTTTGCGTCCTTGGGTTCATGGTTGAAGGGTACTGAGTAGCTTGTATGCACCAGTACTACAAGCTACTCAGTACGACCGGTGTACCTTTGTGTCCCAAGTTCTTGATCTCCCGTCCGAGGCAAATAAATGGAATTGTTGTGTTGATTAAAGAAAGGAAAAATACTAATCATGAAAGTGAAAGATAAATGAGATGGGCCCAGTTGAATTATGATATTGAGTACCGATCCACCGATTATAATAGTGGCCCAAGAGCGTGTTGCCCTAGCAAGTGATTATGAGTACCGATCCGTCAGATATAATAGTGGCCCAAGAGCGTGATGCCCTGGCAAGTGATTATGAGTACTGATCCACCGGATATAATAGTGACCCAGAAGCGTGTTTCCCTGAATGATGTTGATATATATATTCCAATCCACCGGCAATAATAGTGGGGGTCCTGAGCTCAATAAAACTAGTCATGGATGTGAATAAAGTTATGGAAAAATATGAATCACTTATAGTGGAACACCATGTGAGTCAGGGCCAGACCGGGGTCTACCGGCAAATAATAGTGGGCCAAAAGCATTTTGCCCTGCATGACCGGTCCACCGGCGAATAATAGTGGCCAGGAGAATTTTGCCCTGTATGACCGATCCATCGGCTATAATAGTGGGGTTCCCATACTTACATGGGTATAAAATCTGAGAGATGATTAAATAATGATGGACTAAGGACTTAAGGCCCGAACATATCAATTTTGCATTATGACTTATTAATAATTGATGGTCTTGTTAAGTGTGTGATTGTGGTGCATGTATTTCTTATTATATAAGTATATAACTTTATATCATGTGTTACATTACGGCCCTGCTTCTAAGTGTGTTTTAAAGGATTACTCAGTACCATAGTACTGAAGGGTTCCCATCGTGGGGCCCCTGCCTATTCAATGGGCAGTGTCCCTTGCAGGTCTTTTTCAGGTGCTATTCAAGTGGGAAACGGGAAAGAGCATAAGGATTGTCTGGAATTTGACAAGATTTTTACTACTTCCCTTTCTAACTCTTGGTTTGAATGTAATCTTCATTCTTGTAACCACCATTGGTGGACTTTAATCTTGCAAGATGTTTATTTGTGCTTCTCTGATTTTAAATATGATTTGAATTTCTAGCAATTGATATTTCATTCTTTAGCCTTAGCAATTGGTACTAGAACTGTATGAGTGAACCGGTATGGTACTAAGTGTGGTGGTAATATCCCCAAAATTCACAGTTTTTTATTTGGCTTCCGTTAATCTTTCAATAAAATAAAATTTTTCAGTAGTGAATTTTGGAGGTGTTATAGTTATAGCAAAAGGTTCAATAGATGGGTGTTGAGATCATTGGACTCGAGGATCTTGAGAGGAGGATATGCACTCTCACAATCACACCAACTATCTTCAACAAAATCATAACTCATTAGCCTAGCGGCATCAAGCTCAAAACTATCAAATAGAGCATTGTTGAGGGTAGAGTTATAGGGTTTTAGATTCATGAGGATGTCAACATTAGATTTTGAGACAAATGATGTATTTCTCAAAGTTGAGATTTAGAAGAGGATACCTGAGGAGGGTCATTGTGCGCCTTATTATATCCTAACTAGAAGGGATAAGCGATAAAAGGACCTAAAATAGATCTAGTGGTGGCCCTATATAAAGCAGGAAGTAGAGGACTTTGTAGCTAAATGCTTGACTATTCAAAAGGTTAAGATCGAGCATAAGTAAATAACAAGGTTAATTTAGCCACTTAAGGTTCCCAAGTGGAAGTAGGAAAACATATCTATGGATTTTGAGGTCAACTTGCCGAAGACTCACAATGGTTTTAGTTTTAATTGGGTTGTGTTTAACCAAGACAACAGTGTCTATATAATACCCTCATTTTTCTATAAACCCTAATTAAAAACCTAAGTGTAACTTGATATGTCATATGAACTTGACCATAGATATTATAGGTTATAATGGGTGTTTAATATGTTATTTCGTAAGTGTTTAAAATGGATTACAAAAATGGAATGGAATAAATTAGGCTATGTTGAATGGATTACAAGTAGGGCATAGTAAGAGTCAATGAACTGGATATGACCAAGTCAATTGATGTAGTAGAACAACCGTAAGCATCAAGTAAGATTTTTAATGGGCATGTATTGGCAAATTAGACTGAAGTCAGAAGTAGGTAAGAAATGTACAAGGTTAGACTAGTATCAATTTTCAGAAGTAGTTTTTTAGTTTACTTTGAACAGATGTAGTTACTAGTTCAGCCCTCTTAGCTTGATGGTCTACCCATGACCTCCCCCTCACCTTTGATCTAATTATTACTTTTTCTCTCCCCTTAACTAATAATATAGCCTAAATTCACCTCACCTGACCTCCCATTAGCTCTCCTACACATGCTATCTTCCTTCATCACCTCTTCAAGTGTGAATGAAGAAAGTTTGTGGTCATCTCTTCTCTTCTCTCCTCTCCTCTCTCCTTGGCAAAATTGACAACCCTTCCCTTCTTCAAGCCTTCACTTGCTTTGTTCTCTCATTATTAAACATTTGGTGCTCTGTGCTCTGTTCTCTCTCCTCTCTCCTCCATTTGTTTTCTTTGAGCTTTGCCTAAGTGTTGAAAAATACTTCTCCTTATTATTGAGATGATAATTAAACCTCCCTACCTCTCCTCTCTTCCATTTTATTTGCCTTTTTACCTTTTTTTAATCATTTATCAAGCCTCATCATATTTTTCTTAAGTTTAAGGGTGTTAGATTTAAGAAAAATTAAAGAGTTGCCCCTTCCTTTTCTCCCTATTTGGTACAACACTTATAGTTGGGTATGGTCTCACTTTTCTTGTTGTTTTTTGTTATTTATTATTGATGTCTTTGTTATTTTATGTGTTAAGTTCTAAATCTGTTGGGTTTTTATTTTGAGGAGAAGGAAAATTGATTTGGTATTTAAGGCACTTGGTGGCTCTTTTGCTTAGTTTGCCATTTGTACTTGGAAAGTAGGTATTCCGTATGCTCCTACTATATTTGTGAAAATTATATGGTAGCATGCTGGGGTTTTCTATGTTATTCTTAGTTTTGATCTTATGCTTTCTTGTAATTTCATAAAATATATGCATGTGACATGTGTGGTTATTATTTCTTTAATTATAAGACCATATATATATAACATGCAATAATAGGGTTGAATACAATTATTTCATTATGCATTTGTGGTGTGTATAGTCCAACCAAGGCCTTCTTCTCTCTCTTTTTTTTTTATCTATCTTCTTGTATTTCTTATATTGTCATTAAATGTATCATGTTTTACTTAAATTTTGAGTTATGATATGTTTGTACTTGTGCATGCTTAAACATAAAAGTGCTAGAATTATGATTTGAATACTCTAGGGGTATTTTTTTATTTTACATAAAAGATAAAAGTTTTGATTAGGTATGCCTATTATGCATTGTATTATGTTGATCATAAAAAAAATATGGAATATGGTAAGCTAGAGGTACATGATTAGGGTTTTATGTGTTATTTAGGCTTAAAAGTGAATTAGGGGCAAATGGTAATTTTTTCACCTTTGTAATTTTACAGAATTGTAAAATTATGTGAAATGTTTATTTTTTATGATATTTAGTCATGTCTTGACATTCATTTGATTCTAATAATGTTTGGTATTAAAATAGAAATAAAATGAGTAAGTTGCCTAAAGGGCATTTTGGTCCTTTACGAATAAATATGCCTAAGAGTTGAATAATTGGACATAAGATGGCCTTAGTAAATTTTTAGACTGACATTAGTATTGAATCTTGGCTTTAGCTTAGATCGTTGATCTTAGGATTGACTTGGGAACAATTAGAATTAAAGAAAAATGGTTAAGAATGTAATTATTATCGTATGTGTGTTATATGATATTTCATGATCACCTAATAAAACATTAATACTTAAAGTGGAAGGCCTTAATTTTGGGAATGGTATATCTTTAGAGGTGTTTTAGTACCCCATTTAGGCCCTAAATCTTCCCTATTTAGTTATTTAGACTTGTTAAATGGTGTTTATACTTATAAATTATGTTTCCTTATCAATAGGATATTGTGTTGCCATCATGTGCAAATACGATTGGAGTATCTTAGTATTCCTAAGTTAATAGATGATAGGATATTATGATACCTTCGTGTACCAATATGATTAAGGTACCTTAGCATCTTTGGGTTGATTATTATCTCCTATTAAGTAATTAAAATGGAAGTAACTCTTATATTATGGCCTTTGGATTGAATTTAGTATGTTTCTGGTAGTTTCCTTCGTGCACTACCCCTTTCCTATTAAAATTGATTCATATATTGGTTGGTAGTTGCCTAAGTGCACTACCCTTATTTTATTTGGATACAATTTTAATATGGTGGTTTGGTAATTGTATTAGTACATTAATCTTTATGTTTATGAGTGGTAATGTGGCGCTTATTGGAAAAAGGTTTAAATATGGTTTGGGGTTCCCATTGGACACCTTTCTTATAAATCGGACTAATAAAGTAGTTGTAATATGGTTAAGTTTGATGTGATGAATATGTGGCCTAAGTATGGCATGAATTACGACATAATTATTATATTTACCTATCACATGTACTCTTTGGTGTGTTTACACAATGATTCTTCATGTTATTTTATATGTTTTATGTGACATTTGCATGTTTAGTGTTATATAGTGGTTTACTCAGTATTATTGTACTGGTAGATTCCATTTTATGGCATCTTGCCTATTCAATAAGTAGTAATGACCTTGCAAGAATACTTTAATTACCCTAATTGAGGTGGTTAAGGTTTAGGGTTGAAAGTTAGGACTATGTAGTATTCACTCTAACATCTTTTGATATGGATAATTTAATACCCATAATTTTAACTAAATATAATCCTGAGTGATTAACATCGTAACCTAATTCTAATATTAGGAAATTAATATTTCTACCTTACCCTAACTCCTTAATCCTAATTCTTCACTTAACCATAATCTCTATTCTAGGTTATTAATATTTTTTATCATAAACTCAACCTTGGATGTTTGTTAATTAAAATCATCCTAATATACTAACCTAAATTATTTTAACCTAATTCTAATTCTAAAGCCAAGCCTAATTACTTTCCTTTTCATTTTCCTTTTTCCTTCTTCTTTTTCAATACCTATTGACTCTTTTTTTCTTTTCTTATCCCATTATCCCTTTTCCATAACGTACACCCTACCCCATCAACTCCCACCTCCATCTCCTACGTTTGTGGGTTAGGGTTAACAAATTTTTCCCGACTTGCCTTCCTCTCTACCCACCTCCGTCTCAATATATATATATATATATATAACACATTAAATGCCCTAACCACCTCCTTTCCCCTCCATTTCTCTATAGAAAAACCACCACCAAATGCATCTTTATTTCCCTTCATTTCCCTCCTCCTCGCCATCGCTAAAATAGCCCACCAACACCTCCATCGGCAGCTCCTACCGAATACCGCCCCCAAGCATCAGTATCCTTCACCATTTCCTCACCCATACCACTAGCAAAACTCACTACAACACCCCTTGCACCAAAAAAACCACAATTCCCTACCCCTTTCTTTCGGCAAAAATCACCACAACCACCCCATCGCCTTTGGCCATTTTCACTGCAACCCACCTCCTTCATTCAACCACATACACGGCAGCCAACTACCCCCACCCCTTTAGTCTACCCCACAGGTGCATGCCCCTTAGAAATGGTACAAGATATCATCGCTCCACCCATCTCCATAGCACATCCCAGTGATCCCCTCCCTTTGTTACACATATCTCCACTAAAACACTCCTTTTGGTTTCATTCAATTCTCCTCCGTTCTTTCACCTTCCATTCATTTATCACTTAACATATTATTTCATTAAATCCTAATGGTGTTTTGTTATTTATTTCTTTGGTAATTTACCAGAATTTTCATAGGAGGAAAATTCAGATTTATGTGCTCTGAGACTAGCACTTTTTCTATAAGGATACTTGTTATAATCTAGGATTTATGTGCTAAGTGTTATTTTTAACTATGTGTATTATCATTTTATTATTATGTTGATATATTCCTATTTTTAATGCTATGATATGATAATGTGATGTTGTATGATAAGAAATGGGTGATTGAGAAGCATATAACATCACTACGAGGTGATTGAGAAGCATATAACATCACTACGATAATATTTTGTATGGAAAACCCTAAGATGATTGACGTGATATACGGTTTTAATATAGGATTAATATAGTATTATAAGTGAGAAAATAATATTTAAGATATATGGTGATAAATTTAGGATTTGAAAATAATGATACCAAAACATATAAGGATTTTATGAAATGAGGATTTTTTGTTACCCATAAGGGTATTTTAGTCAATATGAATTTTATATGGAAATTTTGGTATTTTAATGTGTTATATAAGTTAAAATATACAAAGGGGATCATATGAAATGTTTATATTAGTCATGAATGGCCTAAGTTCGATAAAATGAGAAAAAGGCTTAAATTGGGAATAATAACCCTAAAACAGGAAAGTTATTATCACCCGCATAAAACATTAGAGTTATACCATGAATTTCAGATGTGTTGTTAATATTGGTGCTCTAGGAATGTATATTAAATTTTGTAGTCATATGAGCCTTATGGAAAAATTTATAACATACTCATGAATTAGGATTTTGCAAGTCTTATAAATAGTAACTTTTAAGATGGGGTTATTATCACATGTATAAGATCTTATATTTAGGCCTTGAATTTTGGGTATGTTGTTGATAATAATAATATTTTAGGAATAGATACTAAATTTGGTGGATAAACGAGAAATAGAGAAGAAGTTGTGGCTAAACTGAGAAATTAGGGTTTCTAGGAAAGTGTAAGGATCTTAACCCATGAAAAAAACCTTGTTATTTATATGATTGTAATTTAAATATTTTAATTTTGTTTTTTACCTATCAAATCAATAATGAATAAGAAATTAATCATTGAAAGTGAAAGATCACGTGAGTCGGACTGAGGTGTTTTATGGGTCCGTTCCTCCAAATAATTATAGTGACTAAGGAGCATTTTGCACTGAGAGGTGCATCAATCCATTCCACTAGATTAAGAATAGTGGAGCCAAAAAATCAACATAAAAGATAATATGGTTTTAAATAAGTAATTAACAGATAAGATATTTTTAATACCCCCAAAATTCACTATTAATTTTTTTTATTTTATTTAAAAATTAGCGGAAGCAAAATCCTTAAATTTAAAAAAAAAAAACGCAACACCTAGTACTAGACCAGTTTCCTTCTACCGTTCTAGTACCAAGTGCCAAGGCTAAAAGAATAGAATAAAATCTACTCAAATTTAACTTTTATTTAAATCAGAGTAGTGTGATAAAGACATTATAAAGGATAAAAACCCACTGTTAGTGGTTACAAGAATAAAATCTTTAAACAAGGAAATACCAAGATTTAAAGAGAAACCCCAAAAGTTTCTCGAATAATCCTTACACTTGTACCCAATACTAGCTTGAATAGCGCTTTCCTCTTTCCTTTGTAGACTAGGTTTGTGTGTGTGTGATGCCCTGATTATCCTTGGTTTGCCTTACCATTATCTAAGCTAATTTTCACCCTCCTACCCCATACTTCATCATTTGATATTCTTACATTCCCACCATTTCACTTAACCTAAAGTTAACTTCTCCCTTTATCTTCCTTCTTTTCATTTTGAGAGGCCTACTTCTTGGTCTCCACTCCAATCTCATTTCATCCTACCTCACTTGCAAACACTCTCTTTTCTCTATTTTTCCCTTTGCATAATTTTTGTAAGTGTTGTTTTTCTCCTCCTTTCCTTTATTCTTGCAATCAAGGCTTTATCCTTTTTCTCTTCCATTTTTGATTTTCTCCCTTCATATTTTTGTATTCTAATATTATTTTATATCTCTCTTTGTATCCATTAAATAAATAAGGATTAAGGTTTAGAAAGGGTTGAAGATCCTTATTTTTGCTCCTCTTAGCTACTTACCCTTTTGGGAGGAGGCTAAGATTTGTACTCCATCTTCTATTTTCTTGCCTTTAAATCATTTTTAATATGAGTTTTTTTTTTTGCTGATTTTAGAATTTTTTTTATTTTCTTAGTTTAATCAAGAGTCTTTGATGTAGCCATCAAGTTACGAGTATTAGTTTCTAGAAGAATATTGCTTGAAGATAAGACAATCTTACCTCTAATGGGGTTTAAGTGTTAGATTGTTGAATGTCATTACCATGATCTTTAGTATGTAAGCATGGTAAGGATGAGCTACTTTGATTTCTTTTATTTTGAACATATTTTAGCCATTTTAGCATTAGCATGATCTTGCTTAATTGAGCATGAGAATGTGGTGTAATTTATTTAATGAGGATGAATCCATTTTTTCAGAGTGTAAGCATGATTTTATATGTGTTTATGTAGCAAAGAGAATACTAGGATTATTTGGTTAAGCTAAGAATTTATTACAATAAATTACATGCTTTTTATATGTGTGTTTGCCTTTGTGAAAGTAGTTAACTAGCATTGTAATACCCTAAATTTTAGTTAAATATAATCCTGAGTTATTAATATTGTAACCTAATTTTAATCTCAGAATATTTTACCTTAACCTAATCTCTATCTCAGATTCTTAGTACTTTAACCTAATCCTAACCCTAGAAAGTTTTTTAATATATATACACCAATGCCCTAACCTAAAATTATGTTAACCTAAATCTAATTCTAAACCTTTGCCTATTTTTTTCTTTCCCTTTTTCATTTTTCTTTCCTTTTTCTCCCCCACTATCAATCCCCTTTTTCCTTTCTTCTCCTCTTCTTCTTGTGTGAAAATTTACCCTGCATACATGCCTCTACCATGTCATCACCTACATTCTACCCTCTATAAATGCCTCACCATGCCATAAGTTGATGCGTTGAAAATATTTCTCAACACCTATCTCCTTCACACTCTATGACCTTTGCATGTGCGTGTGTATATATACAACAAATTTAATGCCCTAAACCTCCCTCTTACTTACTCTATATTCTGTCAAAAGATTTCTCTAAGAAATGCAACTTTACTCTCCTCTTTCCCTCCTCCTCGGTGTCACCAAAATAGCTCACCAACACCCCTTTGGCAACCCCTACGAAACACCACTCCCACGCACTTGCAGCCTTCACCAAAGCCTCACCACAACCACCGGCCAAATTCGCCATTTCCTCACCCTTTGCATGGAAAAACCCACCAAACACACCAACACCGCCTTTGGCTAAAACAACCGAACCCCCTCTTTTCTCCACCACCCACCACCTTCATCTTCCTTTGACATTCCCTCACCTCTACCACCTGCAGCTTCCACCAATCCTCCCCTACCACTGGAAAAACCCACCGTTATTTCCCCCTTCCTTTAGAAAAAATCACCACAACACCCCTTCCTCCTTTGACATAAACCACATCCCCCCTCGATCTTCCACTTCTATCAAACATACCACCCCCTTCGACCCTTTCTGCCATTCCCCCTCCTTGAGCATTGACTTCCTCCACCATTTCCCGCCCTTTATCAATGGCACAAACTGCCATTGCTACTTCCCTTCAGTCGTTAACTCCAACTAGTCCTCCCCCCTTTTGTTACGTAAAATTTTACCAACTATACCTTCAAGCATTGTTTCAGTTTCTTGTTTAATCCTTTCACTCTTTATATTCTTAACATTTCCTTATTTATATCATGAATTTCTAATGGTATTTTTTTTTATCTTAGGTGATTTAAGAAAGTTCAAGTGGAAGCGAGATAAGATATATGCATAGAGATAAGAGTTTTACTCTATAAAGATACTAGTCGTAGTATAGGTTTTTCGCGCTAAAGATTATGTTTGCATATGTGTATTATCATGTTAACTATTATGTGAATAAATGCATGTTGTCAATGCTATGATATGATAATATGATGTTGTATGATGAGAAATGTGTTAGTTGAGAAGAATGTGATAACATTATGATAATATTTTACATGGAAAATCCTAAGTGGATCAATGTGATATGTGGTTGTAATAAGGGCTTAATAGATTATAATAAGTGAGAAAATAATATTTAAGATATATTGTGATAAATGGAGGATTGGGGGGGGGAATGGCACTAAAACATATAAGGTTTTTATGAAATGAGGGTTTTTGGTTATCTGTAAGGGCATTTTTATCCATATGAATTTAATATAAGAATTTTGGTACTTTAATGTGTTGTATAATTAAAATATTCTACAGGGGTCATAGGAAATATTCTAAAGGGATCAATGGTCTAAGTTTAATCAAATAAGAAAAAATAGCTTAATTTGATAATAGTAACCCTAAAATGGAGAGGTTATTATCACATATGTGAAAAGTTAGAGTTAGACCACAAAATTTATATATATTGTTAATATTTGTGCTTTAGGAATGTGTATTGAATCTATTTTTTATATAAGTCTTATAGGAAAAGTTATGATGTACTTCTAAAACTAGGATTTTATAAGCCTCGTGAATAGTAACTTTTAAGATACGGTTATTATTACATGTTTAAGACATAAGAGTTAGGGTTTTAATTTTAGATGTGTTAATAATAGTAATATTTTAGGAAGAGATACTAAATTTTGTGGATAACCGAGAAATAGAGAAGAAGTTATGCCTAAAATGAGAAATTAGGGTTTTAGAAAAATATAAGGATCTTAACCCTTGAGAATGACCTTGTTAACTATGTAATTGTGCTTTACTTGATTTAATTATGTTTTGCAAATATCAAATAATTCTTTAAGAATACATTAATGATTTAAAGTTAAAGACCACATGAGTCATGCCAAGGTATTTTATGGGTCCATTCCACACGATGATAATAGTGGCTTAAGAGCATTTTGTCAGAGAAGTGATTTAGTCCATTCTACCAGATTAAGAATAATTGGGCCCTAAACTCAACGTGAATGATAATATAATTATAGATAAGTAACTAATGGATAAGACATTAATTATTTAAACTAGAAGAGTAGATGAGTCAGGATCGATGTGTTTAGTTCATTCCACCGGACGATAGTAGTGGTTCAAGTGGGTTGTCCCTAAGAGGTGCTTTAGACCATTCTACCGGTTTAAGAATAGTAGCTCGGGTATATTTTCCCTGAGAGGTGTTGGATCCATTTCACCAGACGATAATAGTGGATCAGGTACATTTTTTCCTAAGAATTGTTGGGTCTATTTCACCGAACGATAATAGTGGCTCACGTGTACTGTCCCTAAGAGGTGTTTCACACCATTCCACCTATTTAAGAATAGTGGGGTCTCTGAACTCAATGTAAATAAAATAATGAAATGTACTGTATCAAATAATGATGCCTGAATCAATAATTATATTGTATTATTTTATGTATCTCATATATGTGTTATATTTTCCATTATAAATACATGTAATTGTCTATATCCCTTACTTAACTATATTGTTACCTTATTTTGTACGTTTAGCATATTAACCTTCCTCTTTATGGGTAATACTCATTCCCATGAGCAGATGGCCCTATTCTTTGTGTGCAAGTCGATGATTACCCGTTAGACAATTTTACACCCTATAATGCTTTGTATGAGAAAGATTTATTTGTTGTACTTGGACTTTTAGGCATAGAATCATGTTATTTGAATGGTATTTTACTCGGATACCTTTTTAGACTCTTAGATACATGGTATCCCTGTTGTCTATATTTTTAAATATTGTACTCGAAGTTAATCTCTAACTCATATTTATGTTGATGGAACTTCTTTCATTTTCTATTTATTATGATTTACATCTTAATCTTTTTGCCTTATGATTTTCTTTAATTTAATCGTTTTTCTCACTACTACCAAAAGGGAAAATAATAATGGGACATTAATAACGGTCATTAGGAAACCGTTGCCAAACGCAAGAAAATTAATGCGAGGGACAGTTTTGATAACGGTTACAGTTCAAAACCGTTGTTAAAAACCCAACACTAAAAATTTACATGATTTTTTTAATAACGGTATATGGAAAACAGTTATTAAAAGCTCCTTTAATAATGGTTTCTAAAATAACCATTGTGAAAAGCCTCACACATTTTAATAATGGTTATTACAAGAACCATTATTAAAAGATGTTTTAATAACAGTTCTTGTAATAACCGTTATTAAAAATTCTTTTAATAACGGTTCTTATAGGAACCGTTATTAAAAACCCACATTCCCCCTTTTATTTCGTGCCAAAAATTTCAGACTCTGCACCTTCCCTCTCTTACTCTCCTTCTCTTGCAAACCCTCTCACCACCACACTGTGCACTACCACTTCGGCTCCTCTCACGTTAGGGAAACCACCACTTATTCTCTTTCGCACCGCCAACTCTCCTCTTACTTGAAGCACCACACCTCTGCCATTCTTGGCTTTGCATGTGTTATCATTCTTCCGCACCTAGCCAGCACTTCTTCCTTCTTCCTCTACCATGTTCGTAGGTGGTCGCTGCTCTCCTCTTCCTTGCCGCCGGTTTTCTTTGCTCGCTGCCGCCTTCCTTTTACATATGTTTTTGTTCTTCCGCACATAGCTTTTTCTCTTCTTATATATATATAATATATATATATAAATATATATATAATATATATATATATATATAATATATATATATATATATATATATATATAAAAAGCATGCATGTTGATACAAGGTTGCGTTGTTTGTTATTGAAAATTTGCAGTTTGTTGTTGAATGTGTTAGGGAAAAATGTTGTTGTTCGTGTTGAATTTGTCTCGGTACTATTATATATGAACATATGCATGTGTTGGCTAAGACCTTTACATATATATATATATATATCATGCATGAGTGCTTAATTATGAAGCTAGAGAAATAAAATACTTCAAATTATTAGCAATGTCACTCATAAAAACTGTATATATATATATATATTCATTAATAAGTATAAGACACTATAATATATAGGAAATGTCATATAATGAAATGAAAATATATATTACATATGCACATCATTAAATGAAAATTTCAATTAGAGATACATATGTTAATGATTTGTATTTGATGAGGATTAAATAGATATAGAAAATAAAGGATATATAAAAGTGAATAATTAAATAGAGAGTAATAATTGTGCATAATAATAATAATAACAATAATAATATAGGATTTATTAGGGTTTAATTATAGTTAGCTAGATTTAGAATTAGGGTTTATTAAGTTTAAGGTTAGTTTTTATTATAATTTATTAGGGTTAGGGTTTAGCGTTTATTATACTAAATATAAAAGTGAATAATTAAATAGAGATGAATAATTGTGTATAATAATAATAATAATAATAATAATAATAATAATAATAATAATAATAATAATAGTGTTTTAATAATAATAATAATATAGGATTTATTAGGGTTTAATTATAGTTAAATAGGTTTAGGATTATGGTTTAATTAGTTTTAGGGTTTTTTTAATATAATTTATTAGGGTCAGGGTTAGGGTTTATCGTTTATTATACTAAATATAAAAGTGAATAATTAAATAGAGAGGAATAACTGTGTATAATAATAATAATAATAATAATAATAATAATAATAATAATAATAATAATAATAATAATAATAATAATAATAATAATAATAATAATAATAATAATAATGTAGGATTTCTTAGGGTTTAATTGTAGTTAGCTAGGTTTAGGATTAGGGTTTTATGAGGTTTAGGGTTAGTTTTTATTATAATTTATTAGGGTTAGGGTTAGGGTTTGGCTTAAGGTTAGAGTTTAGCATTTATTATACTAAATATAATTGTGAAAAATTAAATAGAAATGAATAATTGTGTATAATAATAATAATAATAATATAGGATTTATTAGGGTTTAATTATAGTTAGCTAGGTTTAGGATAATTATCTTATGAAGTTTCGGGTTAGTTTTTATTATAATTTATTAGGGTTAGATTTAGGGTTTGGGTTAGGGTTAGGGTTTAGCATTTATTATACTAAATATAAAAGTGAATAATTAAATAGAGAGGAATAATGTGTATAATAATAATATAGGATTTATTAGAGTTTAATTATAGTTAGCTAGGTTTAGGATTAGGGTTTTATGAGGTTTAGGGTTATTTTTTATTATAATTAATTAGGGTTAGGGTTGGGGTTTAGATTTGGGTTTAGCGTTTATTATATTAAATATAGTAATTAATATGTGCTCTTATAACAAACTATTTTATACATTATTCTCAACTCTACATTTCATAGTATTATATTATTATACTTAACCTATATATATATATATATTATCTTATTAATATCTACTTGATTTTACTATGCGTAGCTTGAACAATTCGATAATAGTTTGATGTTTAGTCAGTTTTTTAAATATATAACTAGAGATTATGCCCTTATTTTAAATAGTTTAATGTTGTTAGTTTTACATAGTTCGTTAGGATCTAGTAGAATATATTTATGATTTGTCTAGCTAGTTGAAGATCAATTTATATATTTTGTAAGTTAGATCCTTTCGAGAACAACCTTGATGATAAGATATAGTGGTTCTGATTTGTAGGTAGTGAGATGACATAGCCTCCACCATATCTATGCATGGTGCCACACACAGATCTACGAACTAATATCATGTGGTTATACAATGAGCTAGGTCGGTTGTATGCGAGTTGCTCATCCTATCACCCCTTCCATTTCAGATTGTATCATCTACTATTGACCCTGCCTCAGATAGAGCCATGGGTGTTGGCTACATCTACTTTTTTTCATTGGTTTTTCCATGTAATACCCCCAAAATTTACTACTAAAAAATTTCATTTTAATAAAAAATATTTAACAGAAGTGAAATAATAAAACTGTAAGTTTTGGGAATATTACCGCCACAATTAGTACTTGACCAGTTCACTTTTTTCCTGTTAGTGTACTAAGTGCTAAGGCTAAATAAGAATAAAATCAACACTAATATAATAAAAACAATGAGAATCAAAAAGCACAATCATAGTCATACAAAAATAGAGTTCGATTTAAGAATTACAACCCAAAGAGTAGCTAAGTTTTTCCAAAAAATATAAAATATTGTACGACATGGCATAACTGGAATAATAATGATACATAGTAAAATCAAAGGAAAGATAGAGTCTGGCCAATTGCTATTGATCTCCAGGACAAGTCAAGGCTCAACTCTTAGCCCTTCCCGATGCCTCATAAATGTTGTAGGCATCGAAGACGTCATCTCCTACCTGCACAAACTCAGATGGGTCTTCTGCTCGTGGGAATGAGTAGCACCCATGAAACAGGTGGTCAGTACGCTACCTACTGAGCAAGGTAACCGTGCACTAAGGCCAACACGTAAGAGTACATAAAACAATCACGATAACATGGCAGCATACAATCTCTTAGATACATAAAGGCCAAGCTACAGTCTGGATTAACCGATTATTTAACCTTTGATTAGTACTCATTCCACAACATACTTTTATCGATCTGTGCAAGGATGGGAACCCTACTATTATAGCCAATGGATCTGTCACTTATAGGGCAGAACACACCTGCCCACTTTTATATGCCGGTGGATCAGTCTCTAGGGCAAAATGCTCCTAGCCACTATTATGCTGGTGGATCGGTCTGGCCCCGACTCTCATGGTATTCCACTATAAACACTTAGTATCCTTTATGTGTCTTATAAAACTTAAGATTTGGTTTATTGAGCAAGGGATCCCCCACTATTATAGCCGGTGGATCTGTCACTTATAGGACAAAAAGCACCTAACCACTATTATATGCCAGTGGATCGGTCTCCAGGGCACCCCAACACCTGGCCGTTATTATGCCGGTGGATCAGTCTGGGCTCGGCTCAATAATCTTCCACTTTACATGATTAATATTTTACCGTGTCTTATTCAAAATTTCCACCCTAGACATGTATGATTAACTCCATCTACGCTTATTCTCCTAGGAGGGCCCGTCCCATATCTTGAGACTTCTAAACCTCCCAACTCTCCCAACATCCTCTCTTTATTCCACTACTCACACCAGAGACCCAACTCCTAGTTGTGTGGGTCAAGGCCTACTACTAACACCAATAAGCCCATTCATAGTCGTCCTTAGGGTTTTCTCCAGAAAATCCTAATTTGGGCCTATATGGCCCATCATCCTCCACCTCACGCAACCCAACTATTTTAACACCCCCACATGTCACAACCCTTAGGTTCAACCCTTATTATTTCATGTCACTCCCCCGAATACACGCGTGACCACAAAACCCTAGGTGGTCACCCTAAACCCTAGCTTGCCATGCCAACCCTAGTATCCTCCTTCCCACAAATTACCCTTCCATTTCTCACCTTCTACTCGTGCTTCCCGTGATATTTATGCTCACCCTACTCATGACAATCCTCCATTCTCACCTCATACTCCACTTATGTTCATTTATTTTCCTTTTTCCACCTTCTCAAATTAGGATTTCCTCCCAAACCCTAGCTCAGTCTCCTATGCACCCTTATACCGTCTGACGTACTATTTTTCACCCAAAGTTTTCACTCATCCAAACAACTCTTCCATTACCTTCCTCACAACCCAAGGCAACTTTCCATACGTAAAGTTCACCTCCATGTGGACTCCATCCACCCCATGCAAACCCTTTAAGTTTATCATGTGAAACCCTATCCATGCAAAACCCTAAAACTCCATCGAAACCAAAAACTCTCTCTACCTACATTCATCACCTATTTCTTATTCTTTCCTTACTGTTCCCATTTACTCTTCCTCTCGTGAATCATAAGATGTTTAGGTCCATCCCACATTATTTGGTTAATTTACTTCCCTTTGGCCAACTTACTTCCCCATGGCCCACTCACTTCCCCATTTTTCTTTTTCATCCTTCCACCCCATATCACTACATTAATTATCCTAGCATACATGTCCTAAAAGGGCCATATCATATCATATCACCATTCATAGCTCAACATATCGTATGCATGCCATAAACAAATACAAGACCGTACCTTAACTCTAAGCTACACTACGCATTAAATGGTTATGATAATAGCATAAGATACACAATATATCATTATTCATGGCATCCAAGGCTCATAAAAAACACATAGCACACGTGAGGCCTTAGCTACACCCTTACCTAAAACGACACCAAGCTTGGAGCACGCTCCTACGCCTCCTTAGAGTTTTGGCTCGATTCACCTATAAAAGGGAAAAACTAAGGATTAGTTTCCCTCCTACCAAAAATACCATTATTTCTTATTTTAGTCTAAGATTAGGGTTACTATTATTAAAGGGGATTTTCAAGTGAAAGCTAGGGTTTTTATCCTCAAGTTAGCCTACTACATATTACTAGTCAAAATATGTTTATGTTAATATTTATAGCTATATTTATATTATTAAACCTAATAGCTTTATTTCTTCTAATAGTAGTACTAATACTAGTTATAGAAAAATAGTGATAATAATAATAATAATAATAAATAATAATAATAAATAATAATAATAATAATATGCCCCTAGTAATAGAAACCTTAGTATTTTTAAGGCTAAGGCTAATAATGGCTTTAGGGATAAAACAATAATATAATATTAGTAATACTAACAAAGTACTAATATTACTAAAGGTAATAGTAATAATAGTCATATTTGAAATAATGATAACATAAGGGTTCGGATATTTTTACCACAATAATAGTAGCAAAAAGAATAGCAATAATAACAGTAACAACTAATAATAATACTATAGTAATAATGTTGGTAATAAAGGCATTAGGAATAATATTAGCAATATTCGAATATTAAGTAATAATAATATTAAGGCTTAAGTATTTTTCTTCTATAATAACAAAATGATAATATGCCAACTTAGGTTTCAATAACATTACTAATAACAATAACAACAACAACAACAACAATAATAATAACAATAATGTTAAGAATAATACTAATAGTAATAATAATCAAAATGGTATAGTAATATAAGGGTCCAAATATTTATATTAATAATAAAAAGTGATAATGAACACAGTTAGTATTAACAATATTAGTAAGAAAATAATGATAATGATAATGGTAATAATAATAATACTAATAACAACAAGGATAATCATAATAATACTAAAATTGTAGATCTCCATTGATAGTAGCATTAGTTAGAAATATTTCCAAAGTTAGGTTAAGTAATGATAATAATAATAATAATAATAATAATAATAATAATAATAATATAGATAATACCATTAATATTATTAAAAATAAATAATACTTGTATAAAATGGATTTAAGGGTTGGGAAGGTCGGAGCACCACCTAAGGATAGTGGTGGCACCTATGGCGGCGCATGGTGGTGGCGACAGCGGATGTGGGGATTGGAGGTGATGGAAGGAGGAGAAAGGAGGGAGAAGGAGAGGGAGGCAGGGAGAAAAGGAGATGTGGGAAGGTAGAGGAGGCTCCCCTAGTTGTTTTAGAGGGTAGAGGAGGCATTAATGGCAGCGGACGATGGTGCGAAGGGTGGCAGGGGTTGAGGAGTGGTCGATTGGGAGGAAAATTTTACATGGTCGGGGTGGCTCGTGCAAGGAAAATTGAGGGGCGAGGAGGGTTTAGTTAGGTAGAGGGTGGTGCAAGGGCAATTCTAGGGGTGGTTTGGCTGGTGATGATGGGCGGCGGTTGTGGATTGCTTGTCAGAAGGGGCGGTAGTGAGAAATAAGGAATAAGGAAGGGAAATTAGTGGGCCTAGCAGGCCGGCCCAGTCGAGGGGAGAAATAAGGAAGAGAAGGGGGAATAAAGAAAAAGGAAAAAGGAGGGAGAAAAGGAAAAAAGGGAAAAAGGAAAAAGAAGGGAAATTAGTGGTTGGATTAATTAGCATGATTTGGGTAATTTGGGATGCTTAATAAAATATAATTATCAAAATAATAATTAAACTCTATTTTTAGGTTAATTTAGGGATTTTTGAAAGAATTTTCTTAAATTCCATTTTAAATTAACAACACACTTTAATTTTCTCCAATTAAATTATTTATAATGTTTATATTAATTTGAAAATATTTTATTCTTCATAATTTAAATAAAGTAATTTATTTAATTAATTTCTAAAATAAAATCCTTAATTAGCTTAAAATATCACAATTCCTCTTATTTAAAACACTGTTAAATTTCTTTTTGGTTTACCCTAATTAACTTCCTCCTATTTTAATAAAGGTAAATTATTTTGATTAACCTTCAACATAAAAACCTTATTTAATAATGGATAATAGAAATTAGGATTTTTGGGGCATTTCAGAAAATCTATCAAAGACTAAGAAATGGATAATCGATAAACATAATATTTCCTTTATCAATTGGATAAGAGATCGCATCATTTCACTCATCGAACATTCCCTAACTTTAATTTCTAAAACCCTGCATTGGTTGTCTCAAAAACCTCATTATAAAGTCTTTTCATATACCAGTTATGTGATCAACAGTTAAACTTTTTATACAAAAGAACAAGATGAAAAGAGTATAATGCAGAACAGTGGGGTGACTTTAGTGGCTGAGGCAATGCATGTTGCTAGTGCGAAAGACAAGAATCCAACCTGTGTATTTACACTGTATTTAAATATTAGAGTTAGATTACACTGTATTTAAAGTCCCTATATTTGGCTACAGATGAGTTGATAATAGCTATGGGGTTAGATATAAAGATAGATTCACATTATTAAATCTCAACAGGACAAGGCATAAATAAGACTCATTCATCTTAGCAACACAAGTGATACAAGTATTCTTTGTCACTGATCCTACTAATAACATATGGCCTGTAGTACTATCTACAAAGAAAAGAAATTCCAATGAATGTAATGATGAAAATGATACCAATTGGAATAAAGAGTGTGTCTTAGTTTTACAAGCAATTCAATTATTGAATGATGAAAACAATAAAATTTATGAGGAGGAAATATATGTCAGGAATGATCATCGTGAAGTAATATATGTATCAAATCCTGAAACCAAACCTAAAATAAGGGGAAAATGAAGGAAAAGAAGGCAATAAGGGTAATAATATTGTAACATATGATATGTGTGCCGATTTTTTTATATGCACTTTTTGACCTTCCTCATTGGATATTTATTATATTGATAATATGGGGGTACATTATGGTCAATACATAATATTATAACATAATTTATTTATTACTTTTTTGTAGAGATATGGCCAACAAAATAATTAATAGGGACAGTAGTGATGAAGAAGGAAAAAGGGGACCTACTATTATGAGAATCATCACGGACATGAGGAATAAAGGAGAACTAGTCGAGCTAGGATGGAATACTTACAATCTTCCCATTAGCCCTTACATAGACATGTTATTGACGTACATTTCACTTGTCACCCGTAACCGTATTCCTATCTCCCATAATAATTAGAAGCAAGTTCCAAAGGGTCATAAGGAGCATATTTGGTAAGAAATCATGGTAAATATGCTATTTTATTTAATCATTTTTGTATGTCAAATGTTATTAATTTTAATATATTAACATCAATATACATTTATATGTCTTAATTTGCAGAGATTCTTCAATGTCTTGGAGACTAGGAAGCAAATAAATTATTATAACATGTGAATTTTGGGAATATTAATACAGTACTTCATATCACTTTAGATAAATAAATGAATAAAGGCCAATTTATAATCCGGATCTATTAATTATTTAATCTCTGATCAGTACTCATTTCACACTATACTTTTTATCAATCCATGAAAGTATGGGAACCCCACTATTAGAGCTAGTGGATCGGTCTCATATAAGGCGGGACGCCCTAACCACTAATCCTTACTGGTGGATTGGTTTGGCTCTTGCTCGCATGGTGTTCCATTGTAAGTACTTAGTGTCTTTTATGTGTCTTAGCAAACTCAAGGTTTGGTTTATTGAGCTCGGTATCCCCCATTATTATAGTCGGTGGAGTGGTCACTTATATGGCAAAACGCACCTAACCACTATTATAGCCGGTGGATCGGTTTGGACCCAGCTCAATAATCTTCCACTTTACATGATTAATGTATTAAGTGTCTTGTTCAGAAGTTTCACCCTTGACATGCATAACTAACTCCTTCTACGCTTATCCTCCAAAAGGTCTCGTCCCACATCATAAGACTCATACACCTCCTAACTTGACCCAACATCCTTTCCTCCTTACCCTAACTCACACTAGAGCCCATCTCCCATATATGTGGGTCAAGGCCCACTACTTGTCACCTCCAGTCCACTCACTGCCTTACTCTAGGGTTTTCCCCAGAAACCATAGTTTAGGCCTAAGTGTCCCATCCTACTCCACCTCACACAACCCAAATCATTTTAACACTCCACACATCACAACCTATAGATTCCACCCTCATCATCACACTTTACTCACCAAGTACACGTGTGACCATGAAACCCCAAGTAACCACATTAAACCCTAACTGGTCGTACTAAACCCAAGCTTCCTCATTTCCACATGTCATCACTCCATTTCTCACCTTCCACTAGGGATGGCAATGGGTCCAGGACCCGACCCAGACCCGGCGGACCTAACCCATTAATACAGGGTCTGGATCTGTAATTTTTAGACCTGGCGGGTCTAGACCGGGTCTAGGTCTAGACCTAAATAAATGGGTCTGGATCTGGATCTTATCATTTTAGACCCAGACCCGACCCAGACCCGTTTAATTTTTTTTTATAATATATATATTAACCATTAAACCCTAATGGCCTAATGTCTCTCGCTGCAGGCTGCACTTGCGCAGACTACTCACGATGAGAGAAGAGACTCACGACTCTGCTACTGCCATCCCTACTCCTCACTTCCTCAGTCCTCACTTTGCATTGCAGGCACTACCGCACCAGCCGCACCCGCACCAGGTGGTCCAGCCATCCAAGTCTATGCATTACAAATTTGCAATTAGCCAATGACTTACTCTGTTACTTACTGTAGTGTATTCTTTGTGACTGTAGCCTTTAGGTCGAGACTCTCGAGCGAGTGGAGTGGCCGCTCGAGTGACCGTCGACGTCGAGCCTGTTGAGGACAATAACGATCAAGTCCAACAATCTCAGCTTCCGAGTTCCGCCAGCCGCCGGCCCGCTGCTGCCCTGCGGCTCTACTTGCTCCGGTGCTGCACTGCACCCACCACCCAGTCACCCCACCCCACGCGATGCAACCACGTCCAAACTGCCCAGTGCACAGCCGTCGGTCAGAGACTTACAGAATGATTAAGCATAACGATTAACGACTGGTTTGAAGTTTTCACTACACCCCGGACCTCCTCTCCTCTCAGGCTTTCAAAAATTCGAAGGGGTTACACTTCACGGGCTCACAGCCACAGCCCACAGGAAGCACAAGCACAGCAGGTTTGAGACTTTGAGTCATTCGAATTGTTCGCAGGTAAATCACATCCTCAATGTATCCACATAGAGTATTAAAATGCCTAAGGAGGTTAACAATGATATTTATCAACTTAGCATATACTTTATTCAGGGTGGTAATAGAGACTTGTTCGTAGCTAATGTTGTTCGAGAAGTTGCCACTGTTGTTGGCTAGTTTTATTGTTGTTTGTCAGGGTTATTGGAGTATATGTGGCTATTGGCTAGTTGTATTTTTATTTCTAACGTAATCTATTGATAAGGGAATGAAATTGAACATCCTTGATGCCGATGCCGATGGTCATCTCATTAAGTTCTAGTAGGATTGGTGGATTGGGGATACCTAATGGATCAACTTGATACATTGTAATATTATTGAGTTCCTTTTGCTCAAGATGGTTCGTGATTATGTGACAACTAGTGGAGAGTGGGATTGACAAAGCTTCCAACATTTTCACTCTTTGTTAACTTGTTGATATAGCTACACATTATGTTAATACCAATAACTCAATCAAAGACGTACGAGTTTGGGGTCTCACCCATGAAATTTGTTTCTTTGTAAAATTTGCTTATCTTTTTTTTCTTTATATATAATGACTCTTATCCTACTAAAATAATAAGTAAAAACCTTTGGAAAATTAAGGGTTGACATAAAATCAAAACTTTCAATTAGCCTATTCTCCATGATACAATCTCGAGTCTTGATTAATGTTAATTGGTTGAAATGGGGCTTTACTTGAGTCTCAACATGTTGGACTTATTCCTAACATATCGAAACCATTATGCATTCCCTTCATGATTGTTGGATTAGCTATAAGATTTGGACTTTCAATTATGCATTTCTCCTTTGGCACCTTTAGGGATTGGTTCTATGATAATTAAATTTTATATTTTACAAGTAATGGTCACAGTGATAAAAGAGACGAAGTCAAGTGTTTATAAGTTTTAATATAAATAGTTGGATTTTTAATCTATTATGAGATTGGGCCTAAATTTGATTGTAATAAAATAAGCTATACTTATTAGATATGGTTCATTTAATAAAGTAAATTAATTTAAAATTTTAATTTATTTTTAATGTAGTTAAGTTTACATATAACAATAATTTCTTGTAAGTAAACTAAAGGGAAAAAATGAATTGGTAGAGAATGGTTAGAGAAAGGAAATCCAAGAGGAGAGTAAGGAGGGGATATACTTCTAAAATAACTTGAAAAAGTATAGTTAGATTAGGATATGTATCTATTTGATAACTAACCTAGGAAATATAGAGAATAAAACAAGACTTAAATGTTAACTCTAAAATGTACAAGTACAACTCACGCCAACTTTTATTTTTAATTTTTGGCAAGTTAACATTACAAGTTATTGCATGGGTTAAATTTGATAATATTATATTCTTGAGGTTGATTCAAATTTTATTTTTTTATTCTAGTAGGTCATGGAACATGAACAAGAATCTAATTGTGCTTCTTCCAAGTTTTCATAGTCTAAGGGCACTTGTGTTGGTTCATTTCAGCCTGCTACATTACGTGTGGATGATTTGGAAGTAAACATGGAGGATGTTAAAAATTAGAACAATGAGGGGAACCTAAGTGAAAAGGAAGTAGATCAAGAACTTGATTATGCTATTTGTACACAAAAAACTAGGAAGCGCACTTCAGTGGTATGGGATTTCTTTGATAGAATTGAAGTTAATGGTGTGGGTAAGGGAAAATGTCATCACTGTAAGGCTATTTTAACTTGTGAAACTACTGGTGGAACCTCACATCTTAAAAATCATGTAGATAAGACTTGCCCTGGAAGACATTTGAGGCTTGGGTCAAGAGGGGTCAAGCAACAAATATTGAGTATAAAGACTCAATCCGACGGCTCAACAAGTTTAGATATAAAGCATAATAATGATATGTCCTTTGATCAAGAAACTTCAAGGAGGGAATTAGTAAACATGGTAGTGATGCACGAGTATCCGTTGTCGATTGTTGACCATATTAGATTTAGGAGATTTGTACAAAGCCTCAATTCTTCCTTCAAGATGATTTCAAGGAATACTTTGAAGAATGATGTGATGAAGTTGTATCAAAGTGAAAGACACAATCTAAAGGATTTGTTGGATCATAATTAGAGTCGAGTTGCAATCACCACTAACATATGGACTGTATCCAACCAAAAAAAAGGGATACATGGTCGTGACATCACACTTTATTGATGAAGATTGGAATTTGCGAAGTAGAACTTTGAGGTAACTATTTAATTATTATCGTTATATTTTATTAGCTTGATTAAGTGCAATTTTTTAATTATTTTTTCATTATTATTTTGAAGTTTTTTGTTTGTCCCATGTCCACATACAAAAGGCATTATTTCCAAGGCTTTATTAGATTGTGTGTCCCAATTTGGGCTTGAAAGCAAAATCTATTCTGTGGTGGTTGATAAGTGTAGTACTAATGATGCAATGATGGGAATTTTGTTGAGAAAATTTGAGAAAAAGTATCTTATACTTGGTGGAGCAATATTACATATGAGGTGTATTTCTCACATTCTTAACTTGATAGTTAGTGATGGATTAAATGTTACCAAGACGGGGATTGAAAATATTCAAGATTGTGTCTCATTTTGGACTTTAACTCCTAAAAGGATTGAAAAGTTTGAGGATTCATGTCGATATTTGAAGGTCAATACTTCTAAAATGTTAGTTCTTGATTGTAAAACTAGATGGAATTCTACTTATTTGATGCTCCAGAGTGCATTTCCCTATAAAGATGTGTTTAAAAGGTTGAAACGTTTATATGGTAGACTTAAGTTTGTAGTTCCTAGTGATGATGATTGGGATTTGGCTCATGTTGTATGCGAGAAGTTGGAACTTTTTTATAAGACTACCGTAGTTTTCTCGGGAAGAAATTACCCTACCACAAATTTATTTTTTCGAAAAGTATGCATGATTAGAATTGCTTTGAGAAGTTGGATACAAAGTGATGTTGAGTTCATTTGTTCTATGGCATCAAAGATGATTGAAAAGTTTGACAAATATTGGCGTGAAATTGATGGAATATTGGCTATTGCTAGTATCTTGGATCCTAGAAACAAAATGGATTGTGTTGAATACTATTTCAGGAGACTATATGATGATGAGGCTCATAATGAATTAGATAGGGTCAGAAACATGTTTGATGCTATCTTGGTTGAATATCAGAAGAAAGTTGTTGATTATTCTAGTGACCTTGGTGGTTCTTCTAAAGCTCCATTGAAAAATTCTCTAAAGCGGGTATCACCTCAAACTTCTGTTGATGATGAGGAGGATGAATTTGCTTTAGTTAAGAAAACTAAATTAAGAAAAGTAAGTGTGAGGTGTGAGTTAGATCATTACTTGGAAAGTGATACATTGCCTGAAAGTGATCGTTTTGATATCCTTAATTTTTGGAAGAATGACCTCAAGTATCCAACTCTACAAAAGATTGCTAGGGATATTCTTACTATTCCCATTTCTACAGTTGCTTCAGAAAGTGCTTTTAGCACGGGAGGACGGGTTGTAAGTCCCCATCGTTCAAGACTGCATGCAAAAACTGTAGAGGCATTGATGTGTTTACAAAGTTGGATGGTTGAAGACATTAAAGGTATTTTAATCTCTCTTCAATCATAACTTATTGTATATTTTATTTTATATGAGATAATTTATTATTTATTTGTTTAATATTCTATAAAGGTACATTGGAGAATCCATATGCATGTGCTACAATGATAGAAGATTCAGAAACTAAGGATGGAGTAGATGTAATTGACGTTTGTGATATGGTACATAATTATTTAATTTTACTTTAATATTATTATTGTATAGAATTTCACCGATTAAAGTTAATATTTATAATCTTATAAATTTTTAGGATATTGACAATGATGAAGAGGATGATTGATGTCAACTTGAACTCTTGAAGTCTTGAACTTACTGATGAATCAATGGTCTAGGAGGCAAGGATATATCCTACAAGCTGCAAGCCTACAATTGTGTTGATTGAAAAATTATTTTTACTTGATTTTTAGTCTGTTGTCTTCGTTTGTATAATTGCATTATATCGTTGTACTATTTGTATTTGTAAGCAATGATGTACTATTTACTATCAGACTCAGTATGTCATTGACTTATTGATTGTTGTTTAAATTAGCTTCAAATGGATTTGTGTGGAATGTGTCCGATACTCTGATGTTGAAGACTTGTATAACATAACAGGTGGTTATGTTTTATTTTAGCTTTTGATTTATGGGTTTAGCAGGTAGTTATGTTTAAATATATTTTTTTATATTTAAATATGATAGACTTACTATTTATAGCATGAATTAATAGATTTTTTACACATAAAATGTCTGGACCCGTTAAGGACCTGATTACCCGACGGACCCACCGGGTCTGGGTCTGGGTCTGAAATTTTGAGACCCGTTGGGTCTAGACCGGATCTGGATCTTCTAACATAAACGGGTCTGGGTCTGGATCTTGATGGACCCGACCTAGACCCGACCCATTGCCATCTCTACCTTCCACCTATTTTCCATGCTAATCATGTTCATCCCTCACATGATAATTTCCATCCTCATTTTGTACTCCATTAACCCTTATTAAATTCTCTTTTTACCACCTTCTTATACTAGGGTTTTCTCCCAAACCCTAGCTCAGTCTCCTATACACCCTTACATTATCCCACGTACTATTTTTTTCACCCAAAGCCTCAATCACCCAAGCAACTCTTCCATTACCCTCTTCACACCCCAAATCAACATTCCATATGTAAAATTCACCCTCATGCAGACTTTGTACATTCCATGCAAACCTTCAAAGTTCTCCATGCAAAATCCTAAAACTCCCATGCAAAACCCTAGATTCCTCCATGCAAAACCCTAGATGCTCCCAAGCACAACCATAGATTCTCCCATGGAAAACCCTAGACTCTCTCATGCATAACTATAGATTCTCCCATGCACAACTATAGATTCAATTCTCCTATGCAAAACCATAGATTAGATTCTCCCATGCAAAACCATAGATTAGATTCTCCCATGCAAAACCATAGATTCTCCCATACAAAACCCTAGATTCTCCCATACAAAACCATAGATTAGATTCTCCCATGCAACACCATAGATTAGATTCTCCCGTGTAACACTGTTGATTATCCCATATGAAACCATAGATTCGATTCTCCCACTCTTTTATTTTATTTAAAATCCCCTTGTTATTCATCCATTCATGGACCATGGAACACTCAGGTCAATTCCACCTATGTTAGCCAACTTACATCCCTTTAATCATCTCACTCTCCCATTTTTTTTTTCATCTTTCCACCCCACTATACCACATAAAACATCCTCACATGAATGCCTTAAAGGGCCACATCACATTACACCACATTTCACCACATATACATATCAACGCGTACAATAAGAAGGCACATAAGCATATCTCAACTCCAAACCACGCTACACATAAAATAGCTATAACAATACACATAAGATACATCACATATCATGGAACATGGCATAAAAGGCATACAAAACATATTACATACATAAGGTCTTAGCTACACCCTTACATAATACGACACCATTCTTGGAGCACACTCCTACGCCTCCTTACGGTTTTGACTGGTCTCACCTATAAGAGGGAAAGACTAAGGATTTCCATCCTACCAAAAATACTATTATTTCCTAATTTATTCTAAGATTAGGGTTATAAATAAAATAATAATATAATAATAGTAATGCTAACTAAATACTAACATTGCTAAGGATAATAGTAATAATACTAACATTGGAAAAAGTGATAATATGAAGTTTGAAGATTTTGCCCTAATAATAATAATAATACTAAAAATAACAATAATAATGATAATAATAATAATAACAACAACAACAATAATAATATTATCATTAATAATAAAATAATAAAAATAATAATAATGACATAATTCAGATAATTGTGAAATAAGGGCTTTGACCCTTCATCAAAATAATAATAATAATAATAATAATAATAATAATAATAATAATAATAATACAAAATAATAATAATGATGATGATGATAAGGGTATTAATCAAAATTAATGAAGAGTAGAGTTTCGACCCTATATTAAAAATAATAATAATAATAATAATAATAATAATAATAATAATAATAATAATAATAATAATAATAATAATAACAACAACAAAAATAGGGCTTCAGCCCTCAATAGTAATAATAATAATAACATTATTAATAATAATACATAATAATAACCAAAATAATAGTAATATAATAAAATTAAATCAATAAAGCTTGTATAATTTGGGTTTAAGGGTTAAGAGGGTTTAGGATACCACCTTGGGTTGGTGGTGCACAATAGCTGTGGCGGTGGCTAGAAAAAGAGAAGAAAAGAGAGATATTTTAGTGCTGGGAAAAGGAGAGGGAGAAAGAGGGTGGAAGTTGGGGTGTTTATGGTTGCCTAGATGGAGAGGAGGAGAGGGAGGTAGGGAAAAAGAAGGGTAGGGGGAGATAGAGGGAAGTCTGGAGAGAATTTTGGAGGTGTAGGAGGCGGTGGTTACGGCTAGAGTGGTGGCTAATGGTGGTGCGAAGGGCGGCGAAAGTGAAAGGAAGGGCTTATCGAGAAGGTGACTTTGCACGGTCGGGGTGGCTCGTGCAAGGCAAATCAAGAGAGAAGAGAGGTGTAGTTAGGTAGAGGGTGGCGCAAGGAGTAGTCCTATGGGTGGTTTTAATGGCGGTGTCGGACGATGGCAACGGGAGGGGTGTCTGAGAGGGTGGTGACACACGAGAAGAGATTTTTGGGTTTTGGGGAAAAAGGGTCGAGTCCAGGCTGGTTAGGGGGTATTTATAGGCTAAAGGAGGGGATAAGGTCAAAGGGAAGATGGGAGGATAGGTGTAACACCCCCAAAATTTACTACTGAAAAATTTCCTTTAATGATAAGTGTTAAACAAAAGCGAGATGACAAAACTATAAATTCTGAGGGTATCACCGCCACACTCAGTACTATACTGGTTCACTCCTACCATTCCAGTACTAAATGCTAAGGCTAAATAGGATTAAATTCAAACACAAGTCTATAATTGAAACAAGCTTTCATAAAAGAAATGATAGTGTTTACCATACAGAAATCAGAGTGCGGTTAAAGAGAGTTACAACCCAAGGAGTAATTAAATAATTTTTCGAATACATTAAACACAGTACAATAGAATATGACTAGAGTAAAACGATACATAGTAAAAGTAAGATAGAGTCCGGCCAGTCACTCTTGATTTCGAAGCCAAGTTTAGGCTCAACTCTCGGCCCCACCCGATGCCTCGTAGGTTTCGTAGGCATCGAAGACGCCGTCCCCTACCTACACAAACTCAGACAGGTCTTCTGCTCGTAGGAATGAGCAACACCCATGAAACAGGTGATCAGTATGCTACATACTAAATAAGGTAACCATGCACTAAGGCCAAAAATACAAAAACATACAACATAGCATGCATGATATGATCATATAAGCAGCTCACAATAATACAAAGGATGAAGGCAAGTTATGGTCCAGGTAAGCTTATTCTTCAGATCTCTAGTAAATCTAGTCTATTCACATTATAGTCTTTATCAATCCATGTGAGTGCAAAAACCCCACTATTATAGCCGGTGGACCGGTCATGCAGGGCAAAATGATCCTAGCCACTATTATTTGCCGGTAGACTGGTCATGTAAGGAAAAATGCTCCTAGCCACAATTATTCACTGGTGGACAAGTTTGGCCCCGACTCACATGGTGTTTCACTATAATTACTTTGTGTCTTTTCCATGTATTATCATCATTATATTCAGTTTATTGAATACAGAAACCCCCACTATTATAGCCAGTAGAACGGTCATGTAGGGCAAAATGTGCCTTACCACTATTATTCGCCAGTGGACCAGTCATGCAGGGCACTCCGGCTCTTGGCTACTATTATTCACAGGTGGACCAGTCTGGGCTTGGATCAACAATCTTTCTCTTTAAATGGATAGTATCCTATTCGTGTCTTATTCGATAAGCATTTCACCCTTAACATACATGCCTCCAACATTCTACCTCTATCCTCTCGAGGGAGCCCGTCTCATATCTTGAGACTCCTACGCCCCTTATCACGCCTCGACATCCTTTCCCCCTTACATTTGCACATAATGAAAACTAACTCCTAAGGGTGTGGGTTAAGGCCTAACACCTCATGACATCCAAATCCACCTACTATCCCCTCTAGGGTTTTCCCTTGAAAACCCTAATTGGACCTATGTGGCCCAACTTTCTCTCACTTACACTACCATTACTTCATTTATCGCCCCACACCTTATCTCATTTAGATTCAATCCCAAATCGTATCGCTTTACCACTCGATTCCAGATGTAACCGAAAAACCCTAATTGGCCACTTCAACCCTAGTACTTTTCTTCTCCCACAAGTAACTTCTCTCTTTTTCACCTAGAGTCTCTTCTCTCCCATGGAACCCATACTCACCCTTATAAAATAAATTCCCAGTCTTAACCCGTACTGCACTCTCCCTTATTTGTTTTTACTTCCACACTTTTGTCCAGATTAGTGCTTCCTCTCAAAACCCTAATCGGGTCCCTTATACACCCTTGCACCAACCTACGTACTATTTTTTGTCCCAAGTCTCTAACCACTCCACAACTCTCCCCTTAGCTTATTTACACCCTAAAACAACTTTTCTTACGTAAGGATCATCCACATGCAAGTTTCATCCACCCCATGCAACTCTCGAAGTCCCCATGAAAACCCTAAAATTCCTATACATGGTTCCCATCTCCTTTTCATCATTTTGGTCATCTCTTCCTCTTTATTTTCCTCTCATGGATCATAAGGTATTTTGGTCAACCTCATATTCCCCTTAGTAAACTCACTTCCCACTTTCTTTCTTTTTATCCTTTCATTCCCATATCACATTATCAATCGTCCTAGCATGCATGTCCTAGAGGGTCATATCATATCACATCATAATTACCATATATACGTATCATACTCATGCCGTAAGGAACATATAAACATACCTCAACTCCAAGTTTTGCTACACATAAGATAAGTTAATGACAATCATACGATACAAGACATAGCATGATACATAACATCCAAGGCATATAAGTCACACAACACACATGGGCCTTATCTACATCCTTACCTAAAACGACGCCGGGCTTGGAGCACACTCCTACGCCTCCTTAGGGTTTTGGCTTAATTCACCTATAAGAGGGAAAAACTAATGATTAGTTTCCCTCCAACCAAAACTACTATTATTTCTTATTTTAGTCTAAGATTAGGGTTATTATTATTAAAGGAAGCTTTATAAGTGAAAACTAGGGTTTTTACCATCAAGTTAGCCACTAGATATTACTAGTTAAAATATATTTATGTTAATATTTATAGCTATATTTATATATTAAATCTAATAGCTTTAATTTTTCTAATAATAGTACTAATACTAGTTATAGAAAAATAGTGATAATAATAATAATAGTAATACTAACGCTCCTAGAAATAGAAGCCCTATTATTTTTAAGACTAAGGCTAATAATAGTATTAGGGTTAAAATAATAATATAATAATAGAAATACCAACAAAGTACTAATATTGCTAAAGATAATGATGATAATAGTTATATTTGGAATAATAATAATAATATAAGGGTTCAAATGTTTTTGGTCACAATAATAATAACAATAATAATAGTAATAACTAATAATAATACCATAGTAATAATGTTAGTAACAAAGGCATTAGGAATAATATTAGCAATATTTGAATAATAATAATACAAAGGTTGAGTATTCTTCTTCTATAGTAACAAAATGGTAACATGCCAATTTCGGTTTCAATAACATTAAAAATAGTAATAGTAATAGTAATAACAACAACAACAACAACAACAACAACAACAACAATAACAACAACAACAACAACAACAATAATAATAATAATAATAATAATAATAGTAATAGTAATAGTAATATAACAATAATAATAATAATAATAATAATAATAGTAACCGAAATAGTAATAATAATATAAGGGTCCAAATATTTATATTAATAATAAAAAGTGATAATGGACAAAGTTTGTATTAACAATATTAGCAAGAAAATAATTATAATGATAATGATAATGGTAATAATAATAATAATAATAATAACAACAACAACAACAACAAGGATAATCATGATAATACTAAAATTGTAGATCTCCATTAATAATAGCATTAGTTAGAAATATCTCCAAAGTTAGGTTAAGTAGTAATAATAATAATAATAATAATAATAATAATAATAATAATAATAATAATAATAATAATGATAATAGTAGTAGTAGTAGTAGTAGTAGTAATAATATTATTATTAATAATAAAGATACTATATTAATACTAAAGTTGTAGCCTTTTAAATGATAATACCATAGTTATAAACATTTCCGAAGTTAAGTTAGATTGTAAGAGTGGTAACATAATAATAATAATAATAATAATAATAATAACACAACATTAATAATAAGAAGAAGAATAATATTAAGGGTAATACTATTAATATTACTAAAAATTATTAATACTTATAGAAAAAGAGTTTAAGGGCTGGGGAAACTATAATACCACCTAGGGTTGGTGGCGGAACCGGCGGCGACGGCGGCTATGGAGGAGGAAGAGAGGTGGAGAGATGCGGGTATAGGCTAGAGGAGAGGGAATGAGAGGGTGTATGAGGTGGTGGAGGGTGACTTAGATGGAGAGGGGTGGAAGGGAGGTGGTGGTGCAACCGGAAGTGGCAGTGCACGATGGCCGGTGTGGTGGTCGAAGGTGGTAGAAGGTGAAGAAGGGAGAAGGAGAGGGAGGCAGGGAAAGATGGGGGTATGGGGAGGTAGAGGAAGGTCCCCTGGTTATTTTGGAGGGTGGAAGAGATGTTGGTTATGGCAGAATCGGCGGCGGACGGTGGTGCGAGGGGCGGCGAGGGGTCGAAGTGGGTTGATCGAGAGGGTGATTTTGAATGGCCAGGGTGGCTTGTGCAGGATAAGATAATGGAGGTGGGTGACTCAGTTCTATAGAGGGTGATGCAAGGAAGGTTTTGGTGGGCAGCAGAGATCGTCGACGGTGACAGAATATGGAGCTGTTTGGGCGATGGCACACAATCGGGATTTTTGGGCTGTGAAAACAAAGGCCCGATTGTGGCTGCCTATGGGGGGTATTTATAGGCTAAATGGGGTGGGCAATGACAAGAGGAAGAAGACAAGAGGGTGCAGGTGCTAGGCATGCTGCCGGTGGTGGTAGTCGAGGCGGTGCTACTATCGCAGGGCAACAAGGTCGAGGGAAGAGGGAAAAGGAAAGGGGAAGGGTGCTCAGGAGAGGAGAAAAGGGTCGGTTGGAGAAGAAGAAGGAGAAGAAGAAGAAGAAGAAGAAGAAGAAGAAGAAGAAGAAGAAGAAGAAGAAGAAGAAGAGGGAAAGGGTGGACAGGTGGTCCAGGGAAAGAAAAGAAAAAGGAAAGAGGTGGCTCGGCCGAGCGATTGGACAACGGTGAGGGGTGGTCGTGTGGCCTGGGCCATGCAAAGGAGAAGGGAGGAGATGGGTCTGGGCTGCGTGGGCTAGCCCAGTCGGGGAGATGGGGAAAGAAAGAAGAAAGGAGAAGGAGAGAAAGAAAGAAAAGGAAAAAGGAAAAGTAGAAAATGGATGGGTTGGGATATTTGGTCTTTATTATTATTATTTTTTAAAATATTAAAATTAATAATAATTATAATAATAATTAAATTCCTTCTTAGATTAATTTGTTTATTTTAGGAAGAAAGAAGAAGAAGAAGAAGAAGAAGAGGAAGAAGAAGAAGGAGAAGAAGGAGAAAAGGAGAAGAAGGAGAAGAAGGAGAGAAGGAGAAGAAGAAGAAGAAGAAGAAGAAGAAGAAGAAGAAGAAGAAAAAAGAAGAAAGAAGAAGAAGAAGAAGAAGAAGAAGAAGAAGAAGAAGAAGAAGAAAAGAAGAAAGAAGAGAAGAAGAAGAAGAAGAGAAGAAGAAGAAGAAGAAGAAGAAGAAGAAGAAGAAGAAGAAGAAGAAGAAGAAGAAGAAGAAGAAGAAGAAGAAGAAGAAGAAGAAGAAGAAGAAGAAGAAGAAGAAGGAGGAGAAGAAGAAGAAGGAGAAGAAGAAGGAGAAGAAGGAGAAGAAGAAAAGAAGAAGAAGGAAGAAGAAGGAGGAGAAGAAGAAGGAGGAGAAGCAGAAGAAGAAGGAAGAAGGAGAAGAAGGAGGAGAAGGAGAAAGGAGGAGGAGGAGAAGAAAGAAAAGAGGAGAAGGAGAAGGAGGAGAAGAAGAAGAAGAAGAAGAAGAAGAAGAAGAAGAAGAAGAAGAAGAAGAAGAAGAAGAAGAAGAAGAAGAAGAAGAAGA
Source organism: Tamarix chinensis (assembly GCA_030549775.1). NCBI lineage: Eukaryota > Viridiplantae > Streptophyta > Magnoliopsida > Caryophyllales > Tamaricaceae > Tamarix > Tamarix chinensis. Next base: position 42,476,924 of record CM060181.1, on the reverse strand, counting down.
AGAAGAAGAAGAAGAAGAAGAAGAAGAAGAAGAAGAAGAAGAAGAAGAAGAAGAAGAAGAAAAGAAAGAAGAAGAAGAAGAAGAAAGAAGAAAAGAAGAAGAAGAAGAAGAAGAAGAGAGAAGAAGAAGAAGAAGAAGAAGAAGAAGAAGAAGAAGAAGAAAAGAAGAAAAAAGAAGAAGAAGAAGAAGAAGAAGAAAGAAGAAGAAGAAGAAGAAGAAGAAGAAGAAGAAGAAGAAGAAGAAGAAGAAGAAGAAGAAGAAGAAGAAGAAGAAGAAAAGGAGAAGAAGAAGAAGGAGAAGAAGAGAAGGAGAAGAAAAGAAGAAGAGAAGAAGGAGAAGAAGAAGGAGAAGAAGAAGAAGAAGAAGAGAAGAAGAAGAAGAAGAAGAAGAAGAAGAAGAAGAAGAAGAAGAAGAAGAAGAAGAAGAAGAAGGAGAAGAAGAAGGAGAAGAAGAAGAAGAAGAAGAAAAGAGAAGAAGAAGAAGAAAAGAAGAAGAAGAAGAAGAAGAAGAAGAAAAGAAGAAGAAGAAGAAGAAGAAGAAGAAGAAGAAGAAGAAGAAGAAGAAAAGAAGAAGAAGAAGAAGAAGAAGAAGAAGAAGAAGAAGAGAAGAAAGAAGAAGAAGAAGAAGAAGAAGAAGAAGAAGAAGAAAAGAAAGAAGAAGAAGAAGAAGAAGAAGAAGAAGAAGAAAAGAAGAAGAAGAAGAAGAAGAAGAAGAAGAAGAAGAAGAAAAGAAGAAAGAAGAAGAAAAGAAGAAGAAGAAGAAGAAAAGAAGAAGAAGAAGAAGAAGAAGAAGAAGGAGGAGAGAGGAGGAGGAGGAGAAGAAGAAGAAGAAGCAGAAGGAGAAGAAGGAGAAGAAGCAGAAGAAGAAGGAGGAGAAGAAGGAGAAGAAGAAGAAGGAGGAGAAGCAGAAGAAGAAGGAAGAAGGAGGAGAAGAGGAGGAGAGGAGAAGAAGAAGAAGAAGAAGAGAAGAAGAAGAGAAGAAGAAGAAGGAAAAAGAAGAAGAAGAAGGGAGAAGGAGAAAAGAAGAGAAGAAGAAGAAGAAGAAGAAGAAGAAGAAGAAGAAGAAGAAAAGAAGAGAAGAAGAAGAAGAAGAAGAAGAAGAAGAAGAAGAAGAAGAAGAAGAAGAAGAAGAAGAAAAGAAGTAGAAGAAGAAGAAGAAGAAGAAAAGAAGAAGAAGAAGAAGAAGAAGAAGAAGAAAAAAGAAGAAGAAGAAGAAGAAAGAAGAAGAAGAAGAAGAAGAAAAGAAGAAGAAGAAGAAGAAAAGGAGAAGAAGAAGAAGAAGAAGAAGAAGAAGAAGAAGAAGAGAGAAGGAGAAGAAGAAGAAGAAGAAGAAGAAGAAGGAGAAGAAGAAGAAGAGAGAAGAAGAAGAAGAAGAAGAAGAAGAAGAAGAAGGAGGAGAGGAGAGGAGAAGAAGAAGAAGAAGGAGGAGGAGGAAAGAAGCAGAAGAAGGAGAAGAAGGAGGAGAAGAAGGAGAAAAGAAGAAGGAGGAGGAGGAGAAGAAGAAGAAGAAGAGAAGAGAAGAAGAAGAAGAAGAAGAAGAAGGAGAAGAAGAAGAAGAAGAAGAAGAAGAAGAAAAGAAGAAGAAGAAGAAGAAGAAGAAGAGGGAAAGGGGTGGACAGGTGGTCCAGGGAAAGAAAGAGGTGGCTCGGCCGAGCGATTGGACAACGGGTGAGGGGTGGTCGTGTGGGCCTGGGCCATGCAAAGGAGAAGGGAGGAGATGGGTCTGGGCTGCGCGGGCTAGCCCAATCGGGGAGATGGGGAAAGAAAGAAAGAAAAGGAAAATAAAGAAGAAAAAGGAAAAAGGAAAAGTAGAAAATGGATGGGTTGGGATATTTGGTCTTTATTATTATTATTTTTTAAAATATTTAAAATTAATAATAATTATAATAATAATTAAATTCCTTCTTAGATTAATTTGTTTATTTTAGGAAAATTTCCTTAACTTCCATATTAATTAGTAAAATGTCCAAATTTTGCCTAAATAATTTATTTATTATTTTATCCTTGTTTTACCTTAATCAATTCTCCCTTTATTTTAATAAAATAATTTATTTAATTAATTTTTATAATAAATCCTTATTTAGCCATAATTTCTAGAATTAGAATTTTAGGGTATTTCAATAGGGTAGGTAGGTGAGGGCACCAGCCGGCGATGACAGGCTGGCGCAGGGAGGTTTTGTGGCTTGCAATTGACCAGGGACGAGAGAAAAACGTGCAAGAAGAGGGAAGGAGAGGTTGGGTGGAAGCGGCTGGAGAATCAATGGGGAAGAGAGGGGAGAAATGGTCAGTCAAAAGGCGAGGTCGGTAGTAGAATTTTCGGGGCCATTGCAGGTTGACGGGGGAAGGGAAAAGGAAGAAGAAGAAGAAGAAGAAGAAGGGGAGAGAGTCTTGACCGGGGATCCAGGAAAAAAGGAAAAAAAAAAAGAATCGACCGGTCGGGTAGCTAGGGAAAGAAGGTGAGAACAAAACGTGGTGCACCGGGCCTTGGGCCGCATCGAAGGAGAAGAGAGGGGAAGGGAAATGGGCCGCTGGGCTGGCCCAGGTCGAGGAAGGAAGAAAAAAGAAAGGAAAAAGGAAAAAAGAAAAAAAAAAGGGAAAAAGAAAATAGGTGGGTTGGGTTATTTTTATTATTTTGGTAATTTGGGATATTTAAAAATAATAATATTTAATTCCTTTTTTAGGCTAATTTAGTATTTTTGAAAGATTTTTTGTAAATTCCATTTTAGTTAGCAAAATATCCAATTTTTCCTAATTAAAATATTTATAAATTTCTTCTTGATTTACCTAATTAATTCCCCTTTATTTTAATAAAAAATAATTTATCTAATTAATTTCCATAATAAATCATTAATTAGCTAAAATTATTAAAAGTAGGGTTTTGGGGCATTTCACTTATTTATTAGTTACACTATTGTTACCTTTTTCATATATATATATGCTCAATACATATTTCATTTATTATTATTAATTAAGGAATCATAAAAGAAGACTGCTCCTACTAGTAAAACCAAGAGAGGTACTAGTAGAATGAGTAACATAAAAGAGGGCGCTACTAAAGGAAAGAGAGCTAAATCTAAAAAATCAGTTGCCCCACAAAAGTTTCCTTCTTCAGAAAAGAGTCAACCTCCACTAGCGCTAACTTTATTGTATTTCTATGCCCAAAACTACCTCAGGGATAATTATCTTTTTGTTGATTGTCGTCTTGAATATGTTGGGAGGGACGATGCTACTTACATGGTATCGGCGGTTGACGTAAGTGACATTGATAATCAAGAATGGATGTCAACCACGAGTGTTGTCGTCTATATCACATAAGTATTATTTCATATTTCAAATTTTAGTGCTTATTGTACTATTAGAATTTTTATGACCTCTTATATGAGTTATTAGTTATTAACAAATATGCATTATTCTTGTCGTCCATAGGTTGGTAGCTCGTCGTGCTGCGATGGAGGGAATGATGTCCTCTATTATGTTTGTGTGCCTAAACTACATAGCTTTCAGTACTACAATAACAGAGGGTAGGCATAGAGCTGGCAAAAGTTGACCCGACCCGCCCAACCCGACCCGACCCGTTACGACCCAAAAAATTTAGCAACCCGACCCGACCCAGACCCGACCCGACAATGACCCGACCCGGCACTGACCCGATAATAATCAACCCGACCCGAACCCGACCCGACCCGATCCTAACCCACGACCCGTTATTGACCCGATAGCGACCCGACCCGTCATTGACCCGACCCAATGCCGACCCGACCCGTAATTGACCCGACCTGATAGTGACTCGACCCGGTATTGACCTGACCCGACAATCACCCGATCTGACCCAATATTAACCTGATCAGACATCAAAATATATTATAATAATAATAATAAATTACATATATTTTATTATTCATTTAAAGCTTTTAAAAAATATAGTATTTTATAAATTGTACTTATTTTTTATAATTTTACCCTAGACATTCTTATTTATTAATGATATCCTAATAAGATATATTATTAATAAATAAAAAACCAAAATAAAAAAGACAAACATCCAGTTATAATCCTATAAAATGATTTTCAAAACGTGTTCATTACATCTACTAATCCACCTATTTGAAGAAACTCTTAATAGAAGAGTATAATAGTATCATTTATTAGTTATCAATTTATCACTTATCACGTACAAAATCCAACAAATAATAACTATACCCCGTATCAAGAATATCTCACGTTACAACCCTAAATTTAAAGTTTTAGTTATATTTTTTCTTTTAATATTATTAATTTACTTTAAATATAATTTAGTATTCTACGTTCATCAATTTTAAATTTACAATATCTAATTATTTTTGTTAATTATAATATTAATATTTATATTTTATATTATTTAATTTTTAATTTATATGAATATATATATAATAATTAATAATTAATGAAAATATATAAAATTATTATTTAATTTAAATTATGTATAAAATAACTTATTATATTTTTTTACTATAATAATAATAATTAATAAAAATATTACAATAAAAATATAAATATAATAATTTAAATATAATATACAATAAACATCTAATATTTTTACATGTAAAATTTATAAATGTTTAAAGCAATCAAATATAATACTATCAAAACTTATAAATATCTTTATTATTTACCTTTGTAAAAATAAAACACATATAATATTCTTATTTCATTTATCTTTACTAGTGATCTTATGATTGTATTGTATCTAATATATACAATGTAATAAATGATAATTATACATTGTTTATTCTTGTTATGCTCACCTTTATTTTATAAAATTATCTTTTTTTAAGTAATCAATTAAATATAATATATGATAAACATCTAATATTTTTACTTTTAAAGTTTATAAATGTTTAAAGAAATCAAATATAATATAATTAAAACTTATGAATATCTTTATTATTTTCCTTTGTAAAAATAAAACACATATAATATTCTTATTTTATCTACCTTTACTAGTGATCTTATGATTGTATTGTATCTACTATATATAATGTAATAAATGATAATTATACATTGTATATTCTTGTTATGCTCACCTTTATTTTATAAAATTAAGTAATCAAATATTTTAAGTAATCAATTAAATATAATATACAATAAACATCTAATATTTTTACATGTAAAATTTATAAATGTTTAAAGCAATCAAATATAATACTATCAAAACTTATAAATATCTTTATTATTTACCTTTGTAAAAATAAAACACATATAATATTCTTATTTTATCTATCTTTACTAGTGATCTTATGATTGTATTGTATCTAGTATATACAATGTAATAAATGATAATTATACATTGTTTGTTCTTGTTATGCTCACCTTTATTTTATAAAATTATCTTTTTTTAAGTAATCAAATATTTTAAGTAATCAATTAAATATAATATACCATAAACATCTAATATTTTTATATGTAAAATTTATAAATGTTTAAAGCAATCAAATATAATACTATCAAAACTTATAAATATCTTTATTATTTACCTTTGTAAAAATAAAACACATATAATATTCTTATTTCATTTATCTTTACTAGTGATCTTATGATTGTATTGTATCTAATATATACAATGTAATAAATGATAATTATACATTGTTTATTCTTGTTATGCTCAACTTTATTTTATAAAATTATCTTTTTTTAAGTAATCAATTAAATATAATATATGATAAACAGCTAATATTTTACTTTTAAAGTTTATAAATGTTTAAAGAAATCAAATATAATATAATTAAAACTTATACATATCTTTATTATTTACCTTTGTAAAAATAAAACACATATAATACTCTTATTTCATTTATCTTTACTAGTGATCTTATGATTGTATTGTATCTACTATATATAATGTAATAAATGATAATTATAAATTGTATATTCTTGTTATGCTCACCTTTATTTTATAAAATTATCTTTTTTTAAGTAATCAAATATTTTAAGTAATCAATTAAATATAATATACAATAAACATCTAATATTTTTACATGTAAAATTTATAAATATTTAAAGCAATCAAATATAATACTATCAAAACTTATAAATATCTTTATTATTTACCTTTGTAAAAATAAAACACAATTCTTATTTCATTTATCTTTACTAGTGATCTTATGATTGTATTGTATCTAATATATACAATGTAATAAATGATAATTATACATTGTTTATTCTTGTTATGCTCACCTTTATTTTATAAAATTATCTTTTTTTAAGTAATCAAATATTTTAACTAATTAATTAAATATAATATATTATAAACATCTAATATTTTTACTTTTAAAGTTTATAAATATTTAAAGAAATCAAATATAATACAATTAAAACTTATGAATATCTTTATTATTTTCCTTTGTAAAAATAAAACACATATAATATTTTTATTTTATCTATCTTTACTAGTGATCTTATGATTGTATTGTATCTAATCTATATAATATAATAAATGATAATTATACATTATATATTCTTGTTATGCTCACCTTTATTTTATAAAATTATCTTTTTTTAAGTAATCAATTAAATATAATATACAATAAACATCTAATATTTTTACATGTAAAATTTATAAATGTTTAAAGCAATCAAATATAATACTATTAAAACTTATAAATATCTTTATTATTTACCTTTGTAAAAATAAAACACATATAATACTCTTATTTCATTTATCTTTACTAATAATCTTATTATTGTATCTAATATATACAATGTAATAAATGATAATTATATATTGTTTATTCTTGTTATGCTCACCTTTATTTTATAAAATTATCTTTTTTTAAGTAATCAAATATTTTAACTAATTAATTAAATATAATATATTATAAACATCTAATATTTTTACTTTTAAAATTTATAAATGTTTAAAGAAATCAAATATAATACTATTAAACTTATGAATATCTTTATTATTTACCTTTGTAAAAATAAAACACATATAATATTCTTATTTCATTTATCTTTACTAGTAATCTTATAATTGTATTATATCTAATATTTACAATGTTATAAATGATAATTATACATTATATATTCTTGTTATACTCACCTTTATTTTATAAAATTATCTTTTTTTAAGTAATCAATTAAATATAATATATGATAAACATCTAATATTTTTACTTGTAAAATTTATAAATGTTTAAAGCAATCAAATATAATACTATTAAAACTTATAAATATTTTTATTATTTACCTTTGTAAAAATAAAACACATATAATACTCTTATTTCATTTATCTTTACTAATAATCTTATGATTGTATTGTATCTAATATATACAATGTAATAAATGATAATTATATATTGTTTATTCTTGTTATGCTCACCTTTATTTTATAAAATTATCTTTTTTAAGTAATCAAATATTTTAACTAATTAATTAAATATAATATATTATAAACATCTAATTTTTTTACTTTTAAAATTTATAAATGTTTAAAGAAATCAAATATAATACTATTAAACTTATGAATATCTTTATTATTTACCTTTGTAAAAATAAAACACATATAATATTCTTATTTCATTTATCTTTACTAGTAATCTTATAATTGTATTATATCTAATATTTACAATGTTATAAATGATAATTATACATTATATATTCTTGTTATACTCACCTTTATTTTATAAAATTATCTTTTTTTAAGTAATCAATTAAATATAATATATGATAAACATCTAATATTTTTACTTGTAAAATTTATAAATGTTTAAAGCAATCAAATATAATACTATTAAAACTTATAAATATCTTTATTATTTACCTTTGTAAAAATAAAACACATATAATACTCTTTTTTCATTTATCTTTACTAATAATCTTATGATTGTATCTAATATTTACAATGTAATAAATGATAATTATACATTGTTTATTCTTGTTATGCTCATCTTTATTTTATAAAATTATATTTTTTAAGTAATAAAATATTTTAACTAATTAAGTAAATATAATATATTATAAATATCTAATATTTTTACTTTTAAAATTTATAAATATTTTAAGCAATCGAATATAATACTATTAAAACTTATAAATATTTTTATTATTTACCTTTGTAAAAATAAAACACATATAATATTCTTATTTCATTTATCTTTACTAGTAATCTTATTATTGTATCTAATATATACAATGTAATAAATGATAATTAATTATACATTGTATAGTCTTGTTTTGATCATCTTTATTTTATAAAATTATCTTTTTTTAAGTAATTAAATGTTTTAAGTTATCAAATAAATTATAATCAATGATAAATATCTTTGTTTGATTCAAAGCGCAATATTTTTTATTATTAAAATTTATAAATATCTTTACTATTTATTTGTGAAAATAAAGTGCATTTAATATTTTTAATTCTTTTATCTGTAATATTAATCTTATGATTGTCTGTCTCTAATATTTATGATTTTTGAAATGATAATTACTTAGGCTCGAATATGAGTAAACCCGTCAAAACTCGACCCATTAAGTTAATCCGTAACTAATTGAATTCAACCCGTCAAATTGTATGAAATGAGTCAAATGACCTCACCCATCAATTTAACTCGAAACAACTCGGACATAAGTACATAACTAACCCGTCATATTATATTATTACATGAAAATATGAAATGACCTGAACCGGCCGAAGCCACCTACTTACGTGAACTAGAAAATGACCCGAAACCAACCCGACCCTACCACCAGTCAAGTTAACCCGAAATTATCCGAATCCGAGTTTTCTTAACTCGAATAGCCGGACCTAACCCGACCCGAGAAATTAACCCGAAATGATTCGGAACCGAAATGACCCGACCCGAAACCGACCTGACACGACAAATTGACCCGAAATGACCCGCAACCGAAATGACACGACCCGCAACCGACCCGACCCGACAAATTGACCCGAAATGACCCGACCCGTTAATGACCCAACCCGACCCGCACCTGACCCGACAAATTGACCCGACCCGTTAATGACCCGACCCGACCCGCCAAATTGATTGACCCGTTAATGACCCGACCCGACCCGCCAAATTGATTGACCCGAAATGACCCGACCCGTTAGTGACCCGACCCGACCCGCACCCGACCCGCAATAGTCAAATGACCAGCTATGACCCGACCTGTTAATGACCCGACCCGCTATGACCCGACCCAAACCCGACCCGCCCGACCCGATTGCCACCTCTAGGTAGGCACATAAACTATTTAGCGGATCATATTTTGATTGAGGGACACAACAAGATTTATCTCATTCCTCACCTTGCAAATGAACATTGGGTTTTGTACACCATCTGACCTGATCTTAATAAATTCTATGTGTTTGATTCCCTTTGAACCTATGATGTGCCTTTTGACATCACTCGTCGTGGTGGGAAGGAATTTATCGATATGTTAGTATACATTTCACTTCTTACTTCATTAGCTTATTTATGCATATATTCTACTTTCATTATTTGAGGTATATATACTCACAATATTGTGTATCCAACTCTATTTATTAGGGCACTATGGATGGCGTGTCAGAGGAGAGGTGGAAATGGTGTTCCAAACCCAAAGAATCTTTAATATGAACATGTAATGGTAAGTAGGAAGACAACTATTTTGTATTTTGTTTTAATTTAAATTAATATCTAATAGTTAGAGAACTAACTAAATGTATTTAATAGTGTCCACAATAGCAAAACGGCAATGATTGTGAATACTATGTATGTAGAGTAATGAATCTGATAGTCCAAAATAGATCTGTCAATATAGATCCAAGTAATGTATGTTTGCTTTTCCAAATTTTTCCATTAATGAATCATGACATATATATTTGGTACTTGACCTAAGTGCTAATTGTATATCAATCAAAACTTGGGTGTTGTAGTTTTTCACCAATAACTATACACGAGGTCAGAAATACAATGTTAATGAAATTGATGAAGTTAGATACCAATGGGCCAATCACATGCACTCATACATTCGGTATTAGCTAGGGATCTATATTCGACATGCATGTTCAGGTTTGTATTTCATCTACATCTTTTGATCTTATAGACTATGATGTATGAACTTTTGACTTTGGAATGTAGAGCTACCTAATTGTAGTATGCCTACTAATTTTCACTCCTCAGTATGCACAGTGTATTCAGGCATACTAATTAGAGCTTGATTAAAAATATGGAGTATCATTTGGGAGGAAGACATGCATGTATATATGAATTGATGTTGTTTTACATTACAGATGTGGTAAATATTTGACCATACAACTATGTATGTAGGCATGAAAAAAACAGCAAAAAAAAACATATAGTTTTAATAACGGTTCTTAATGAAACCGTTATTATATATGTTTTAATAACGATTTTGATTAAGAATCGTTATTAAAAGTTTGTATCTAATCTCAAATTTATACTCATTTAATATGTATTAGGGTTTAATAAATGTATAATCAATTAATGAAACCCTAAATGGATCATATTTTAACAACTGTTTTTGTAATAATCATAATTAAAACTTTCTTTTTCATAACGGTTTTGACTTTAAAACCGTTATTGAAACCTAGTTTTTAACAAAAGTTTTAATTGAAAACCGTTATTAAAACCTAGTTTTTAACAAAGGTTTGGACTTGAAAACCATTATTAAATATGAATTTTACACATATATTAGCGGTTTTTTGTATAATTTTGATAACAGTTATGAACCGTTATTAAAGATTTAATAATAAGTGATTCAATAACGGTTTAAAATCGTTATTAAAACCATAAAATTATCGTTATTAAAACCCCTTTTTGGGATAGTGAAGAATGGTAAGATAAGCCAGACTTATGTCAATTATAGTGGTAATACCCAGTTATTTGGTATTTTGCTTCCACTAAAAGTAAAATTTCTCAGTAGTAAAATTTAGATTGTTACATGGACAAAACCAATGACTAGTTTTGGCCTACTAGTCATTTAGTTAAGTTAACTTCCCTTTAAATGTTTTAGACCTTGTACCAGTTAATTAGTTAAGGGCTTAATCAATCCACCGGTTCAAAAGCCAATTGGTTACCCATAAATCAGTCGATTGGTTTGTCTTATCTATTATTGTCTAATCAACATGGCACTAGTGTCTAGATTAAGTGGGTGGTATCCCTGTATGAATCGTCTAGCACTTTATATGTCCATGGATTAAGCAAGTGTAGTATCTCAATGTGTTTTAGCCCTTGCAGCGGTTATATATAAAATATGGTATCCTTTTAGAAGTTTCTTTGATATATTCTAACCACATATGGTGAGTTTGATTGTAGCCTAAAATTTTCACTTAAGCAGACGCTAAACATAAAGGCATAGGTGTTACAAAGTATCCAACATAGAGAATGCATAATTAATACCTAAACTATATTAGGTAAATGGTCAAAAATTAACTTGTACCCTCAATGATTAAGTGTATTTGTCACCTAATCCAAGATTGATATGGCATTATAAAAACTGTGGAAGAATATAAGAAATAGAACTAAGAAACATAAAGATATATATGTAACATAATGTATGGATAAAAGGAGATATAGAGAAGTTTGGGTATAAAAATAGACTAAGAATATCCATATACGGATATCAAAATAAACACCAACACGTTTAATCAGATATTCCTATTCAAAGCCTAACCCTCGGACAACCTTTGTAAATCCACGACGTCCTCCACTGACCTTTGTGCATAAACATGTGAAAAAGGAAATAAGAATAGTTTCAGTACGACAAACGTACTAAGTAAACTAAATCTACTAAAAGTGGATAGCATACAAAATATAAGATACATTAGAACATGCGTAGACAAAAGAATAAAAGAAAATATGCTGAAACATAAATAAAGACGCATTAGAACATGCGTAGGCAAAAGAATACAAGAAAATATGCTAAAACATAAATCATGGTAATATTTATTAAAATTCTACTATTCATACTATTCATCAAAACCATAAAATCATGTAAACACTAAGAATCATATGAAAACCTTAGAATATGAAGTTGAACACGAAAGACATCTCTATCTTGTACCCTATTGGCAACAGGTTACTTAAAAATGAAAAAAAAAATCTTCTTTGTCTCATGGACATCGAGTAACTTATGATAGAAGAACCATTTATCTCTTGTGTCCCAAGGATATTAAGTAACTTCCACTATAATTAATATCTTAAAGGGCATCTAGGGTGATCCTTGCTACAAGGGCTAAGGATCCTACTAAATTATCTCTTAGTCTACAAAGGTATCAGGTAACTATCTCCTATGCTATAAGAGCATTAGGTAACTATATCCTAAGCTACAAGGGAATCATGTAACTGCTTTAAAGTGCATATGGCATATGGATGCTTCTATCATTCTAGTCACCCTATCCTTAAATATGCATGATATGTCTGGTGAATAGCAGGTTAACATCAGGTTAGGTTGATGTTAGGTTTCGGGGTTAGCTCAGGTTATGGGTTGGGTTAGTGTGGGACTAATTATATTCGAGTTAATTTCCCATCATGTTGGGACATAGATGAATTTCTTAGGTTATGTCGAATTGGATTTGACACGAGTTAGATCTAGTTAACTTTTTTCATCTTTATGGAACACTTAGGTTTATAACATTAAACATTTAAGTTTATGATGGATAACTCTCATGTTTATTGCATAAAGTTGATAGATTTATCATATATAGTTAATAATATAGAAGTTTTGTGTTCATAACATTTAACAGTTAGGTCTCATATTCATCACATAAAGCAGACAGATTCACCATTTGTAATTAATGACATAAAAGATTTAGGCTCATAACATGGAACATCTTTTATGAATTTAGAAGATGAACATATATTATAATACCTCCATATATTAATTATATAATTATACAAATACCCACGAGTTTATAAATAAAAATCAAATTGCAAAAATTATCCTGTAATCATTCTACTTGTTGAATATACTCATAATAAAAAATAATAAAAATTGATAAAATTAATCACGTTCTAAGAAATAAAAAATTATCAATTACAAAAATAATCTTGTGTCTATAAATAAGAATTATAAATCATAAAATTAATCTCGTTTTTCTATATAAGTATTATAAATTACAAGAATAACCATGTGCGCCTAAATAAATTTTAAAAAACTATTTTAAAAAGATCCCATATAATAAAATAAAAATTATAAAATTATAAATAATAATAATAATAATAATCACCTCGGTACTCTTAACTAAGATATGAATTGTGATTGGTGAACCAAAAAACTAGAGCTGGCAATCGGGCGGGTCGGGTCATTATCGGATCGGGTAATATGACAATCGGGTCATATCGGTTTCGGATAATTTCGGATCATTTTGTCGGGTCGGGCTGGGTCGGGTTTGATTCGGATCAGCTCAATATCGGATAATCTCGGGTCATTCTAAGCTCTCGGGTCGGGTCTGGTTGAGATCGGATGAACTCGGATTCGGGTAAATTTGGGTTGTTCTAATTTCGGTTCGGGTTCGGATCGGGCTCGGTTGAGTTTGAATTATTATATTTTCGAGTCGAATTTAGATTGGATTTAGGTCATTTCATATTTGAGTCATGCTTGTGTCATTTTCTTTCTGTCTTTTTATTCCAATATATTATTAAAAGCTAATTATTTTGAGGTCATTTATTTTAATTTATCTTATTCAATTAAAAGTGAATTATTATATTAATTGTTTTGGGGCCTTATAATTTTTTGCCATTATTTTATCTTTGAAGATGTATCTGACGTTTTAAATTTAAAAGTTTTCAAATCGTATCACTTTACATTTTATGTTAAGGTATAACTTATAATTCAACTCCATTATTAGCTTGGTCATATTGAGTTCGAGTATTATTTTAAGTTTATATTATATTTATATCTTATACGCTCCTTATATGATATTAACTTATAATAGTGATTGATAATTGATAACAAATAAAGACAACTAAGGTTGTACTTCTCATATTATTTTTAAAAGAGATTGATCACATCATATCATCATAATTTTAATAAAATAATAATAATAATAATAATAATAATAATAATAATATAAAAATAATGATAACAATAATAATAGTAATCAATGAATATCAATTATGGCAAAAATAATAATAACAACATATTAGTTTTTTTATTATATATTTTGATTAGATCATATCAAGCTAAATAAGATAAAAAAAATTATAAAGTAAGTAATAATGACTATTATTGACAAAAGACCAACTAATATTAACTTCTTACTATTTAACACTGTTGATGTAATAAAAAATATTAATCTTCAATTTTTATAATGAATAACTAACATTCTCACTCTAGACTTTTCCTACTTTCCTTTGATGTTGTAGGTGTTATATTGCAAGGTATGGTCGTATAGATACTAACATATAGTGTTCAAGGCTGCACTGTTATTATCTTATGGTACTAGATGGAATAATGGAAGTGAACTAATATTTAGATGGCATAGTAGAGTTTTTCTTTCTCTTTTTTTTTTTATTTCTCTACTTTTATTTCTATTGGTATCAATGGATATTGTATTTGTATATACATAAGTGATATAAATTTTGTGAAAGTATAATGTTCCTATATTTTGATGTAAGTGCTAGTATGGATTAGTTGCACATCTATATTATTTCATGTTTTATGAAATTTTAAAAAAAAAAATTGAGTTATGGATTAATGTTAATTTTTGGGTAGTACCAAGTTGAATCTTTATAGATTTATAATTTTTCGGATAATATCAGATTTTGGATAAATAATGGATCGGGTCGGGTCATTTCGGATCTATAGTTTTTCGGGTTATATCGGGTTTCGGGTGAATAGTGGGTCGGGTCGGGTTTATTTCGGGCTTATGATTTCTCGGGTTATATCGGATATCGGATATGTATCGGATCGGGTCGGATAGGTTTCGGGCTTTTAATTACTCGGATAAAATCGGATCGGATTTCGGACGGATCGAGTCGGTATTCGTCGGATTTTTCGGGTCGGGTCAACTTTTGCGGCTCTACAAAAAACCATTGGAACCCAGCCAGTGGTCTGAAGTCTGAACTAATTTTACCGGCGGTATCGCGAAATGCATGCACCGCATCAAAACCTTAACCGGGGTGAGTGTCCACAAATAATTAAATCCAAAACCCCAGTGATTTTGCTCAAATGTTTGTGGTTTGCTCATATGACTTTCAATACTCTCCTCTCATTCAACACTCCCCGTTCCTCTTTCTTCTCTCTCTCTCTCTCTCCCTCTCCTCTCCTCTTCTTCTTCCTCTTTCCCTCACATTCTTTCACATTCTTCTTAATCTATGCCTCCATCGCCAACCACTCACTTCTTTTTCTCCCACTGAAATGGCCTTTTTCTCACTTCGTCTTCTGATTTTCCCCCCGTTTTCTTTCTTTTTCTTCCCCAGTTTGTTACCCGGCGTCGAAACAGTACGCAGTAGCTAGGTTGAAGACTGACTTTTCCATGGTATATGAAATTTTGACCGCCTAAGTCTGTGTCTATTTATAGAGCTCTGATCCTATCTACGCTCTTTTTTGGGGTGGGGGGCAAAAAGGGTGCTACTCTCTTTAATCCTCGCATTATCCGAGCTTGGGGATTGATTCCATTTTGAAGTCCACAGTAGCTCAAAGAGGCTCGTTTTGTTGTTTTTTTGGTTGCAAAATCCTGACTGACAAGGATTCTAATTAGATCTCTTGTAATCGAACGCTGATTCAGCGGATAGATAAATACAGTCCCGTAAAAATTGGGTACGAGGATGAGTTTAAGAGCAGCAGAGAATGAATCAAGGGAAATCCATCTACCCGCGGAAGTCGATTGGCACATGCTGGATAAATCCAAGTTCTTCGTGTTAGGCGCGGCCTTATTCTCGGGCGTGACCGCCACCTTATACCCGGCCGTAGTTTTAAAAACCCGACAACAGGTGAGCTTTGCTCAGGCTCCGTGTTGGAAGGTAGCTTTCCAAATGCTGCGCCACGAAGGCGTCCGCGCTTTCTACAGAGGGTTCGGCACCTCGTTGATGGGTACAATCCCGGCTCGAACGCTCTACATGACAGCACTGGAGATTACGAAGACGCACGTGGGAAGCTCGGCAGTCCGAGTCGGATTTACGGAGCCGACCGCGACGACTATTGCTAATGCTGCAGCCGGTTTGAGCGCGTCCATGGCAGCTCAATTAGTCTGGACACCGGTCGACGTTGTAAGTCAGAGGCTGATGGTTCAAGGCTCTGCTAGTAACAAGATGATGGCCGGGGCCGGCGCCGGCAGCAGCAGCAGCAGCATCTACTGTTCGAGATACACTAACGGCGTCGATGCCTTTAAGAAGATTTTATGTGCCGACGGGATTAGAGGATTATACAGAGGGTTTGGGATTTCGATCCTGACCTACGCGCCATCCAGCGCTGCTTGGTGGGGATCGTACTCCGTCGCTCACAGGGTCATTTGGAGTGGGGTCGGCGTGAACGGTTGCAAGGACGACGGAGGGCTCGGGTGCGCGAGGCCGAACCCAACAACGACGGTGGTGGGGGTGCAGGCGGCTAGCGCGGCAGTAGCGAGCGGGATTTCAGCGTTGGTTACGATGCCATTCGATACGATCAAGACGAGGCTGCAGGTGTTGGAAGGGGAGGGGAAGGGAGGAGATCGGCGGCGGCGGCCCCCGACGGTGGTGCAGACGGTGAAGGATTTGTTGAAGGAAGGTGGATTTGGGGCTTGCTATCGGGGATTAGGACCCAGATGGGCTTCGATGTCTATTTCTGCCGCGACTATGGTCACCACGTACGAGCTGCTCAAGAGATTGTCCACCAAACACGATCGACAGCGTGCTGCTTGCTTTTGATTAACTATGGAGGAGCAGGCAGGGCAGGTTTGAGTTCGTGATTGAACAAAGAAACTGAGGGGTCTTAATTACCGCCCTCCCCCACACCCTCGCCCCCCCCCCAAAAAAAAGAGGGGTCGGAGATCAACAAAAATTTTGTGGTCCGAAGTTTTTCTTCTTCGTTTTGATCAAATCGATTCCGAAAATTCCATAAATAGATAAATATGTGTATCCATGAACATAGTATAAGGAAATGTAAGTTCATTAAAAAAAACAACTCAATTATACTCTTCCAGCAAATTTGTTCTTCCCCAGGTTAACGATCGATGAAAATTTCCGGAAAAAAAAAATTTCATCATGAGTCAGACGAATACGACGGTGGTAGCCTCTTTATATCATCAATTTTCCGAAGATAGGCGCCGATATCGATGCATCCTCTCATGCGATTCTAATTCTATCCGATCCCATGATAACCGACGACGCCTTTTTTTTTATAGCAAGTTGTTTGTTTGTAGTTAAAAAAGAGTCAGCAAAAGATAATGAGAAAAGCGGGTCACATCACATCAAACCGAAACAAAACGGCCAATACCTTGCAGGGCATACATATCGAACCTTATTTGCCGTCCAGATTCAAAGGTTTTTTTTTTTCGTTGGTTTCTTCATTCAAATTAACATCGGAATACACCGCCCAATACCAATGCCCTGTGCGTCCCATCGAAAAAAAAGAGCCAATACGTCGATTACGCGGATGGTCGTAAAGTGAACCGGCAATAATCGCAGCCTGAAAATAACAAAACGATCAAAGCGCGGATGGTCCAAATTAATATCTTGTCTTGGATAAGGACGCAGAAGCTAACCAGCTCAGTCCATGCCGCTTTCCTCCTACCTCATTTCAAGTCAATACAAGTATTATAAGCACACGCTTTACACTACATGGGTTTACTCCTCTTTCTTTTAAAATAATAACACATCCGTCGGCCACCCTCGTACCGGTGGCCCAAAGGCTGTTGTTGTATATGATTGCCCCCCGCGAATCATACGCGACCCCATACGGGCGTTAGGGCCAACATTATTAAGGCTTAATTATTTTTTTAATCGCCGAATGCCAGAATCTTCCTTCGAAAGATCTTGTATTAAACTTATGATGGGTAAGCCGTACTATATTATATGTGAAGGAATAGGACGTTGGCTGATGAATGGCGGGACTGACACATCAACGATCGGTATTGAGTTCTGACCGGGCTAGTGGGGAGGGCCGGGGACAAGCTTCTGGTACTATCTATACTATAGTATGAGCATTAAAGCATACTATATTTTGCTATTTCGGTAGTATAGGTGATTGGGCTGCGCGTCTGCTTCTGTCTATCTTGTATTAATAAGTAAAGGGTAAAGTTTAGGATAATATAACAACTAAATACAGTTAATCATGATATCTTACAAAATAAATTTCGCTGCTAATTCCACGTCCATCCTCCCGTGCATTTTTTTTTTATAATCCAATTAAATTTATCTAAAAATATTTCATAAAAATTAATTAATTGAATAAATCTAATAAAAATATAAACATATTTAATATATTATAAATAGATTTATAAAAAAAATAATTATAATTTATTATCCTATTAATATAATAATAATAAAAACATTAACTAGTAACCTCCATCCAACGTCTTTATCTGCTAATTCTTCCTCTAACTAAGATTGTCATTTTTTGTATTGATTCCCAAAATTACGAATGTAATAGAAATATAACGGTATTTAACATATTTAACAAAAATATTTTTAAAAAAAATCTAATAAATATCAAATCATATACGATCAATACAATAACTCAATTTTAGTCGGTTATTCCCACCGATTGAAACAAATTTAAACAGATCTATCAAATAAGTATAATTAATAAAATGTAAATAAATCTAATAACATAATTAGAAAATTTAGCCATTAGATTTAGAGTATAACTATCCCTCGGTTTCATCCCCTCCCAAGGACCTCACTTGCCATACCTCCAACAATCAACCTACATGGCCGGACATATTAGTCTTTTAATGGTAAATATTGCCAAACCCTTACCACCCCCCCAACGACACCGGATCTAGTATTGTTTGCACTTTCGATGCCGTTCCTCTCCCTCCCTCACCCACTGCACTTACTATTCTTCTACGACCGACAAATTTTGCCGATTTGCTAACTTGCCAATGGCAAAAAATATTGTAGATCTCCCACTCCTCACCGTCAAACCTACAAAATTACATACATTGCACCAAGAGAAGAGAAGCCGGAGAGTGAGAGTGAGAGTGAGAGGAGAGATTGAGTGAGATGTAAGAGGGTAGGAGAGAGTGAAGGAAAGAGAGGGTAATATAAACCAAAAAAAAAATGTTTTATTTGTAATAAATGATGTTCTATATGACAGGTAAATCCAAAAACAATATATTTCATTGGATAAGGCTTATATCCATAAGCTTAAAGTTCACTGTTGCCTCGTTAGCCGTTGCAACAAAACAATTTTTTTAAAATTTTTTTATCCCTCCCTGCAAGATTGAGTACTGCAAAGTGTTTCGGATCCGATCCTCATATAAATAAATAGGAATCGAACGGAATCTCTGTGCCCTATACAACTCTCCTTTGTTCGCCCACCATCCCTCCATCAATGTCGCCGCACGCACCTGTCACACGCACGTCATCAGCCTAGTCATTTAGACTACCTTCAACTTCATATTTAAAATTAATTTCCTCATAATGGTACTGATTACTAACCGATTACGATAATCGTCGGTCGTATTATATGTTTGTTCTTATTGGTCTTTAATACCCCCCCCCCCCGCCCCTCCCTCCTCTGACAATGGAAGGGGTGGGGGGAAATGGCTTTAATAATCGGCAATGAACAGTTGCGGTCGTACAGTCTGTTTGGATATAATTATAATCTTTCATATCCAAAAAAACCGCGGGCCAGCCGGTGGCCGATCTCAGATCTGGCGAACGACAAAAACCTCGCAATAATTAAATTTACAATCGATGGGCAGGAAAGTAATAGAGGCTGCATATGCGCGCTCCTACCGAAGGCAAACTGGCTCATAGATTTAGCATCCCCACGGCGGTTCATGGACCCTATCATTATGCCGTAGATTTTTGAAAAGGCGTGACCTTAGACTCTCTCGACTTCGCTTTTATGAATTTACCCACAAATGTACCTCGTATTTTTAATATATTTGGATGTGATAATTTTATTTTATTTTTACCAAAAAAATATTATTCATTTTAATTCAAGCCAATACCTAAAATGAATACTCTTTCAAAAATATTTTCTTCTATTTTAAATAAACTAAATCCCACTTGCACTTATTATTATTATTATTATTATTATTATTATTATTATTATTATTATTATTATTATTATATCTTTAGTATATTTATCCTATACCTACTTATATTAAATAAGCATATCCTAAGATAAAGGTAAATTTATTTTACTATTTATAATACCATAATTAGGACTGTGCAAAAAATCGAAGATCCGAAAATCCGATCTGATATTTAAAAATTCGATCCGATATTTTAGATATCTGAATTGATTTTAGTCTAAAAGGATATCCGATCTTTTTCTAGATTATCCGATCCGAAAAAATATATGATATTTTATTGATTATTTCAACAATACATCATATTATTGTATTTTTATAGTTTTAAATTTTTATTTATTTTTATATTTTAAATATTTATAATAATATTTTAATACTTCTTTTAGATAAAATAAGACATTTATATGAATATAGATACGAATATTAATTGATATACGATCTTTATTTTTAAAAATATTCTAGCAAAAGTTATTAAAATTAATAAAATAGTATTTTCATACGGATATTAGATACATCCGAATCCGATCCATATCCGGTCAGTATTTTTCAGATATCCGTATTCCAAATATTCGGTCTAAAAAATGCGAAGCGGATATTCGAAAAAAATATCCAATAAATATAAATATCTGATTTTAGACACTCCTAACCATAAGATTATAACTATCGGCAAAATCTTTATAGAACAAAAAAAAGTTTTATGGTCCAGGATAAATAAATAGAAAAAAGTAGCATAATATCTCTAAAATTGAAAAGACGGTCGGACATGTCTTACTTTTCTTTCGACCTTATTCTCTGTATAATTTTTAAGGGATGAACTTAATTAGTTAGATCCAAGGAAGTCTTATTATCTCATTTGTTGATTAGTATTTTTTAACTTTTACATTAGCCCTTGAAAAATAGTTATGTCTATTGTTAACATAAGATATACGATTATAATTAATTCTATAATTTTCTAGTAATATAATAATAAATCGGATATAAAATATTATTTTCTTTGCTTCAAAGAAACTTTTCTCACTTGTATTGTATCATTGGTTCATTACCATTTGCGCCTTCTTACTCTTCCACACAATGATAATACGGCACCTCCGGTAATAAAGAAGAGAGTTAAGGAGGAGTATTCGTTTAGAAATAATCACACCTGCAGTCGTAGGAAAATGTTGTCAGTAGCAGGACAAAATTACGTTGCCTCAACTCGAGCGGTTTTCATTTTGCAGTCGAAACGGCTGAGCATTCGTCCGCTTCGAAGCAGCACATTGTCTCGATAAGACGATTGGAAGCCCGTACAACGACTATTCTCTCTTAATTCTATGGGTCACGCCCGCCCACATGCATGAGTCGAGTTCTATTTCCATCGTGGATCCCGAAATTTACCCCGTACAACAACCTATTACACGCGCATGTTATCGGGATACTAATATTTTTTTTTTCCAACTAAAAAATAATTTAAATATTTCTTATTATAATTATTCAAAACAATTACATTATAACATTTTTTTAAAAATTCTCCACAAACTAAAAATTATATTGATTTGCTTTTTATTAAAATAAAAAGAATGGTATTGAAATATTATGAAATAAATATTAAGTATAAGCAATCATATAATTTTAATAAAATAATATTAAAATACATATGTAACAACAGCAAAAGATTAATTTTAATATAATAATCATGACAAAATTTTAGTAGAATACAGAAACAAATAAGCATAACAATGATAAAAGATATATACAATTATAGTAAGAAAATTATAAAAATAGTGTTAAAATTTTATAATAAATTTTAATAGAATAGTAATGAAAGGTATAGGCAGCCACAATGGAAAATAAGTAAAACCTTTATAAAAAAAATTAGTTTATATATAGTAAAACTTTAACTATATTATATAGTAAAATATTATTTTAGTTCCGGTGAAAGATTGACCCATGGAAGGTAAAGTAATTATTTTGTATATGGAAAAAAATAAAATAGTGAAAAATAGGTATAACAATGTTGAAAGATATATACAAATTATTTTTTAAAATTAATAGGATTGTATTTGTAGAGGAAAAAACTCATGAATATTTTTGGCATAATTTGTTTTATTTTTCTAATAATCCTAAATAATAATATTAAAATAAGAAAATGCTGATGTCATAATGATGTTAGAAAATTGCATGGTCCTCTCATCCTTTGAGTTCATGTATCATATATCAGATAAAAAGATTGAATTATTTTTTTTTAAACAAAAAACTTTGAACATACAATATTTTGAATATCCAAAATTTTAGATCGAATCACAAATAATTCAATGGATATACAAAATTTTAATATAAACCATAAATAAAAAATTCCTAAGTCAGTAGATAAGAAACCGATCTAATTATTTAATTTGAGTCTTAAACTACGTCATATTCAATTATTAATTTCTAAATATTTAATAAAAAATAATTTAAAAGTCATCATGCACAATAAAAGGTAGTTTTAAAAATATATATGCATGTGTATAATTTATCAAATTAAATATTATATATATTTATTTTTATTGACCAAATTACTTATCTAATTTTAAAAAAAAATAAAGTACTTATCTAATTTTTTGAATATCAAAGTTAATTCATCGAATATTGGACTACACGGATAACTCTTAAGTATTGGACACCTAACACCTGTAAAAAGCATGGGACTGCATTGAATCAGCAACAAAAACGAAGGATAACGGGTGGTGCCCTGGACCAATGGCGATGGATCATCTTTACTTGGAGCACTCACTTTTTCTTTTTCTTTTTTTGATATAATTATAGTGATAAAATAGTACAAAGCTTATTATTTAATTTATTATCCAGTTTGCTTCCGCGCCAATAAACTCCAATATTGATATTAAAAATAGATAATCCAATCACTAAAAACCCGCTAAATTTAACTACATTTGATATTTTATATGTAAATTTTATACCTTTAAATTAATAAATGTATTATATTTCTAGTAATAGTTACAAAAAACTATTAATCAATTAAAAACAAAATATTAATATGTTATTTTTTATTCAATATTATTATCAATTATTAATTTCAAAAATTACTAACAAATATTTTGCCCAAAAATAAATATAAAAATAAAATAGTAATTTTAAAATTAATATTAATATTATTTTTCAAATTTGTTTTGTAATTTATATTAATTTTGTTCTTTCTGTATATAAACTATAATTATTTATAAATAATCAAACATATTAATTTAAAAAAATATCATCAATAAGACAACATAATTACCCCGCCCCACTCCCTTTCCCATTTATAGGTAGTTTGCCTAATTGGGTAAGCCCTAAAGAGAGCCGCGTCGAACTTTGGTGCTCCAAAATTTTGGCCTGAGAACCTGCAGGCTGCAGCTCCCTCTATCGTAGGTTGTTTCGCCAACTCCAAAGATCGGAGCATCCCATTTTTTTGCATAGATGGTCCCAATTCCTCTCTACCCTAATACTTATTACCTTTGTAACCCCAACAAAAATAGGTCCAAAAACTTGTATATCTCATACGCCTTTTAACTCTCTCGAGATAGATCAGAAGTTTAAAACAAGCACATCAACCATGTTAACCTAGAGCTATAGCCCTATTTCATAAACATTTTATTTACTCTTTAAATCTCTTGAGATAGAACAGAAATTTGACGCAAGCACATCAAACATCTAATTTGATTTTGCTAACGCGCTTTTCAATGAACTTATTACGTCAGAAAAACGTTCATAAAAACCCTTAATAGAAACTCCAGAGATTACTTGTTACAAATAACATTTCTCAAATATTACACACCTATCCACTAACAACTATAATTACCGATTAATATTACCAAACACACTCTACAAGCACCAAACATGACCTAATCAACCATAATATGTCATCAAATAACCACTAGTACAATTTGTTATCCCCTATTGATTATCAAAAAAGACGCATTAAGGCTCAAAAAGACAATTTTACCGCAAGAGGAATTCGCACCTAGTTTCCACTTAAACATCGCCTAAATAACAGGTGTAGATCCACCTCATCTGCCGGAAAGTGTGCACATATTCTAACGACTGCATCGCCATAATGCTTCACGGAGACGAATAGATAGAATGGGGCGAACTTCAAGCAGAGATCATTTTACAGACATTGAGAACAATCAATACATAATGATATAAACATCTAAACAAGCATCAGGCTTCTGTGCATCCACGAGTGGGGAAAAAATTGATTTTCACACCACCCATGAACATAACCAAATAAAGTACACTGCCCACTTGCGGAAAACTACGAAAAACATTTGAAAAAAGGTTTAACTACACCAATGTCCTTTAAACACTTGGGGATGTACCCCAAACCTGATCCGCTAAAAGTTAGCATAATAAACCCACCTGGCGAAAATAGAACAGTCATTACCAGCTAATGTCATGGGCGAGCTCTCTTGTTGCTGCAGGAAGGACATTTATACTGCTTGATGTGTTCCGCCCTTGCAGGAGTGATCTTGACACACTTACCATGAAACCACTTCTCACAAATATCACAGCAAATCCAGAACTCGTCTGCTGCATAGTACTCTCCACATGCTCCACATAGTGTCTCACCATGCTCCTCTTCTTCCTCCAAACCATCTTCCTCCTCATTCTTAGCTAGTATTGTCTTTGCACATTTAGGCTGAGTCTCACCGGGCACGCTGCTTCAGCCACAAGAAGAAACGATTAATAGAAAAGAACCGAGAACAATTCAGATAGCTATATTGGTTTTCAAACAGCTCGTGTGCATACAACAATTTCTTTCCATCTTCCTCAATTTCGAAAATCTATGCCATACAAGAACAGAGATGGTCTCAGGTTCAGCCAATCATCTAATGCAAAAACAAGAAATCAGGATCAAACAAAATAGAGGCATTGAGCCCCATACCATTATTCCTAATACTGATCTTGATCAAACTAAGAAACAGCTATCAACAAGTAAAAAATTGGAGTATCATAAAAACAATCATATAAACTCTGCTGCAACTTAAATGCACACCCTTCTACCAAATTAGAGTGGATGAAAAATCTAGTAAGATGAAAATCTGGTGTTTATGATAGTGACAGTCCTATTTACCACCACAAACTAAAAAAGGCAGCATGCCAGCAAATGCACATCAACTCCCTAGGGTAAAACAGTAAAAGCAATACAAATTTTAACACTACAGAGCTCAAGACGAAGCTATGAAAATGGTTGAAAGAGAATCGGCCCAAAAAAGGTAAAATTACACACCTTCGTGTTTGACTTTGATTTACTACTGCTGTTGTTTGACACTGAAGACTTATCTTTGGATTGCTTCTTGGCTGTCCCCGTTACAACCTCAAATATCGTTGGAAGATCATTGATTAAATTAAAAAGACGTTTCCTGCATCATAAATAGCAATCCAACTTAATCAATTGCTTAGTGAAAATTTTAAAGATACCACACTACAAACCCATGAAACTAAATCAATTGAAGCATAAATCTCTGAATTGACAGAAAAGAGTACCTACCAAAGATGATTTTAAGCAGAAAAGCACTTGCCAGTTTAAACATATGGATAAATTGCTTTTTATCAACAGTAAGCACAGAAACTCAGCTTTGAAGGATAAGAGCAGAAAAATACGTGTTTATATATTATCTTCCCCTTTTCTTTCAATTCCCTTTCCCTTTCCCTCTCTCACTCAATCTCTCTCTTCAGGTCGTCTGGATGGTTGAGATAGGGGCTACAACAACTTTTCACCACAGCAGAATCAGATAATATTAGATTACCAGCTCATGATGCAGTTGATGCATCTTTGCCCAGGCAGACAGTAAAAGGGGTAAGCCATATATGCAACAAATATCAATGCAATAACTACAGCTAACACAAACTGTAAAGCTTATGCGATCTATCTGGGAAATATCACACTATCTGAACAACTAGGGCTTGTTTTCCTTGGCTGATTTTTACTAAATGTGACCTTATGTGAACTGAATTAATATTTTCAACGAGTTATTATTATTATTATACTATTATTATTGTCATAATTAATACTTCCCTTGATAGAATTACTACTATGGTTACTACTATCATTATTATAGCCAGCAGCAATAATTTTATATTTTTTATTAATATTATGATCTTGCTTATCTAAGTTTCTAGTAACTCCTAAAATAAGCTGGGAAGAACAAGCCTTCAGTATAAAAATAGAAGAAAACAAAACAATCATTTGTTTCATTAAAAAACAATTATCTCGAGCTCACAATTCAAATGGAATAAACAGATCTTTCAAGATCAACACACAGATAAAACCTAAAGGCAAAAACGCAATGTTTTCTAGGCTTTCTACCCAGAGCAACCTAGCCAAGAAGATATTTTCCCACCATGGATGCATAACCCCATTAGAATCTCAAGAGGCAGCACAGAAAGTTACAGCTACATATGGCCATCAAATCCATAAGAAGCTGCACACAATGTCCATAAGAATCTCACTGAAAGTTGTAAGGACCACGATAGCCCATACAATCAACAAAATTCCACGCTCATTCTTTTCAGTTCCCTTTAAAATGTCAATAGTAAACTCCTTGCTAGGGGCAGCTATGAGAAACAAAACGCCTCTTGAGATCTTTCCAACAAACCACCACCTGAAACATCTATATTTCCACCAAAGGGTCAGTTACGTAAGGAAAGAAATATGAGAACCAATAACGCCCCCCTTCCCCCAAAAAAAACTGTCAGCTGAACCTAAGGTTCCCATAGTCTCACAAAAATGCACAAATACAGATATTTTATTAAAATTCAAGGGTATAGACCAAAGACAAATCACTCAAGAGAAACTAGATAGATAGATAGGTTGCCATAGAGTCCCACAAAAATGCACTAATACAGATATTTTATTAAAAATCGAGGCTATGGACCAAAGACAAATCACTCAAGATAGATAGATAGATAGATAGATAGATAGAGATCTTTCCAACAAACCACCACCTGAAACATCTATATTTCCACCAAAGGGTCAGTTACGTAAGGAAAGAAATATGAGAACCAATAACGCCCCCCTTCCCCCCCCAAAAACCTAAGGTTCCCATAGTCTCACAAAAATGCACAAATACAGATATTTTATTAAAATTCAAGGGTATAGACCAAAGACAAATCACTCGATAGATCGATAGGTAGGTACCACTGCTTAAGAGGACTAACAAGCTTTTCAATCACACGACATTTGAAGTTGATCATGCCAACTTTAGACACATCATCAACAGAAGCCATTCAAATTCATCACATTACACTAAGTAGCAACCTTTCTCAACTGGAGATGCGAGCCTCTTAAAATACTTTATAAAAGGTCTTCAAGATAAATTTCAATCTGCAGGTTGCATGCATGAATTTTTTTCAAAGTTCAATACACATTATATTGGAATAAAAACCTTCATGGATATAAATTTTTCAATGGTTTCATATAATATTCCAAATATCGAGCAGCTATGAAGGGTGTTTGTCCAGATATTAGATATATACACATACATCCATGACAGCAGCAGCAGAATGACAAAGCTCTTTGTCTTACAAAAATCAATTATCTGTGGAACCCATCACCAATAGAAAAATTACAGATGAGTGGCACAATTCTAGGACTTATTCTATTCAATAACAATTTTCATTTTGCATTTCTTGAAATTCTAGTTTAATATCTCATAATCACTATACAGAGCATAAATATCAACTATTAATTATCATTAAAAATTACAAAGCACCTTCCGTACAATTCAACTTTATCCTAATGCAATGGTATCTGCAGAAAGAAGCAAACTGGTAGCCTCGATGAGACCAACACAAAATAGGCAGAAGAGGAAGAGAGAGAGAGAGAGAGAGATCAACAAAAACAACAGCAGTGGCATAGCAGAACCTGGACTGGGAAGAATGGCAAAACAAGTCAGATCAGTAATAATGAGTCATCTATCTATTCTGATAAACATAGATATCCTCACACAAAGAGCAACTCTAGAACTTTGTGTCATGGTCTTCTAATTGGATCTTGCCACAGTTTTCTCATTTCTACCCATCGTATCCTTAAAACCCATGATTCATGGGTAGGAGGCTAAGGGATTACAGGGTAAATGATTGTGTGAGTCTACAAGGAAGGGGGGATAAGGGAAGCAACCTCCTCTTGGTGGACAAGAAGGCCGAAGGTGTTAGTGTTGGGGGAGGGTCTCATGGTTCACAAGAGGGTAGAGACAGAGAATAGGGAACTTGATTAGTTAATTCTCCAGCTAAAGTATTACATTTTACTATCTGCAGAGGAACATAATACACAATCACATTACCAATGACATCAAATAAACCATAATAACTGCATCCAGAGGCAGATCATTTCTGTCCTGCGTCCAGATCCACCCCAAATATCAAGCAGGGATCACCTTATTACACCTCAGCCTTCCCAATTTCATCATAAGAGACTTGGAAAAATGTCACTACCCAGCTCCCAAAAATAATTGCCACAATTGAATGACAATACCATCATGACCAGCTACTAAACCAACTTCAATCAAAAGTTTTCATCACAGTATGTTGAACAAATGACAGTATAAGTTGACAAATCTCCAATGGACTGTTTAAAATGAGTTCTGTGCTCCAAAACCCAACATCATACATCTTCATAATGAGTTTCGCTCCATTAAGGCTGAGCGGCTAGTGGATGCATTAGAAGGCATGGCAAGTTGGCAACATTTGGATTTTGCAGATTTGGTCTGAATTAGAATGCATATGCCACCAACACATCAGGGAAAATACAGGAAGCAGAGAACAAACAAACAAACACTAGGATGGATTTTCCCTCTAACTAAATGAAAAATATAAAATTTCAACTTCAACCACTACTGCATAACTATGAATTTGATTAACATGGTTTTGCATATAAATAAATGAAAATAAATAATTCTAAAATGACCATAATTTGCAGCGTCAATTTGAGAATCCAAAAACTCTCAAACATTATCACAGGTGTGCAACATCAAACAAAATGGGCAGTTCCAAGATACTGTAGTCATAAAATTCAATAGTTCAACTTCCCAATGCTTATACCATTGCAACCATAAAATGGACAGTGAGAGTTATTGTACAATGTTAAGCATGTTTAAATCAAGTATGAATGAGGATATCAGCAACCAATACACAGCGTTAGGCTGAAAATGCCTACTCAAGAAAACAAAGGATTCAAGACTGGAGTCAAAGGAAATTCTAAATTACCTATCAGCCTTGTCGAATCCAAACCTAGCACCAAAGTAGAATGCCACAGCGAGCAACCATGCATCACTGTGAACAGCAACCAAAGACAACCAATCCTTCTCTTGCATACCATCTCTAGCAAAGTTGATACCTAATGCAGGCTCTGGGAGCTCTGGAGGGACCTCCTCAGCAGGTAAATTGACTTCCCATTGCTCATTAGGAAAACCATATAAACAAAGATTCTCCTTCTCTGTCAAAAAGAGAAACAAAGTTAATAAGCTGCAAGACTTATGAAATACTTGCTCCAAATTTACTACCACCACAAAGTAGTACACTGCAACTAAAGTGTTTGGATCACGTAACTTATCTCGACTCAAGAGAAATTGCCACTGAATAAGGACAATAGACCTTTAAATGTAAGGAAAAGCAACATAAGTCACAATCTAGTTTCAGAGACATCCCATGACAAAATCTAACACGATTTCAATTGCATGGATTGCCTGATGTAAAATTATGTTCATGATTATTTATAAATATTAGCTCAGGACTCAAAAGTAATAATACCAAAAAGGAGCTGTCTGTGTGAATTCCTACATACTTGGATGAGCTCTCAAGTTTTTTTAACCTCTGTTTGACCATCTTAAAAATAGAAAAAGTATAGCATCTGACAAGATCAACATACTCACGTAAATCATGTACTGCAAAAGGCATCGACAGTGTAAAACACGTGATTTTCTTGAAATTTATTTGTAATGCTCCATTGAAGCAGTTTAAAGATGTCTATAATTTCAATTCCAGTGAGCGTAGTGGATAACAGATCCACGGACGGAAATACAAATCATCATAAAAAAATAGACACAATGCCAGCCAAGAAAGGAAGAAAAAATTGAAATAAGTATAATAAAATGAGCGGTATGGAAGGAAAAGACATGAAACCAGTCAATAGACAAGAGGCGGTTATATTGCTCCAATTTTACGGTTGGGAATTATTTACTGCAAACATAGCAGGTGATGGGCACAAATGTATGAGGAAAAAAGCAAGCAGCATGTAATACCCCCCAAATTTTCGTAATCTTAATTTTAAACACTTAGCATCCAACTCCCCTTCCTCAACCCGTTTGGTTTGCTCAACAACCACCCACACCCCCCTCCGTTTGTCCGAACACAGCCCCCAGCTCCCTGCAGGCGTGTCATCTCCAGCATCTCTCCAACCCATTAGCCACCACTACCTCCCAATAGCCTCACCAACCATCACCACCATCACCCAGCCACCTCTGCCTACTTTCCATCTCCCCTACCTGTTACCCATTTCCTTCTCCTAGCAGCTCCAACACCGCCACTGAAGCCAACCCCCACATATCGGAGCCACCCCCAGCACCACCCACCTCAGCCTCCACCCTCGCCCAACCACCCTAGCAGCCACCCCTTCAAGCGCATGCTGCATGAGCAGCGTGAGAATTCTTTTAAAAAAAATTTCTACCCATTTTAATAGTAAGGGTATTTTGATAATTTTGTATTTAATT
Source organism: Tamarix chinensis (assembly GCA_030549775.1). NCBI lineage: Eukaryota > Viridiplantae > Streptophyta > Magnoliopsida > Caryophyllales > Tamaricaceae > Tamarix > Tamarix chinensis. Next base: position 42,446,034 of record CM060181.1, on the reverse strand, counting down.
AATATTTTAAAAATATATATTATTTTATTGATTAAATATTAATATGATAATTGTGATATTATTTTTAGGTACAAAAGTTTGATTAACGGAGCCTAATCATTTTTTAAATATGAGAATATGTGTTTTGACGTTTTAGAAATGCACATTAAGGTTTTACGTTTAAAATTGTGTATAAGGGCAACATAGTCATTTGACGTATCTAACAGTTTAATCACATGATAAATAATTTACTTATGGTATGTTATCCTTCATATGACAAGTTGACAAATAAAATGAACTCTGTAATGAAAATGGATGATATGCGGTAATTTTAGCCTCAAGGATATTTTGATCATTTTTGGCCTAGAGTGCCTCAGTGTAAATAATTGAACCTAGGATAGCCTTAGTAGATTTCTAATGTTGACTTTAGTACTCACTTTGATTATGTTTGTCTCAGATGTTTGGAAATGAGTAAAAATGGTTAAGTATGAAAAACTTAATATATGTGATTAATATGTGGTCTCGTGGTCACCATTATAAAATGCTAATACTTAAAGTAAAAGACCTCGACATTGGGAATAGTGGCTCTTTAGGAGTTGTTACCTTAAAGATATGGTTTAGCCCACAATTATTTATGAATTTTGTTAGTGTGCCTGAGTGCCCCAGCCAAGCCCTATATTTTACTCTATTTAGCTCTATGGACCTAATAGAGAGTATGCATACTTATGGATCAGGAGTCCTTGTCAGTTAGGTATTGTGTTACACTCGTGTACTAGTGCGACCAAGATATCTTTGCGTCTTTAAATTGATAGTCGTATGATACTATACTGCCTTTATACGTCGGTATGACCGAAGTACCTTAACGTCTCTAGATTGATATGATCTCCCATCGAGTAAATAAAAAATAAAAATTAAAAATTAAAAATGATTATTATTGAATAGAAATAATTATTAGATTAGTTCGATAGTAGCATTTGTGCCTACCTATAGTTCAATAGTAGCCTATGTGCCTACTTGAGTATCGATGGCAGCCTTTGTGCCTACCTGTGCTTCAGTAGCAGCCTTTGTGCCTTCCTGTGATGCTATGAGTTGTTATTGATCTATGCAGGTGAGCCAACCAATGCTATAAGATTTGTTAGTATTGATAATGAGCTTTGTGACCGTGTTTATGATTGAGGATGATGATGTTTTTAATTATACTACAAAGAGCATCACTTGCATGTTCCATTAGTAAGCTTCAGTTAATTCCAAATGAACGAGCAAGAGTATTATATGGCCTTAGTGGCATATGGTTATGTGAATAATTATTTTATTTCAATTAATGTAAGTATAATTAAATATTTTATATCATGTATTATTGTGATGTCTTTTATATGTTCCATGCGGACTTTCCACATTAGTTTTATATAATGGGTTACTCAATATCGCTGTACTGAAATGTTCCTTTTCATGGGTCCCTACTTACTCAATGCTTAGCTAGCAAGATCAATTGAAGGTTCTTGCTTAGGTTAAGAATTTAGGGTTATCTAGTGTTCTACCCAATATTTTTTGATCCGAAAGATTCTGTACTCTTAATGTCTTTACATATTTCCTTTCACTAAAATTTTGTAACCATTGACTGTTGGTTTTATTTGAAATGATGTTAAATTGCTTTGACTCTCTCACTACTCTAATTTATAATTGTGTTATTACTTTAAGTAGAGTAACGCTTTTAAGCTTAACACTTGGTAACAAAACGATAGAAGAGACTGGATTTATACCAAGTATGGCGGTAACACCTCGCGATTTACTATTATAGCTCCTACAATTAACTTTTTAAACAAAAATTTTTGATTCGTAAATTTAGGGGTGTTAAACCGCAACTCGCATCCATCAAATGTGCACACAGATGGAAGCAAACACAGTCATACCCATTCCACATGAATCAAAGCATTGCATCCAAAAAAATTTAAGCATGTATAGTACATGCCACGAAAGTACAAGAATGAACATGAATCATAGGTGTTAACAATGCAAGTAGAGCAATATGTTCATTAAAAAAAAAAACGCACTCGTTCTTCTTCAATATCAAATTCAAAACTCAAAAGACAAGGTGATACAATGTACTACCTCCATTTCATGTTAAGTACTCCATCTGTTTTACAATATAAGGGTTGTTACTTTCTTTCAAGCATATTAAAATACATTAAATTCTAAACAAAAAGTAATGTGCTCTCACTCGTATATCCTCATATTAAATTTAATACCAATTGGAAAGAGAATAACATAAGGTTAAACTTAAAAATAAAGTATTTAATTGTACATACTTTCGTAAAAAGGCCTTGTACTATGAAACAAAATCAGAAACTTAATATCCCTTATACCATCTTATATTATGAAATAGAGGGGGCGTCATTTCAAAATTTTGTAAACATTAAGAAAAATGTCAAATCCTTAGTTTACGGTGGAAAGCCTTTAACAATTAGAGGCAGCTTAGAGAAAAAAGTTCGTTTTTTGTTCTGTCGGAGAATATTTTTTTTAAAAAAAAAAACATATTGCTAAAATGACGCTTAATATCAGCAAACGTAGTAACTAGTAACAATCATTACATAGAGGAATTTATGAAAAGCATCGTGAAATTGTTGTCTATGCTTGCGAAAGTAGCTCTGAAACAAAATACACAAGGAATAAATAACTCTAAGGTCATTTTTTCCGTATACAGAAAAGTAGATTATTAAGTAGCCCGATATTAACAGCTGAATTTTCAAAAAGGACGATAATAAAGTATTGCAGTACGCTGCAAAAAGGGAAAACGACTTTCAAGGCGGCGAATAAATTCTAGCTCCGCATCAACATTGCCGACTAATTGAAAACAGACGGAGAAAACAAATCCGAAAAACATTCTGTAGCCCAGATTCCTAATTACATACCACTCTCTCCCAGCCCCCCGGTAAAAAAAAGCAAACTGCTAAAGACCTCCGTCATGTCTTCGGTTTGTATGTTTCAAAAACAAAGTTCTTCACTCAGAAATGAAGTCGGAAAGCGAGAATTAAAAACTACTATTAAGGGAGGGGGGAGGGAGCTATACCAAGCTTGAAACAGTGGAATAATAGAGAAAAAACTAACCAGGATCACACATCTGGTAGAATTCTTCTACATCTGCAACACCAAAAGTATCAGTGAATTAAACAAAAAATAAATAAATAATTGTCCGCATACATGAACAAAAAAAATGCGTAACAAAAACAGGAAAAACGTAAAAAGAAAAAAAAAACGAGGTAACAACAGAGACACACCGGTAGTGAGAGCCTTAATCATGCCGGAACGGCGACCCTTGAAGTCCCTGAAAACTTCTTCAACGGTTCGTGGATTGTACTGCGCTCCGCCTCCGTCCATCTCACCCGGTCGAGGTAGTACAAGGAAGAGAAAGGAGACCGCGAGCTCGAAATTCGTAAAGCAGGAGCACAGGAAGAAATTGAGCTGCGGAGGGCGATTGACGACCGGAGAGCAGCAAGCGAGGCAACGAATCGCAGGAGGAGAGAGAAAGAGCGAAGGAGAAGAGCGGGGATTTATTGGAAGGAGGGAAAATAGGGACCGGAAATTATTTGACCTCTGCCCTTTCTCACTGCCTCACAGTCGCTGCGTGTCGTCGGAGAGAGAATTGGGGTATATAGGGCATTGGTGCCGGATTTAAATCGAGGGAAATCGGTGGTATAAATTAGATTTGATAGTTTCGAAGAAGTCCGGAGGAATACAGTGTACAACGTACAGATGAGATTTGTTTTTGTGCCCAATTAACTTTTTGCAGGCAGACGTTGAAATTCGTATTTTGTACAGAATGGGAGTGGACTTGTTTCCTGACTCATGCGCCGGATTCTGGAATTTGGACCCTTCAAATTTTCAAGGTCAGGAGACTCAGGACTCGGGAGGCCATATACTGATATGCACACCACGAATAAATTGACCAAAAAAAAAAATTAAAGAAATAAAAAACCAGTAAAGTGTTGCCGAGAGACGAAAACGCAAGAACAAAAACAGAAAAGCGATTTTTAAAGATAAATACTAAGAAACATAAACGTTAGGAAACAAAAAAAAATACATATCCCAATATATATATATATATATATATATATATATGCGCGCGCGCGTGTAGTTTAACCATAGGATTATATTATATAGATTCAGCTGTTATATTTATATATACAAGCATATTCCAAAATTTAAAAAAATTACTATCACTTTATAAAATCATAAGCATTCTTAATTATATTTAAATCAGTTTATATTATTTATCCGTATAAAAAATAGTATAGTAGTATAAACGGTAAATAGGCTCCGTTTGTAAACATTGAGATCATTGTCTGAGAAGCCCGTACATACTTCGTAACGACCTATACTGCAAGTCTGCAACCACCTTCCTAAGACCCTCACTCTGTCGAGAACCGAATTAGAAAAGGCACCACTGGTTTTCATCAATGGCTTCACCCCCCTACGCTTCTCCTTCTTCATCAGTCCATCTCTCCCGGCACAATGATGACAGCGTCGTAGCGGAAGCCGGCAGCCGAGCACGACGACGCAATGGCAAAGAGGTCACCGACGACAGGATCTGGAGAAGGAAGCGCAGTCTTGGAAAAAGGGGTACGGGCGCATCAGATTTTGAAATTGCAACGGAAGTTTGTGATAGGTAACGATCATTTTTATATTTATTTATTTATTCCTTTTGCCCAACGCCTCTTCATTTGGGTATTTTTGGGCATGCTCCCGTCCTCAAGACATCTCGGGGAAGTGAAACGGCTGCCTAGAGTTGTCCTCATGATTCCATGCGTCCGCAACTGATCTATTTTTTATTTGTTGGTCTCGTTTAAATAAATAATCAATGAGTTGTTATTTTTGCTTTATTATTATTAATATCATAATTTATATTTTTGTATCACTACTACGGCTCTTATTATCATTACAATTATTATTATAATTATTATCATTAATTGTATATTTCTTTTAATATTGTCCAAATTTTGACCATCAAATATGTTCTAAAAATAAGTTAAGGAAAATAAACCCTAAACTTTGGTCTAAATTAATTTGATCATAATATACGGATAGGTCAAGCCCGGTCTTTGGATAAGGCGGCCTAGGCAAAAGCCTAAGGCCCCAAAAAATTAAAGAGCCCCGTGTACTTATTAAATGATATATACATATATATATATATATATATATATAAGAAAAAGGACTAACAAGTGTACGAGAAATAAAAGACCAGTAAAGCTGAACTTTACGTTTTTTTCTTCGCAGGGGCAAAAAACCCAGAGACGGAAGATGAAAGATGGGGAAAAAAAAAACAAATTGTGAGAATCAAGACGACAGATGCAAGTTTACTATTTTCTTACAACTCTAGCAGGTAAAATGCTCATCTTTTCTATTGTTAAATTTTTTTTGTCATACGTTAATAAAAATTTACATCTATTTAAACCAATCCCTATTTCAACAATTGTTTTTAAATCAGAATTCCAAAAACGAAAAATTGAATGTTGATTTGCTTTTTTTGATTTATAATCTTACGAAAAATTACTTTGTTCTTCTATTCCTAGCCAGCCACCATTGTCAATCGTTGATGTGCTGCACTGTTGCTTACTTACGAAAAAACTATCGAACTTCATTAGTTCATTAAATAACATAACTAGTTCTACTTTGATAGTCGATCTCCACAACTCATTATTGGCATTTGGCGTCATTAATTGTCTTCAAATTAATATAAGTCAAATTTTCAAAACTAGTAAATAGACCTCTCTTCAACTCTTCTCTGGTTGATTAATAAACTTTAGTAGTTTTATTTGTCATTAATAAATAAAAAGTGTCCGGGAATAGGAGGAATTAGTCTGATTAGCATAACTAGTTCGATGTTTGGTTTTGATTTATATTTCATTAGTTTTCTTTTCTTTAATTGTAGTTCTGTTCTATACTCATATTTTCGTAGTTCCATAACTATTTAACTAATTTTCATCCAATAGTTTGAATATTTGCATTCATCTGCAATTCTACATTACTTAATATTTGTATGACTTTATTTTGTATAGATACTTAATTGTTATAGCAGTAAAATCTACTAGTGCAATTATTCCAAAATAAGGATCACAAGGTGATATTGTAATACCCTAACTTTTAAAAACCTAAAATTTAATAATTAACCCCTTATATGGAATAATTTAATATTAAATTATTAATTTAATTATTTTGTGAACATTTGATTTATAAAATGGCTAAGATTATTTAATAAATTAAATATAAATAATTTATTATTTTATCAAACTATTTTATTTAAATAAATTCTCAAACCCATAATTTTACTAAAATTATCCTCTTAAATTAATGCTTTAAATTTTGAATAAATTAATTTAATAAATAATTTTTTCATCAACCTAACTTCTAATCCTAACTTTAAAAATTGTTTTATTGTTCTTTTTCCTTTTTCTTTTCCCTTTTTTCCTTTCTCATTGTCTTTCCTTTTTCTTTTTCTTTATTTCCTTTCTACTTGGGCCAACCGGCCTCCTTCTCCTCTTTTCCCCCACTGGGCCGCCCGACCTTCTTTTCCTTCCTTCTCCTCTTCCCCACGCGGCCCGACCCAACCCGCACCTTTTCCCCTCTCCCTTCCTTTCTTTCCTTCCTTCTTTTCTTCCTCATTGGGTCAACCCAACCCTCTCTTCTTTTCTTCTCTTCTCCCTCACACGGGTGGCTTGCACGTTTCTTCTCTCCTCCGCCCAGCCTCCTTCTCCTTCTTCTTCTCTTCTTCTTCTTCTTCCCTCTTATCGCTGCGTCAACTAGCTAAACGCCCCCATGCCTACACTCTCACGCTTGCCACCAACCCCACTGCACCTGTCATTCCAGCTTGCAACCTCTTCCCCTGGACCCTTTCCCTTCCATTTTCAACCATGTACAGCCCCTGTAACCCCTTCTCGCTTGCCCATTTCCCTTCCCCTTTCTCCTTTCTCTGCCACCGCAAGCCATGAGCCTACAACCCCCTACACCCACCTGCCCTGCACACCAAGCCTGCCTTCCTTCTCCTCTTCTTTTTCTTCCCCTTCTCTTCTTCTCCTATGTCCCATGTCTCCCCCTCGAGCCCTTTCTTTCCCTACTCTATCACCCTTTCTTCCTTCCTTCCTCATCTCCCCTATTTTTGCTTCACCATCCCTAACCACCGTCTCCATTGCCTAATCGACCACCACACTGGCTCCCCTGCCTCCCCTACATCCTCCCTGCACCACCCCAAGAGACCACGCCCTCCACATACAGCCAACTCCTTCTCTGTTTCTTTCTTTTCTTCTCTCGACCCATCTCCCCGCACGCCACCTTACACTGCCTGTTTCCTGTCTTCCATTCCGTCGCCGCCGAAGCCACCGCTCGCCCACTTGACATCCCCCTAACACTCACCTACCTTAGCTTACCCGACCTCCTCCCCTACAACCTTCCTTTATCCTCTTATTTTTCCTTTCTTCCTTTCTCGCTCCCTTCTTTGCACCTACATTCCAGCAGCCACTGTCGCCATCTCCGCCCGCCCTGAGCCGCCACTCTCTGACCCCCAACCACACCCTATACATTGCCTCACTCCTGCACCTAACAATCAACCCAACTCCCCTCTACCACCTCCCTTGAACCCCCTTTACCCGAGACCCTCTCTCCTTCTTCCAAACATTCCTCTTTCCCTCATTTTCCCCTTTTCGTGCATGCAATTCACCCTGCCCATACAGCATGAGTGTTGTTGCATATGTTAAGTTTATTTAACTAATTATTTAGGTAAAATATAATCTGGTAATAATATGTATGTAATAAGCATTTTTTATTAAAAAATTATTCTTTGTATTATCTACTAATAATATGTTACTTGTGATATTATTTTTAGGTACAATTTTTACTCATCAAAGCTTACGTTTTTAAACTAGGGTACCAGTAAAGTTTGGTTGTTGCTAGAAATAAGGTAATCATTATACCCTAATAAAATGTGTGGATTTACGTATGTTAGTACATTAGGGTTTTGGTATGTTTTTTGTGTGTATGTGATGTGTTGCTAATCATCTCATGATTTTTAATGGTATATTAACAGGGAGAGGAAAAGTATGATATCTTGTATGTAATGTGACTTGTGTAGAAATGGTGGTTAAGAAAGGGGGGATTGATTTTAATAATAATTTTATGTGCATATACATACTATGCTAAGTAAATATGGACACTTGTACTATAAACAATACTAATATGAACCCTAAGGGCATTTTAGTAATTTTAGATGTTCATAAGGAGCGACCAAAATAAAGATGCATGGTAGGTGATAATAAGTGTTAAGAATAATGATAAGGGTTTTGTGGTGTTAGATGAGGCATGTGGGACATGGGTGTTAATATTTTATGTGCTAGGGATACATGAAAAAAGGATAATTTGGTAATTTTACAAGTAAGGGTAATTTAGTAATTTGGCAAGTAAGAAGGGCATTTTGGTAATTTTATTAGTAAGAAGGGTATTTTGGTAATTTGACAAGTAAAAAAGCCATTTTAGTAAATTTGCATGCAAGAAGGGTATTTTAGTAATTTGTAAGTAATAAGAGAATTTTAGTAATTTTGTAAGTAAGAAGGGGTAAATTGATAAATTTGTATTTAACATGATAATTGGTCTAATAAACCTTCGTAATAAGTAATAAAGGATGTCAAATAAGAGAATAGGGGTTTATGGTGTTAATATCACTTGTTTAAGTATAATCATGAATATTATAAGGCTAGGGGTAAATTGGAGTGTATCATAATGAGTATGCATGGTCTAAGGGTATGTTAGTAAATTAGGTTGTGTTATTACGTTATTTTCATAAACATGCAAGAGATGCCTTAATTGTTAATTATGGAGGGGAATGTGTGTTGGTTGCTCTAGAAATGCATATTAGGGTTTATGTGTTCAATGATCATTAGGTGTGTAGGATACTTTAACTTCATAATTAATAGTATATTCATGATATGTTGACCTATTATGGCTTGTTGATGAATAAAAATGAATTATGTGATGGAAGTGGATGATAAGAAGAAGACTTAGCCTTAGGGGTATTTTGTTCATTTTAACCTAAGGTGCCTAAGTTGAGTATTAGAACTTAAGTTAACCTTAGTGGACTATTTAAGTTAGCATGGGCAATAATCCTGATAATAATTACTTAGTAATAATGGAAACTAATAAAAATGATTAAGTACGTGATTGAGTTGTTTCTCATGGTGACCTTAATTAAGACACTAATAATTAAAGTGAAAGACCTCAAGATGGGGAATGGTGGCTTTTTAAGGGTCGCTACCCTAAAGACGTGGTTTAGCCTATGATTATTCTGGATTTTGCTGGTGCCTTAGTGCCCTAGTAAAGTCCTATATCTTACTCTATTTAACTCTATAGACCTACTTAATGGGTATGCATACTTATAGATTATGTGTCCTTATCAGCAAGGTACTATGTATCTTTGTGCACTAGTGTGACTAGGGTACCTTTGTGCCCATGGGTTGATAGTCGGGAGGGTATTGTGTTGCTTGTATGCATCAGTATGCCAGTATGACCGGTATAACTTTGTGTCACCGGGTTTATGATCTCCCCCTCGAGTTAAACAAAAAGAATTGGCGTGCTAATTAAATGGAAAGACATTAATCACTTATAGTGGAACACCACGTATGTAATACTCCAAAATTTTAAAACCTAAAATTTAATAATTAAATCCTTATTTGAAATAATTTAATCTTAAATTATTAATTTAATTATTTTATGGACCTTTGATTTATAAAAAAATAGATAGGATTATTCAATAAATTAAAATAAATATTTTATTATGTTATCATACTCTTTTTATTTAAATCAATTTCCAAACCCATATTTTTACTAAAATTTTCCTCTTAAATTAATACTTTAATTTTGAATAAATTAATTTAATGAATAAATTTTTTATTTAACTAATTCCTAATCCTAACTCTAAAAATTATTTCATTTTTCTTTTCCCCATTTCCCCATTTATTTTCCTTTTTCATTCCGTTTTCCTTTTTCTTTCTTTCTTCTATTTCTTCTTGGGCCAATCGGCCTTCTTCTCTTTTTCTTTCCCCCACTAGATCGATCGGCCTTCTCCTCTTTCCCCTCCACCCGTCCAGTCCCAACCCTTCCTTCTCTCTGTTTTCTTCTTTCTTTCCCCTCGTTGGACCAACCCAACCTCTCCTTTTTTTTCCTCCTCTTCCTCGTGTCGGCCACCCTACTGCCCCTTTCTTCTCCCCCGCCCCACTTGCCCTTCCTTCTTCTTTGTCCTCCCTTCTTCCCCTAGCATCAAGCCAAACACCCCATGCCACCCCCTCCCTACACCTCGCCCGCAAACACACCCCTGAACCTGCCCTCTCTCTCATCCTTTTTCCTTCCATTTTTGACCATACACACCCCCGACAACCCCTTTCAGCGTGCCTATTTCCCTTCCTTTTTCTTCTTTCTTCTCCCTGCCACCCTACCTACCGCCTGCAACACCCCCTCTACACCCACCTGCCTTACATGACCGGGCTTGCCTCATTCCTTCTCTCTTCTTTTTCTTCTCCTTCTCTTCTTCTCCTCTACCCCATCTACCCCTCAAGCTCTTTCTTTCTCCCTACCCGACCCCTTTTCTCCTCTCCTTTCTCTTCTCCCCTGTTTTTGTTTCGCCACCCCTAGCCACCGTCTCTATAGCCCAACCAACCACCACACCTACTCCCCTACCTCCCCTACTTCCTCCCTGCACCACCCCTAGCAGCCTAAGCCCTCCACTTGTAGCCAACTCCCTCTCCTTGTTCTTTCTTTCTTCTCTCGACCCTCCTCCCTGCATGCCACCTTGCGCTGCCCATTCCCCTTCTTTCGCCGCCACTAAAGCCACCCCTTAATCACCTAACATCCCCCTACCACATCCCTACCTCACCTTGCCTAAATTCTCCCTATATCCCCTTCTTTTCTCCTCTTTTTTTTCTTTCTTCCTCTCCTTCTCCCTTCTTTATACCTTTTTTCTAGCCATCGTCGCTGTCATCTCCGCCACCCTGAGTCATCACTCTCTGACCCCTAACCACTACCTATACCCTACCACTCTTCCTACACCCAACCACTACCCCAACTCCCCTCCACCACTCCCTCAAAACCCTTACATAAGACCTCCCCTTCCTTATCCAAACCTCCCTTTCCCCATTATTTCCCCTATTCATGCATGCAACCCATGTTGCCCATGCAGCGTGAGTATTGCTGCACCATTTTAAGGCTATTTAAGAAATCTTTGAGGTATAATATAGTTAGTAATAATGGTATTTAATAAGTATTTTTGATAAAAAAAATTATTTTTTTAATTATCCACTACTAATATGCTAATTGTGATATTATTTTTAGGTACTATTTTTACTAATCAAAGCTTAAACTTTTAAACCAAGGTACCGGTAAAGTTTAGTTATTTCCAGAAATAAAGTAACCATTATACGCTACTAAAATATATGGATTTACATATGTTAGCACATTAGGGTTTTGGTATGTGTTTGTGTGTATATTATATGCTGTTAAGCATCTCATGATTTGTAATGTTATGCTGGAAGATAGAATGAAAAGCATGTTATATTGTATAAAATGTGACATGTGTAGAAATGGTGGTTAAGAGAGGAGGCTTTGTTGTTAATAATGATATTAGGTGCATCTACATGTCATGATAAGTAAATATGGCCACTTATAGTAGAAATAATGTTAATATGTGCCCTAGGGGCATTTTAGTAATTTTAATTGTACATAGGGAGTGACCTAAATAAATGTACATAGTAGATGATAATGGGTGTTACTAATAAATAATAAGGGTTTTGTAGTGTTCAATAATGCATGTGGACCATGGGTGTTAATATTTTATATGTTATGGGTATTTTAGTAATTTTACATGAGAAAGGGGTAATTTGGTAATTTTTACAACCAAGGAGAATATTTTGGTAATTTTACAACTAAAAAGGGTAGTTTAGTAATTTTATAAGTAATAAGGGTAATTTGGTAAATTTGCAAGTAAGAAGGGTAATTTGGTAATTTTATAAGTAAGAAGGATAATTTGGTAAATTTACAAGTAAGAATGATAATTTGGTAAGTTTGCAAGTAAGAAGGGTAATTTGATAAGTTTGCAGGTAAGAAGGATATTTTGTTAATGTTATAAGTAAGAAGGGTATTTTGGTAATTTTACAAGTAAGAGGAGTAAATTGATAATTCTTTAACTAAAAAGGGTATTATGGAAATTTTGTAAGCAAGAAGGGTAAGTTGGTAATTTTTCAACTAAGAAGAGTATTTTGATAATTTTACAAGAGGGGTAAATTGATAATTCTTTAACTAAAAAGGGTATTGTGGCAATTTTGTAAGCAAGAAGGGTAAGTTGGTAATTCAACTAAGAAGGGTATTATGGTAATTTTATAAGTAAGAAGGGTAAGTTGATAATTTTACAAGTAAGAATGATATTTTGGTAATTTGGCAAGTAACAAGGGCATTTTAGTAATTTTACAAGCAATAATGGTATTTTAGTAATTTGTAAGTAAGAATGAGTAAATTGGTAATTTCACATGTAACATGGCAATTGATCCGATAAACTTTCATAATAAGTCACAAATGATGTCAAATAATATAATAAAGGTTTATGGCCTTAGTATCACTATTTAAGTATAATCATATATATTGTAAGGATATGGTTAAGGCTTCGGTTATGTATAAATCTTGTATGTATGGATGTATTAGTATGCCTTGTGTGAATGTATGTGAATGTGAACTAATTGTGTGTGTGGTGCAGCTTGGCTTGCAAGGAGCTAAGGTATGTTGAGCATGATTGGCATTATGTGTAATATGTATGATATAACTTGTATAGATGACATGTTCTTATGCATGGTTGAGATGTTATGACTTGTATGCTTAGAGGCCTTAGGTGGGTTATGTGGTTGTGGGGAGCTAAAAGAGATAAAGAGCGTGGAGTGAGTAGGGAGAAGTGGGGGAAATTCCCTAAGGGTATTAAGAAGCATAGTTGAGAAAACAAATGGAGAAAATAATAAAATGAAGAGTTAGGAAAAAATCTTGTATGTGGAGTGTGAGCTTTGCATGAGGTGTATGGGCTTTGCATGGGGAAAAGCTTATGTGGGGAAACTTAGTTTGAGGGTTGACTATGGAGAGGAAAGTATATTTTAGGTGATTGGTGTACTTAAGAAAGAGTTAGTATGTGGGTTGATGGAAACATACATGGGAGTATAAACTAGGGTTTTTTTAGGGGGAAGCCCTAAGGATAGAGGTATTGTGAGGAAAGGTTGGGGAGTTGGGGTTGTGAGGTTTGGAGTGGGTTGAGTATAGTGATGGTGTGAGAATTAAGGGATAATGTGGGCTAAATAGAAAGAGGAGAGATTAAGGCCACATAGGCCATATTAAGGTTTCAAGGGAAACCCCTAGTGAGTGATGGTGAGTATAGGATGAGAAATGGAGAAGTGGGTCTTGACCCATGTATGTGGGGGTTCTAATTTGTTTGTGAGTATGGTGGAAGGTGTATGGGGGGCCTAAAGTCTTGGGAAATATAAAGGTCCCGGGTTGAGGGATATGGTTATTCAGGTAGTCTAGGTTGGAAGAGTGGTAGTGAGTCAAGAGTGCCCATTGGGGCATGCATATCTAGATGGGGGTTACTTATTGAATAAGATATGAATAAAACACTAATCACTTAATGTGGAAGATCATTGAGTCGGGCCTAGACTTAGGATTATTGTCGTTCCACCGGCTATAATAGTGGTCAAGCTCGTTTTACCCTTAAGTAATATTCCCGTTCCATTAGTTATAATAGTGGGGGTTTCGAACTCAATAAAGTTAAATATTGGATGATAATAATTCATGGAAAAGATACTAATTACTTACAGTAGAACACCACGTGGGTCGGGACCAGACTTATGATGATTTATGTTCCACCAGCTAAAATAGTGGCTAGGAGCATTGTAATACCCCCAAAATTTTAAAACCTATAATTTAATAAATAATCTTTATTTAGGATAAATTAACTGTTAAATTTATTTAAGTTAATTATTTTGTGGATTTTTGAGCATATAAAAATGGATATGAATATTTAATAAATGAAAACATGTATTTTGTTATTTTATCATACTCATTTTATTTAAATAACTTTCCAAACCAATATTTTACTAAAATTATCCTTTTTAAACTAATATATTAAATTAAAATAAATTAAATTATTAAATTAATTTATCTATTCAAAATATTAAATTCTATTATTTCAAAAATTATTTTATTTTATTCCTCTCCATTTTCCATTTTCCTTTTTCCTTTTTCTTTCTCCTTCTTTTTCTCCTTCGGGCCTCCAAGCCTGCGATCCCCTTCCCTACGCTAGGCTGCTAACCAGCCCACTCCCTCCCTTCCTCCTTCCTTTTGCCACGCGACGCCCTAGCCCACCTTCCTTCTTTCCCCTCTCCCTCCCTCGCGCGCGGGCCGGCCCGCTCCTCTTTCTCCTCCCCGCCCAGTCAGCCTACCTTCTTTCCTTTCTTCTTCTTGTTCTTCTTCTTTCTCTTCTTCTTCGATCGTTAACCATCTGCATGCCATGTATGCCCTCCTACAACTTGCAACTGCTACCGACCACGCCCCTGCAACCCTACTCTCTCCCTCTCTCTCCCCTATCCCTTTCTCTTCCATTTTCATACCCAACCTGAGCTTGCACCCTAGCCCTACGTGCCTTCCTTTTCCTTCCTTCCCTTCCATCTCCTTGCAATTCGCCATCCTACCACCTGAAACCAACCTCCCAGCCGACTACACCTACCTCCTCTCCTCTCCCTCTTCTTTTCTCCTTCTCTTATTCTTCATTTCTGCCCTACTCAAGCCACACTTCTCCCTCTACTGATCCCATATTCTCCCTTCTTCTCCTTTTCTCCCTTCCTTTTTTTTACTCTGCCACCCTCAACCGCCGCCCAAACAACCACCTGCACCACCTCCCTAACACCCCACCAACCTCCTTACACCACCCCATCACCCCTACACGTCACCTGCAACCATCCTTCTTCTTCTTCTTTTTCCCCCTTCTCGACCTCCACCCTACACCACCACCATCTGCCATCGTGCTGCCTCTTCTCCCGCCACCAAGGCCACCAATCCACTCCCTAGAGCCTCCCCTAGCCCCATCTTGCCTCCCTTGGCTGAAACCCAGCCCTACAACCCCTCCTTTTCCTTCTTATTTTCCCTTCTTACTTCTCCTCCACCACCCTTACAACCATTTTCGTAACCCTGCAACCACCGCCTCCGCCACCCTGAGCAGTTGATCATCCACCCCCACTCCATCCCTACACCTATCCTCCACCCTAACTCCACTCCACAAACTCTCTACCTAACCCCCAAGGCCCTAACCAAACCAACACCCCTCCCTTCTTCCATCCCTCTTCGATCCCTTCTCCCTCTTCAATTCTGCATGTATCTCACGCTGCTCATGCAGCATGTGTTCTACAATGATTTAAACCTTGTTTGGTTTAATTTTTGAGGTATAATAATGGTTAACATTAGTATGTATTCAATTAAGTTTTGGTAAAGTTTTATCCTTTTGGTTTTCTACTTCTAATATAATAAGTATTGGTATTATTTTTAGGTATTGATTTTGCTAATCAAAGCTTAAACCTTTAATTGGGGTACCAATAAGGTTTGATTTTTGCGGGAAATAAGGTAACTGTTATACCCTACTAAAATATATGAATATACGTATGCTAGTATATTAGGATTTTTAATATTTTTATATGCATGATATATGTTGTTAAGTAGAATATATTTATTGGCATGTGTTGATTGATAAAAAGGAAAGCATGTTAATTTATGCATCAACTGTAGAAATAATGCTTAAGGAAGGAGCTTTGTTGTTAATAATAATGTTAAGTACATATGTATGATATTATATGCTAATGTGGCCATTTGTTGCATAAATAATGTCAATATGAGCCCTAGGGGCATTTTGGTCAATTTATTTATGCTAAAGTTGTGGCCTAAGTAAGTGGGTGTGGTAGGTGCTAATGAGTATTATGACAAATAATAATAGTTGGTAGAGTTGGATGATGGGTGTGGAGCATGAATATTAATATTTTATGCAGTGAGAGTATTTTGGGTAAAAGTAGTATAATAAAGGGAAAATAGTAAATTATAAGAATAAAGGGAGTAAAGTGGTAAATTGACAAGGAAGGAGGGAATTTTAGTAATTTTACATGGAAATGGGGATAACTTGGTAATTTTTTAGATGTAAGAAAGTATTTTGGTGAATTAAATATAATGGAAAGGGTATTATGGTAATTTTGTAAAGTAAATGAGTAAATGACAATTTATTAAAGGAGAAGGGTATATTAGTAATTTGGCATAAAGAAAGGGCATTTTGGTAATTTGGCAAGTAAAGGGGTAAAATGGTAATTTAATAAAAAAAAGAAGGGTATTTTGGTAATTATGTAAAGTAAAGGGGTAACACGGTAATTTGGTATAAATGAAAGGGTATTTTGGTAATTTATAGCAAGAGGGGCAAAATGGTAATTATAATAATGAAGAAGGATAATTTGGTAATTTAACCAACTAAAAAGGTAATTTGGTAATTTTAATAATGAGGAAGGGTAATTTGGTAATTTTAATAAATAAGAAGGACAATTTGGCAATGTGATCAACTGAAAGGGCAACTTGGTAAATTTATTAAGTATGAGGGGTAATTTGGTAATCTAACTAACCAAATGGGTAATCTCGCAAGTGTAACAAGTATGAAGGGTGATTTGGTAACTTAATAAATCTAAGAGGTAATTTGATAATTTAAATAAGTATAAAGGGTAATACAGTAATTTAACCAACTGGAAGGGTAAATTAGTAACTTAACAAGTATAAGGGGGTAAAGTTGGTGATTTAATAAGTATGGAGAATAATTTCGTAATTTAACAAATACAAGGGGTAATCTGGTAAGCATGCAAACATGAAGGGTAATATGGTAATTTGGTAAATAAAAATGGGGACTTAGTAATTTTACAAATAAGGGGGAATTCAGTAATTTTGTAAGGATGATGGGGATAAATCAGTAACTTGTGTTTAACACGTCAATGGATTAAATGAGTTTCACAATAAGACACAAGCAACATTGAATAAGAAGATAAGGGTATTTGATAAGTAGGGAGTATCACAAGAACATGGCATGACTTAGGGTCGGATGGATAATTAAGAGGGATGATATGGTGTTATATCACAAGAACATGGCATGACTTAGGGTTGGATGGATAATTAAGAGGGATGATATGGTGTTATACCATAATTATGCAAGGGGTGTCTGGTTAGTAAGTGTGTATGGAAATGTGTGTTAGATATGTTTGAAGTACGTGTTAGGGTTTTATGTATGCCATGATCCTTGATATAGAATGTTTGATTCTATATTGTATATAGTTTTTGTATTATGTGTTGCATGCGGGTCTGCCTTTCAGTTTGGTTTAAAGGGTTACTCAGTGTCATACTATTGAATGATTCCATTCGTGGGCCCCTGCCTATTCAATGGATAGTGTCCCTTGCAGTTCCATTGCAGCTGCTATTCAAGTGGGCAACAAGAAAGAGTATAAGGATTATCCAAAAAAATTTAGGGTTTCGCTCTTTCACCTCTTATTTCCTTGTTTAAATTAAATCCTTATTTTTGTAACCACCATCAGTGGTTTTTTATCTTTTGTAACATTTTTAATACGCTACTCTAATTTAAATGAAAATGATTTTGTGTGAATTGTATAGTGGTTCTCTTTAGTCTTAGCACTTGGTACTGGAACGGTAGGAGGAAACCGATCTGGTACTAAGTGTGGCGGTAATATCCCTGAAATTCAAGGTTTTAGCTTTTTTCTTCCGCTAAATTTTAAATAAAACAAAAAAAATTTAGTAGTGAATTTTTGGGGGTGTTACAAGCATTTTACCTTAGATACCATTCCACCGGCTATGATAGTAGCTAGGTGCATTTTGTCTTGGAGCAGTTATTTCCGTTCCACTAGCTATAATAGTGGGGTCTTTGTACTCACGTGGATATAATTCGAGAGATGATTATGAATAATATCTAATTAATGGCTTTAGTCCAGAAAATGTTGAGTATTCTATTAAGAGATGTTGTTGTGATATGATAGTAGCCCTTGGGTGCCTGCCTTGAGTTAATTGGTGGTATGTATCGATTGAGTATGAGGTTGGACTTTTAATTATACTACAAAGAGCTTCACTTGGATGCTCTCTTGGTAAGTGTTGGTAATACTAAGTGAATGACTCTTGTGACATATGATGCTTGAAGTACCAGTCCATCCTAATGTTTATTGTATCTCTTCCATGTGTATGTTATTGTTCTTATGTTTGGATTAATGTGTTGCATGCGCGTCCTACCTTTTAGTTCCATATGAAAAGGTTATTCAATATCGTAGTATTGAAGGATTCATTTTGTGAGCCCCTGCCTATTTAATGGGTAGTATCCTTTTTAGGTTAGCCCACATGTGTTATTCAAGCTTTCCTTTCTGGTTAAGAGCATAGGACTATCCGGGAAGCTTTGAGGGTTTTCCTTTAAAATTTTAAATTCCCTAGTTTAATGATTTTATTTCTATAATCACTAATAGTGGATTTTATTCTTATAATGTAATTAACACGCTACTTTGATTTAGTTTTAAATTTTGGATTTGTGTAAGTTGGTTCTTTTCTTTAAGTCTTAGCACTTGATACTAGAATGGTAGAAGGAAATGAGTTTGGTACTAAGTGAGGCGATAGCATTCCCAAAATTTGTTGTATTTTCTTTTGCTCAAAATTTTGATAAAATAAAAAATTTTAATAGTAAATTTTTGGGGTGTTATAATGTAGGTAGGGACCATATAGATTATATCATTTGTACCGGTCCACCAATTATAATAGTGCCCAGGTGCATGTTGTCTTGGAGATTGTATATGTTTACCGGTCTACCGATTATAATAGTTGTTAGGTGTGTGCTGCTCTAGAGATTGTATATGTTTACCAGTCCTCCAGTTATAATAGTGGTCCGGTGCGTTTTGTCTTGGAGTTGGATATCTTATGATTGTTCCGCCGGTTATAATAGCGGGGCCCCTGAACCTATGTGGGTATAATTTGAGAGATAATTATGAATAATATTTGGTTAATGGCTTAATTCCAAATAATGATGATTAAACTTATGATTTGTTGATATGATATAGTAGCATCCTTGGTGCCTGCCTTTGAATTAGGTGGTGGTATGCATTGGTTGAGTGTGATGTTGGATACTTAATTATACTACAGAGAGCTTCAATTTGATGCTCTCTTGATAAGTGCTACTAATTCTAAGTGAATAAACCTTGTCATATATGATCTTGAGGTAGGGGTTTATGCTAGTGATTATGGTATCTTTTTCCATGTATGCGTGTAATATACTGCTCTTATGTTTGATTGATGTGTTGCATGTTGTCCCTATCTTTTAGTTATGTATAAAGGGTTACTCAGTATCATAGTATTGAAGGATTCCTTTTGTGCGCCCCTGCCTATTCAATGGCTAGTATCCTTTGTAGGTTAGCTCGCAAGTGCTATTCAAGCTTTCTTTCTGGATTAAAAGAGTAAGATTATCCCGAAAGCTTTCAAGGTTTTCCTTTAAACTTTTATATTATCTTGTTTAATCATATTTATTCTATAACCACTAATAGTGGATTTTATTCTTGAAATATATTTTAACATGTTACTCTGATTTAGTTTTGTAACCTTAGTTTTGTGAAAAATTGGTTCTTTTCTTTTTAAGCCTTAGCACTTGGTACTGAAATGGTGGAAGGAAATCGGTCTCATACTAAGTGTGGCGGTAGCATCCTTACTATATTTGTTTCTTCTCAAATCTTAATAAAATAAAATTTTTCAGTAGTAAATTTCAGGGGTATTACAATTACTCTTCATTTCTATTTTATTAGCTTATTGCACAATTTTTTGTGAGTTTTTTTTTCTTTTGTTTTTACTAATGTCTATTAGAAAGTATGAATCTAGATATGAAAAGTGTAAGAAAAAGAAGAAAGTTAAAATTTTTATTCAATCTCAAAAAGGTGCACTTGATATATTTATTAGTAGGAGCAGGCAAAATATTTTAGAAAACACGTGAAAATCTTGTAAATGAATCACCACGTAGTGATGATAATAATATTAGTAATGCTTTGAAACATAATGAAGAAGATAAATAATATAAGGAGAGAAATGAATGTATAGATGGAATGAATTCATATGTAGACATAGATATATATGATCTTGGAAATAAAAAATATTATTAATAACTGAATATATTTTATAGTTGAGAAGGGACCTATTAGATA
The DNA here is from genome assembly GCA_030549775.1 of Tamarix chinensis. NCBI lineage: Eukaryota > Viridiplantae > Streptophyta > Magnoliopsida > Caryophyllales > Tamaricaceae > Tamarix > Tamarix chinensis. Next base: position 42,425,749 of record CM060181.1, on the reverse strand, counting down.
TAATAATCTGGACTTTCCTAAAGATGAGAACTTTAGAAAATTTTCCACTATATATTGCACTAGAACATTGCAAAATGGAGAAATACATAATCGAACATGGTTAGTTTACTAAAAAAATAGATAGAATATTTTTCCTTTTGTTGTAAATTATTTTTAAATTCAAATTTTAATTTTCAGCTCGTAAATTATGGTTACAAAGATTAGAAAAACCTTGGTATTAAGCTCAAAGAACATGAAACAAGTAATGACCACATTATTAATATGTCTTCTTGGATTGATGTGAATATAATATTACAAAAAAAATCTATGAGAAACTATAAGATCATATAAACAAAGAAAAAGAACATTGGAGAATGTGTTATTGAGAATTATTGATGTAGTGAAAACTCTTGTAAAAAATAACTTGGCATTTAGAGGGATAAATGAAAAAAATTATGAAAATAATAATTGAAATTTTTTCAGTCTTATTAAAATTATTGCTGCATTTGATCCAATAATGCAAGAACATTTCAAACGTATTCAGGCATGTGAAATATACGATCTTTATCTTAGTCATAGGATACAAAATGAAATAACTGATTTGTTGGAAAATGAAATAAAATGCACAATTGTGAGAAAAGTTAAAACATTAAAGTATTTTTCTATTATACTTGATTGTACTCCTAACGCAAGTCATTAAGAACAAATGTCCCTTATATTAAGATGTGTAAAAATTTCATCTCTTTTTGTTAGAATCGAAGAATACTTTATAGGACTTTTGAATGTAAATGATACATCAAGTCAAGGACTTTTCAATGAACTTAAAAATGTATTAAACAGCTTTGCCCTTGATATTTGTGATGTGAGAGGACAAGGGTATGATAGTGGCTCTAATATGAAAGGGAAACATCATATTACCATAGTCTTAATTTATTACTTTCTAACATTGCCATTTGTTGATCTAAAGCCATTACATTTTTTTTGAGTGTTGCAACGTATTTATTCAATATTTTTTTCTACTACTAAAAGATGAAAAATTATGAAAGAACATGTATCTACTTTAACTGTGAACCCACTATCACAAATGCATTGGGAACATCATATTGAAAGTGTTAAAGCACTCAGATTTCAAGTTTCTCAAATAAGAGATGTTTTACTTAAGTTAGCAAAAATTAGTGATGATCCTAAAACAAAGAGTGAATCTTATTGTTTGGCTATATATGAATTTTGAATTTTAGTAGTTATGATAATTTGGTATGATTTATTATTGGTCTTTAATGTAGTTAGTAAGATTTTACAAGCAAAAGACATGCAAATTGATGTTGCCATAAAACACTTGAAAGGTCTTATTTCATTTTTGAAAAATTATAGAGAAAATGGATTCACCACAATGCTAATTTTAGCTACAAAAATAGCTTTTGAAATGAATATAGAACCTTATTTTATGAAAGAAGAGTAATTCGTAAGAAAAGACAATTTGATGAAACTAATACCAATGATGTAACACATTCTTCTGAAGAATCATTTAAAATTAGCTACTTTTATTATGTTGTTGATCAAGCTATTTCTTCTTTTAAAAGTAGGTTTGAGCAATTTAATATATATGATGAAGTTTTTGGTTTCTTGTATGTTCTAAATAAATTAAAATCTTTAGATGATGAGTGTTTGAATATATGTTGTCTTAATCTTGAAAGCTTTTTAAAACTTGGTACAATTTTGGATCTTGATTGTTTTGATTTATTTTTTTGAACTAAATTTTTTTAGAGAAGTTTTTCACGATGAAGCAAAAGCCCCCGTTAGATATTATTAATTTAATACAAAAACTAAACTCATTTTCTAATGATTTTATTGCATATAGAGTATTATTAAATATTCCTATTACAGTAGTGTCAATAGAGAGAAGTTTTTCAAAGTTTAGATTAATAAAATATTTTCTACAGTCAATCATGTATCAAGAAAGACTAAATAGATTAGCTATTATATCGATTGAAAAAGATTTGGTATCAAAACTCAAAATCTAATCAATGAGTTTACATATCAAAAGGCAAGAAAAATTAAATTTAAATAATATAATTTTTTTTTAACACAAAATTATTTTTATCGTATATAAAAAAATCCATTTGGTATATCTGTATAGGGCCTCCAAATGTGGAAGGTCGGCCCTGGGATAGGTCTAAGTAGAACCTTTGGTTCAACACCTCATTTTTATCTAACTTCTCTTCACTTTAAATGTAGTGGTGTAAAGCACAAGGATGTTCAAATGAATTATAATATTATGAGGTTTTAGTATAGAAATGTTGGTAGGTCCATCCAAATCTGAAGCTATTCATTCTTCTCCATAACCAACCAATGTGCATGAAGTCAAAAGTATTCATGGGTTGGCATAGTTTTATAGAAGATTTATCAAAGACTTTTCAAGTCTTACAGCTCCTATCCCACAACTCATGAAGAAAGGAGAGTTCAACTAAAATGAAGATGCTATAAAGGCTTTTCAAGAATTGAAGATCAACCTCTCTAATAAATTGGTACTTTCTTTACCTTATTTTGCTAAATTATTTTAAGTAACTAGCTTGTGATGATAGTAGTATAGGAATTAGAGGTGTTTTATCTCAAGACACAATTGATAACATTATTTAGTGAGAAGTTGAATGGCACAAGACTCAATTATACAATTTATGATAAGGAATTATACGTTATCATAAGGTGTTTAGAGAATTGGAATTGTTATCTGAGGCCAAAACCATTTGTTACTCACTCGGACCAAAAACGTTTGAGGTACTTGTAAGGAGAATGTAGTTGTGGATGCTCTTTCAAGAAGGTCCATGATACTCATACTTATGGATGCTAAGTTGCTAGGGTTTGAGATGTTGAAGGATCTCTCTACTAAAGATGTGGACTTCATGGAGAATATTGAAGCTTGTAGGAAGCATAATTAACGGAGCTTATGTGATTCAAGATAACTTTCTATTAAAGAGCAACAAAATAAACATCCCAAGATTCTCTATTTGATATTTAATCGTCAATGATGTGTATAAAGGAGGAATTGTGGGACACTTCAAAGTGCACAAGACTTTAGATCTACTTTAAGAGCACTTTTATTCGCCACAAATGTTGAAGGGCATGCAATATATGATTAGAAGACGTGATATGTCCAAGGGGAGCAAGACTTTTTCCATAAAGGGATTTATGTACCCCTATCGGTTACTAATGCGCCATAGGAAGGATTTAGTATGGATTTCATACTTGTATTACGAAGGAATCAATGGGGGTAAGAATTCAATTATGGTTGTCATGGATTAATTTTCTAAGATGATACATTTTATACTGTGCCATAAGATGGATGATAATACTCATATTGTGGATCTCTACTCTCCAGAAGTGGTGAAGTTACATGGAGTTCCAAGAAGCATCATGAATGACCAAGATGTGAAGTTCCAAAGATACATTTTGAAGACTCTATGACATTTTTGGAGAACTGAATTTTATTTGGCACTTCTCATTTCCCACAAACCGATGGTCAAAAAAAGGTGACTAATATGACACTTGGTACCTTACTAAGAGGATTTGTGATTAAGAGTACTATGGCTTGAGATATGAAGCTAGCACACGCGGAGTTTTCTTACAACTAGAGTCCTTCACAATCAATCGGTTCAAATCCTTTTGAGATAGTCTATGATGCTAATCCCTGCATGTAAATTGACTTTGTACCATTGAAGAAGGATGACTTAAAGAGTTATGAAACCCATGAGATTGTGGAGTATTTCAAATATCTACACAAGTATATTAGATCAAACATCAAGAAGAGTAATTCAACTTATCAAGCTCAAGCTAACAAGTATAGAAGTCAACTTTGCTTCGAGAGATTTAGTGTAGTTACACTATAGGAAGGAATTTTTTCCTCACTAAAGGAAGAATATTTCATGTTGAGGGTGTATGGTCCTTTCAAGATCATTCAAAAGTTTGAGGAAAGTGCCTATGAGGTCAATTTACCATATTCCTATGAAGGAGGTTCAATGACGTTTAATGTGGGTGATCTTTATCCATACTATGATGATACAGATTTGAGGACAAATTTTTAACAACAAGGAGAGAATGATGTAAAATCATGTCCTAAGAATTATAAAATCCATGGGTTGACTTATTTCTTTTAGAGCCCATTATTTTAGCCTTGGTTGAGGAATCTGATCAAACTAACAATGTTGGGTATAATAAGGTGCTTACTTGTTTAATGATGGAATGAAAAGAGACTTAATGTTTGTTATTAATTTTTTTAATAAAAACACATGATGTGCAAATATCATGGATGTCCAACACATGGGGATAACCGACTATATACTCATTAAACATTAGATTTAGATATTATTAGAAGCTTAGAATCTTTATCTTATTAGTTTTTGTGTGTGTGTGTGAGAGAGAGAGCCAATTATACAAGATTTTGGTGTGATTAATATATTTTGGTTTTATCTTATTTTTTCGTGGAGAATTATATTTGAGGTGGTGTAGAATCAAGTATAAAAAGAGGGTATTGTACACTTGAAGAGACATGCAATTACAACCAAATTAAGTTTGATTCTTCAATCAATTCTCTTTGTGAGCTCTTTCTTGAATTTTATTTCTATGTGATTCTTATTCAAGTTTTTCTACTCAATTTTTTTGTTATTTGAGATAGTTAGTTTGTATTTAAATCAACCAGATTCATACCCCAATTCAATTCATCGCAATCATCCATCCCTTTTAACAAATTCAACCCCAAATTCTTTATCTTCAACCTTTTGAGACCCTAATCTTAACCCTCTTCCATAACCAATGTTTTTCCACTAATAATTACTTTGTTAACCACAATTACACTACCTTTAATATTTCATTAAATTGCCATTAATAACCTTAAAAATTCTCATCCAAATCAATCCCCAAAACTCTAATCCAAATTGTGAATCCCAACACCTCAAACTAAAACCCTGACCCTCAAATTCACTCAACTCTTCTTCTTGTTTGATTTAATTCTTGTGAGGCTTGTGTTAATTACTTTTTTTTTTGTGTTGTGTGATTCCAATCCAAATCATATTTTTTTACTTGCTTTCAAAATTATAGGTCTACTGATAATTTTACGTCCTTTTTAGTCTGTAGCATATATCATTTTTGAATGTTGTAATGATTTTTATTTTCTTTTATAAATATCTTACACCTCTAACTACTTTTTAATATTTCTATCATGAAAAATGTCCAATTTCAAATTTGAAATGAGTTGGTGAACTCTTATGATACTTTGATGGATAACATGGCTAATTATTTTTATCATTCATATTTTTCTTTCAATATAAAACTAATTTTAGTTGTATCTGATGAAGTATTTTAGAATCTATAATTCTTGATCAATGGATACCCTTGCTTTCATTATATGTTATATTATTTTTCAACTATTTTCCAAATATATGCTCAACAACTACATTCATCATTTTTCTCTTTGTTGTAATAAATTAGCACTTTACTTTCTTATTTACAAATATCCTCCCTTGCAGCGTATAGGGACAAAGCTAGTTAATATGTTCTAATTGTTCATGCCAAATATTAAATGGCTCATGCATATAAGAAGACAAAGAAGAACACTTATCATTATTATTATTTTCTTGGGTTACAACAACCATTAAATTCTTCTTAAAGAGTCATTGCTAAGATAACATTTTCCTACAAACATCTCATTATTAGTAACTATACATTGATCATATAAAGATCAACTTAAAACTATTTCTACTTGGGATGACCATTCTCCCTACAGGTTTAGAGGTCTATTGGAGATTTCTTGTTTAGGGAGAAATTTCTAGTTTTGAGTTCAGGTTTGGGAAAATATTTTGGGGATAGGTTTGGGGTTCTCATCCTTAAACTCGACCCAAGATTATATAGATAGATGGATGTATAGGTTTTTATTTAAAATTTAGGGTTAACAAATTAATAATGTAAGATTATTTCCTCAATGCAAATCATTTGGTTTTCCTTGACATGCAACTATGTTATATATATATTTCACTCGCCTTCTTAACAAGGGCTAGTAGTTACAAGCTTACACATACACTTATCTATTCCTATGAAGAATATTTAATGTCCTTTTAGTTATCAGTATGCCAACCATAAGAGGGTATTTTTAGGGCCAAGTCTTAGTGTCTTACACCAGACTATTTGATGGCTTAATGTATTTTTCTCATAATTATTAAACTAGCAAACTTAGTTCCTAGTTTACTAGTATATCATGTGTTGAGCTTGTATGGAATACATCTTTTTTTTTTCCCCATGGATATAAATGATGAAAATTAGAGGTTGAAAACTCTTAATATTGCTATGTCTAAGTACAACAACCACCAGCATGTTGAATAAGGCATCTAGCCATTTGTAGGGTTTATTCTAGTCACATTTATATAAACATGTACCACTAGTCCAATTGTGCTATGCAATAGTACCAATAAATAAACCACTAACAACTAGCTCACTGACCAAACTATATAGTAAGCACGTATATGCATACTAGAAAAAATTACCTAATAAGGTAGATTAATAAAATTGAATAGATTGCTAGAGAAAGATTTTAGGGACAAGTATATTGGGCAAGGATTAGGCATGTATAGGGATTAACTCCCCATAAGGATTGGTGCAGAGATTCCTTGATAACAAAAAAAAATCTAAGATTGGGGTAGGTTCGGGGATAGATGTTGATTTCGAGTTCAAGGACCCACCCCATTGTCATCCATAACTCCTACTCCATAGGGATCTTGTAACCAAATTCTTCAGCATATATGGTATGTGGACCACATCTGTTAAGGTAAGGTTATTCTCACTTATCAGCTTGAGCATCACTTTTCCATGACCGATCAACTCAGAAGATAAAACATTTCCTACAAATAGTTTTTCTTCATCGTCTTCAATAAATCAATACTCAGAAAATATCTACATGTTTTCACAAATTTGATGAGTGGCATTAATGTCTACCCAACATTCCTTGACATTGCTAATCAAGTTGCATTGTGACACTATAACATATAGGTTAACACATCAAGATCCTTACATAACTTGTTCATCTTTGTGAGATTTTCTTGTGTGTTTCCTTCCTTATACTTCCTTGGACCGCGGAAATCCTTTGCATAATGTTCATGTTTGCCACATTCACAACATTTTTCCTTGAACTTCTTAGATATTTGGTTCTTCGTTAAAACCATCTCCTTTGTGTGCCTTTTCTTTGCTCTTCTTTAATCCATTTTCCAACATATTGACTCTTAATACTATGAGAATTGAACCTCTAGAATTATGGCTGTCTTCCTCAATTTGTAGATGAACTATAAGATCTTCAAGTTTCATTTCCTAAGGTTTATGTTTAAGGTAGTTCTTGAAATCTTTCCAATATATTGATAATTTTTCAATCACTACAACTACTTGAAATGATTTACTAAAAGATATACCCTTGACATGAATGTCATAAATAATAAAATGAATCTACTCCACTTTATATATAACCCACTTTTTTATCCGCCATCTCATAATAAGAAAAAATAACTAACAATATATTTCTTAATGTTGACATCCTTCATCTTATATTTGGTATCCAATAATTCCCAATTGCTTTGTCATTATAATACAAATTATATAATGTCATCTAATCCATTGAGGATATAGTTTTTGCATAATAAATCTATATGATTTCATGCATCAACTACAACCACTTTGACTACGTCAATCTCATTTTCTTCAAGTAATCATGGATATAGTAAACAACTTGCATGCTAATTTCAAGGGCAATTACAAAACATTAATTCCGTTTCATTTTGTAATCTACTATAACAGCCAGTTAATTTTTATATATAATAAAAGGCCAAAAACAGCCAGAAATCAGGCTTCAGATTTCTTACCACTATATGCCAGATTATCAACATTTTTTTGGCGATTAATCTAATAAGTTTTCAGGTACTATATAGTTGACAACAGCATATTTGGAAAAGAAAAAACCTAAGCCAGACGCAAATTAAAAGATTAATCCCGGATCATAAGAAAATAGCGCTGGTTTTCTTTTCTAAGTAGCAAGTTTCACAATAAAATCAGGTGTCCACTATACACTGATCAATTGTATATTCCTATACAGTTTACCCTTTCTCTAGCCAAGTACAACATCCTGGATGATCATCTAGCGATCATATGGCTCATATGACATGACCGCAATATTGAATTTCCCGTACTATCCATCCTCCATACACATCTCCTGTAGCACTTTCCGGTAGTTATCCAAGTTGGCTGGGCGACACATCTGGGACATTGCCTCAAGACAAGTTTCGGCTTCAAACGCCCTTCTCATTACAAATAGCTGTTGAACTAAAGCAGCAAAGCTATCAAGATCAATAACATAACCAGAATTAACAGCATCCCAAAATAGTCTAACCGCAAATTTTCCATTGGATATTTCACAATGCCTCTTTATTAAGCAACTATACATAGCAGCATCAGGCATATGTCTGCTCTGGAGCATACGATGGAAAAGTTCCTGAACTTGTTCAATCTTGCCTCTGGTTTTACAAAGACTAGAAATCACAATAAAATATGATAAGAAGTTTGGAGAACAACCCATTTCCGGCATCTGTTTCAGAAGATAAAATGCTGTATCAACCTCCCTTATATCGATCAGAACACTAAGCACCGCATTAAAACTAGAAACACTAGCTTTAATCCCTTCATCATTCATTTCCCTCAGAAGCATCATAGCTTCCTTAGGCTTCCTATTTTTGCAGTACGCATTCAACAATACTCCATAAGCTTTCACATCAAGTTTCATACCTAAACTAATCATGTCTTTAAGATGTTTAACAGCATCATCCAACCTCCCAACTGCACACAATCCCTTTAAAATGCTCGTGTGTGTTAAAACATTATCCTTCAGACCTTTCAACCTCATCTTGGTCATCATCAATTTAGCCTCATCAACATTACCATTTGAAGATAAGCCATTCACCATTGCATTGTAAGTGATGAGGTCTGGCTCACAATTACGACTCACCATCTCATCCATACATTTCATTGCTGCCTCTACTTCACCATTTTTACAGTATCCATTGATCAAACTACTGTAAGTGACGGTATCCGGCAAACAATCCTGGCTGGTATTCATTCGATCCACAATTTCACGTGCTTCCTTCATTAATCCTTCTCTACACAACCCATCAATCATAGTGTTGCAAGCCACAACATTTGGTCTACAAGGCATTTCACCGAACAACCTCCGTGCACTCTCTACATTACCCAATTTGCAATAACCTTTTATCATAGTCGTATAAGTCGAAACATCTGGCCTAACAACACCTTCCTTCACCATCTGATCAAACAGACCATGCGCCATTGTAAACCGATTGGCCTTGACCAACACACCCAGAATCGAGTTATAAGAAAATATACATTTCCCCGATTCAATCAATTTAGCTCTATGAAACCAATGGATTGCGCCTCTGATATCACTTCGATTACCGTGTGCTTTAACGAGCTTAGAAATCGTGAAGTCACATAATCGTCCATGGGTTTCGAGGAAGGTGGAAGCGGCTATGAAGAGACGGTGAGAAAGGAGGTGGTCGAGCATGGCAAGATGACATTGGAAAGTGTGGTAGTAGTTATTGGGATTTGGGGAAGGGTTTGCTGCCCAGTTGAAGAAAAATAAGGAATGAAATGGGTCGGTTTGGGAGTTGATGACTTGAATGACGAAGTTGGTGGTTAGGTAAGGAGAGAATTGAGATAGAGAGGAACTATAGGGAGTATGGTGGTAGGAATCGCATCGTTGCGGGTTAAAGGTTTGGAGGATTTTGGTTACGGAGTTAATGAGATCGGAAGGTTGTGATGAAGGCAGGCACGGTTTGGTGAGAGTTGAAGTAAGAGTTCGAGTAGCCATTGACAACCTGATACGCTGGGGGCGTAAGTGTTTCAAACTGAGAGAAGGAAACGATCACCCAGGGTTTCGTCCGAGAAAAAAACACATGTTTACTTAGGGCTTCACGGTTCAAATATCCGATATTTCGGATATTTGATTGTCGGATATTTGAAATTTCGGATATCTAAAAATGATATTTGATATTTAATTTGAAATTTTGAATATTCAGAAGATCGGATATTTGAATTTTCGGATCGGATATCATCGATATCAAATATATCCGATATTATTCGAATACAATTTCAAATATAAAAAAAATTACCAAATGACAAATATATTTTATATTATCCGATTTGTTGAGCGAATGCTGAGCAAATATCCGATTCGCTTAGCAAATATCCGACTTACTCAACAAATATTCAATATTAAAACTAAAATAAGAAAGGAGTGGATGGAGTATATCGGTATGCAGAGTATTTTTATAAATATCTAAAAAGGGATTATATTAAAAATATAATTTTAATTAAATTAAATTTTGCCTCAAATAATAAATAAAGTAAGTAAAAATTATACACGGACACATCTAAATTTATTTATATACAATTATATATAAAATAAAAAATTATAAAAAATATATAAATATTTTTTCTTCGGATTGGATATTATTTGTATTTATCGGATCGAATATTTGATTTGTTTGACTTTTCATTGACCGGATCGGATATTTGATTTGAAAAAAAAAATCGGATCGGATATTTGTTTTTTCGGATAGGATCGCTTCGGATATCGGATTTAGGGATGGCAATTTTCCCCGCGGGTTCGGGGCCCCGTCGGGGATTCCCCGTTCGGGTTCGGGTTCGGGGAGAGAATTCGGGGATCGGATTCGGGTTCGGGGATGCTTAACGGGGATTTTTTCGGGGACGGGGCGGGGACGGGTTTGGGGTCCCCATCCCCGAAACCGCCCCGAAATTTTTATATATATATTTTTATATAATTATTATATATTAATATATATATAATTTTTTTATATAATATATATTAAAAATATAATATAAAAAAGTAGTTTGAGGATCGGGGATGAGATCGGGGATCGGGTATAAAGTCGGGTTTCGGGGATCGGGTCGGGTTTTAAGAACGGGGGGCATAAATCGGGGATGAAAAATAGATCGGGGATCGGGTCGGGTATGGGGATTTGATCCCGCGGGGATCGGGTCGGGGAATCCCCGATAAAAAAATAACGGGATCGGTCGGGTTGGGGATAATTTTCCTTATCGGTTTCGGGGATGGGGAGTGGGGTCCCCGTCTCCGACCCGCCCCGTTGCCATCCCTAATCGGATTGTATAAGGAGATATCGAATAACATGAACAGCCCTATGTTTACTGGATGAAAAATACATGTTTTTCGATCACCGATATTATTCCTTTTTTTTCTCTATTTTAATTTAATCCATCTTTTACCCTATCCTCTCGTATCTCACACTCTCAAAATCTCCTCTTTCTCTTTCTTATTCTTTCTCTCGTCGTCCACGCAATTTCTCCTCTGACTGCTGAGGTATCTATTTTTCTTAGGAGTTGAAAAGACTGACCAAACTGATGCCGGTAAAAAGGAAAAAAAAGAGACAAAAACTACCGTTAGTTGGACGTAGGATCGACATAGTATGCCGGTCGGGGGAGGACAATAAGGCCGGGATGATTGATGTGGTCGGGCAGCCGTGGGAAAGAACGGTATCGGCAAAAAATGCCGTGGTCCCCGTGGATCGAGGAATGGGAACGGCAAGTTATACTGTTGGGTTGGGGAAGAAAATGACGGATTATGTCGTCGAAGTGATAGAGGCCCGCAAAAAATGCCTTTGGATGGGGGTTGCCGTGTTTATATTTTAGTCATATCCATTTATCTATTGATTAGGTATGTTATTAGATTTGTTTACATTTTTATTAAATCTGTTAAATATGGTTACTTTTTAATTAGATTTGGCTAATTTTCGGAGGATGTGGACAAAAACAGCAAAAAATGCCATGGGAGGAGAAATAATATCAGCAGAAAATGACGTGGCTGGAGAAAAAAAAAACGATAAAAAATGTCGTTGGTTAGGAAAAGGAAACCACATAAAATGCTAATGGAGGGATAAATCGGAAAAAAAAATCTTAGGTTAGGCAAGGAATCGGCAAATAATATCGTTGGGCTGGAGTTATTGGTAAATATTTTTAATTTTATTTGTTTATATATTGATTCGATAATATATTAGATTTGTTTATAATTTTATTATATATGTTCATAATAGATTAAATGTGTTTATATTTTTATTAGATTTGTTTAGTTTGCTAATTTTTACAGAAAATCTTGGATATATATATTTTGGCAGGGATTATAATTTTGGGAGTTTGTCTTGAGTTAAAGATTTTGGAAAAAAGTACCGGCTGATGGGTAAGAGATTACTAGTGGGATTGGTTTTGTAAGATAACATCGTTAATTGGATAATTAAATTTATTTAGTTGTTATATTATACTTAACTACTACTAGTAATTAATAAAATTATTATTGATGTATTTTGATTTTATAAATGTTTAATTGTTATTTTAATTAATAAAATAGAGGATTAGTTTAAGAAATTGTATTTTAGTTATAAGGTTGAATATATATATTTCTTTGGTTATCATAATATGGGTTAATATTATACAATCTAATAATTACGTTACTCTAACCTATGCTTTTGTTTTTTTTCTTTTTGTGATGACTATTTACTTGCAATCCATATACTTAATTTTAATTAACATAGTTTAATTATTGAAATTCAGATGAGTAGCGGACAAGACATAGTACTAGATAGGACTGAGGGTCATCCTGTTACTACTTCTTCATGACGTAACAAAAATGCTACGGAACAACTTGTTTCGATATCTTATATGAGAAGTCTTGAAAAAAGTTCTTGCCATAGGACTACAATGAGGTAAAAAAGATGACCAACAAGAACCAGAAGAAGTTGTAGAACAACAAGAATATGAAGAAGCTCCCTAACAACCAAGGTCTAGTCATCAAGTTCCTACCATTCTAACATTTGTAGACTATACAGGCCGTCTATCATTTATAGCCGATGTAGTCATTTCAGGGTATGGAGATTTTCCATTATCTATAGAATATGTAGATTTTCTTACATCACTGATACCAATTGACATGGAAGTGCCCTCATTCTCAGTTCACCAAGCTATTGTGGGTGATTTTAGACCATCATTGGATTTGCTAGCATCCTTAATCCACATGATTGATCAGTCATCCTCATCAACATATGTACATCATAATAATGATGATGATAAGGATGTTAGTGATGCTAGTGAAGATGAATGGGGTATACAACTAAATAATGAATGGTACTTACTTAGGTTATGTCTCAGAGGTCCAATTATTTCTAATTTGATCTCAAAATTTGGCAATCATGCAACTTTAGATTTATGGTTCAGGAAGGTAACTTTGACATATTTATTATTTATTATTTCATATACAAACTATCATCTATTCATTACATTTCTTTCTTCAATTTTCTAGGATCGCGGTTGTTTGAAGATTCACACTAGATAGAAGGTGTTGAAAACTTGTCTTGGAAGCATCGATGAAAAGATGATCACTCTCATACGTTAAATTGAATTATCACACCTTCTAGTCTACACATTTGCGCACACCAACATGCCACATATATTAGCCTTTATATAGAGATGGCAGCTAGATACCAACATCTTTCATGTGCCATGGGGTGAGATGACAATCACACTTTTAGACGTATATCGTATACTAGGACTATGAGTTGATGGTCATCCATTACATTTAAAGATGACAATCGACACACGTGGCCAAATGATTGGTGTATTGTAATACCCCAAAATTTAGCTAAACCTAATTCTGAGCGATTTACTTTATAACCTAATCATTATCTCAAGAAATTAATATTTCCACATTATCCTAACTCTCTAACCCTAAAATTTTATCCTAATCCCAGTTGATCAACAATTAAACTATCCTAATATCCTAACCTAAAATATATTAACCTAATTCTCATCTAAAAATTAAACCTATTATCTCCTCTGTTTGTTTTCCCTTTTTCTCTTATTTCTCCTTTTTCTCCCTTTGGCCGACCATTCTCTTTTCCCCCTTCTTCCTGTGTGAAATATTGTCCTTAAATAATGTCTGCCATTACCCTATCACCCTCATCACTTCCCTATCACTTTCCAAGCCATTCCCTAGCTCCTACAAAGGTGGAATTGGGGTTGAAAAATCTCACCTGATCATAACCCTTCTCTCCAGCTTCGTGCATGCTGAAATACCCAAAAACCTTAATTTAGGGAATTATGATAAATTAAAGATTTATTAGAACAATTAATTAAATAAATTATTTTGTTAAAATAAGAGGAATTAATTGAGGCAAAATCAAGAGGAAATTAATAAATAATTTAATTGGGAAAAATTAGGGTGTTTTGCTAATTAAAATGGAATTTAGGAAAAACCTTTCAAAAATCCTAAAATAATCTAAAAAGGGAATTTAATTATTATTTTATTAAAATATTATTATTTTAAATATCCTAAAACACTAAAATATTCTAAATACCCCAACCCACCTACTTTTCTTTTTCCCTTTTCCTTTTTTTTCCCTCTTTTCATTTCCTTTCTTTTCATTTTCTTCTTTTCCTCTTCCTCCTTCTTTTCCTTTTCCCCCTTTTCTTCCCCTAACCTGGGCCAGCTCAGCCCGCAACCCAAAACCCCCTCTCCCTTCTCCTATGTGGCCTAAGGCTCGCACTGCACCCTCCTTCTCCCCTCAGCCCGGTTCGGTTCCCCCTCCCTTTCTTTCTTTTTCTAGACCACCGGTCTGCTGCACACCCCTCTTCTTCTTTCCCTTCTCCTCCGACTCCCTCTCTCTCCCCGATGCTGACCTTCCCACTTTCCATGATAGGTACGTGGCCTCTGCGTCGTCGCATGCGGCCCCTATCCCCTTCCCTGACACCCCCTCTCTCCTTCACCCAATCGCATCCCCTCTCTCTCCTCATGTGTGGCTCTCTTTCCTCTCCTTTTTCTCTTCCCGAGCAGCATGACCTGCAATTTTTGTAGGCCTTCTTTGGCCATTGGGCCGCCTACCGGTGACCAACATGCATGCCACCGACCCTCCCTCTTCCTCTCTCTCCTTCCCCCTCATCCTTAGCCTATAAATACCCCTCTACCACCCCCGTTCACCCCTTTTCTCTGAACCTAGAATTTTACCCCCTCTAATTACCCCCACCTGTTTCGCCGCCCGTTGCTCCACTACTGTCAGCACTGCTGCCCGAGCTATCCACCAAACAACTCCCTACATCACCCCCACAAAATTAAACCATCCACCACCATCAATTCATCTTGCACAAGCCACCCCGACTGTGTAAAGTTCATTCCCTGATCAGTCACACCCCAGCCATCGCCATCATTGCGCCGCCGTCCTCTGCCACTCCTGCCGTAACCACCACCTCTTATTGAAATGCCCCAAAAATTCTAATTTTATTATTTATTATTAAATAAGATTTTATTATGAAAATTAATTAAATAAGTTATTTTTATTAAAATGAAAGGAAATTAATTAGGGCAAATTAATAAGAAATTTATAAGTATTTTAATCAGAGGAAATTTAGGTAATTTAGCTAATTAAGGATTTTATTTTAAAAATTAATTTAATAAATTATTTTATTTAAAACAAAAAGGATAAAATAGTTTCAAATTAATAGGAATTTTATAAATAATTTAATTGGAGAAAAATAGGGTGTTTTGCTTATTAAAATGGAATTTATGAAAAATCTTTTAAAAATTCTAATTTATCCTAAAAAGGGATTTAAATATTATTTTATTTAGATATTATTATTTTTGAATATCCCAAATATTTTAATTAATTTAAATACCCAATCTACTTATTTTTCCTTTTTGCCCTTTTCCTTTTTCTTTTTCTTTCTTCCTTTTTCCTTTCTTTTCTTCTTTTTCTTTTTCCTCTCCTTTTCCTTGATGGGCTTCCCTCTCGCGCGGCCCAGTCCCCTCCCTCCTTCCTTTTTTGGCACGGCCTAGCCCGCGTGGCCATCGCCCTTCTGCCGTTCCCCTCAGAGCTGCATTTTATATTCTTTTTTTCCGAAACGTAGCGTTCTATTTAAACGCTTCTCACCCCGTGCCCGACCGCCCGACCGATTCCTTCCTTTTTCTTTCTTCCCTGGACCAATGGTCCACCCTTTCTTCTTCCCCAGCCCTTCGCACTGTCCCCGTCGAGCACCTACAACCTCCGCAGCCACCAGCTAAAAATTTCGCCGGCGACTATGCACGTTCGCTGCCCATTTTCTCCCCCTCTCTTCCACGTCGACTCATTGACCACACCTGCCTGCCCATTCCCCTCTCCTTGCACGTTTTCCTTTTCCCAGCCAACTGCCTGCCACGTTCGGCCTAGAATTTCGCCGGCAACTATCGCCACCGGAGAGCCCAACTGACCTGCCCCGACTTTCCTGTATTCCCTTCGACCTTACCTCCCACCCTTGGCCTATAAATATCCCTAAACCAACCATGGAATCGAGTTCTGTTTTCAAACCCAGCAAAATTACCCTTTTCACCACCACCCCTTTAGACGTCACTTCCACCGTCTTCGGCCAACACCGCCGCCCGTGAACTCCTTGCACCGCCCCCTAACTAACTGTGCCTTCCTCCTCCCTTGATTCTTCCTACACGAGCCACCCCACCTGTGCAAAGTTCTCTCCTCAACCAAACCATTTTCTGCCACCGTTACCCTTCGAACCACCATTAGCCACCTCCTCCGCCGCTTCCGCTGCTTCTTTTACCTCTTAAATTATTCTGCAGACCACCCCTACCTTCCCCTACCCTTCTTTTCCTCTTCCTCCCTCTCCTACTCTCTTTCTCTCCTTCTTCTCCATTCGGCCACCACCACCGCCGCCGTGAGCCGCCACCTCCATTCTACTCCTCTCCCTCTAGGCATTCTTAAACAACCCAACTTCCACATCTATTCTCCCTATCTTTTTTCCAGCATTCAACTTTTCCTTTTTTCTTCTCTTTTTCAGGCAACCGTCACCGTGCACCACCACCAGTGCCGCTTATCCCCACCAACCTAAGGTTGAACCCTAGACCCTCTCAACCATTTTTCCTATTTTTACAGCCTTAAATTAATTTATTTCATTTATTTTAATATAAATACTATTATTATTATTATTTCCATTTTTAATATGTATTATTAGTATTATTAATATTAATGTTTTTTTATTATTCTTTTGAGGGCTGAAGCCCTATTATATTTTAATTCAATTTTATTATTATTATTAGTATTATTATTATTTTTATTATCTTTATTATTAATACGAATATGTTATTATTATTATTTCAAAATTATTATTATTATTATTATTATTTCAGTATTGTTATTATTACTACCATACCATTAGTGTTATTATTATTATTATTATTATTATTATTATTATTATTATTATTATTGTTGTTGTTGTTGTTGTTGTTGTTGTTGTTGTTATATTTAAGTGTTAGTATTATTATTATTTTATATAGGGCTGAGACCCTATTGTGCTTATTTTAAATTTTAGTAGTAGTATTATAAATATCATGTCTTATTATTATTATTAGGGTATTAGTATTTTTATTATTATTAGTATTTATTCTTACTAGTGTTATTATTATTATTTATTAAGTTATTATTACTCAATGTAGGGTGAAAACCCTACTTCTTTTTATCTTCAAATATTATCCTTGCTATTATTACCATTATGATTATTATTATTATTATTATTACAATATTATTATGATTTTTATCCTTATTTTATTATTATTATTATTATTATTATTATTATTTCATCGCTATTATTATTACTAAATTTGGTTATTTATTTTACTAATATTATCATTATTAGCATTATTTTAGTAAAGGGGCTGAAGCCCTTATTTCACTATGTTTTTGAGTAATGTCCTTTTTATTATTATTGTTACTATTTTTATTATTCTTGTTAATATTAATAGTGATATTATTTTTGGTATTTTTTGCTATTATTATTTTAGTATCATTTTTATTATTATTAGGGCAAAGTCTTTAACCCTATATTATCAACTTTTATAATATTTCTATTATTTTCTATATCTTTAGCAAAGTTAGTAATTAGTTAATGTTATTTGATTAATATATTATTATTTAGTTAAAAACCTAGTCTTATAATAAGTTAGTGATTAATAGTATTTTTGATAGGAGGGAGTCTAATTTTAGCTTTTCTCTCATAATAGGTGAAACCAGTCAAAGCCCTAAGGAGGCATAGGAGCGTGCTCCAAGACCGTTGTCGTTTTAGGTAAGGGGTGCTAAGGCCTTTTGTGTACTTATATACATTATGTTCTTCGCATGCTATGTATCATATGTTTATCATTATTAATTATGTCGTATGTGGTATGATGTGGAGTTGAAGTATGTTTTCGTGTATTTGCATGGCATATATGTTATGTATATGTGATGATATGTGTTGTGACTCTGTAAGACGTGCATGTGAGGGTGTTGATGTGGTTTGTGTGGGAGAAAGGATGAAAAAGGAGGATGGGGAAAGAGGTTGACCAAGGGATGCGAGTTGACCTAATTATTTTAATGATTCATGAGTGGAAGGATAAAATGGAGAATTTTAGGGTTTCATGTGGGAGAATCTGATTTATGATTTTTATGGTTTTGTGTGGGAGAATATAATTTATGGTTTTATACGGGGGAATCTAAATTATGGTTTTGTATGGGAGAATCCAATTTATGGTGTTATATGGGAGAATATAATTTATGGTTTTATATGGGAGAATCTAATTTATGGTTTTGTGTGGGAGAATATAATTTATGGTTTTATATGAGAGAATCTAATTTATGGTTTTGTATGGGAGAATCTAATTTATGGTTTGATATGGATGGATTTAGGGTTTTGCATGGTAGATTTTGTGGTGTTGTATGGGGGAATCTAATCTAGGATTTTGCATGGTTGTATTATGGTTGCTTGGTGATATTGGGGTTTTGCATGGTGGTATTAGGATTTGCATGGTGGTATTAATGGTTGCTTGGTGGTATTAATGGTTGTATGGTGGTATTAGGGTTTTCATGGTGGTATTAGGATTTGCATGGTGGTGTTGGGGTTTTGCATGAGAGTTAATGATCGCATGGGGTTTAAGGTTTGTATGAAAAGTTCGAGATGTTGCATGAGATGTGTAAAGTTTGCATGGGAGTGAAATTTATGTATGCAAGGTTGATTTGGGATATAAGGAAGGTAATGTAAGTGTATTTGGGTGTTGAAACATTATGTGGAGATTATATAAGGGTCCGTAAGAGACCGAACTAGGGTTTATGTGGACAATTAGGGTTTGTTGTGGTTGCTTAGAATTTTTGTGTTATCATGTGTAATTGGTGATTAAAGTGTAATTATGATGGTAGAATTTATGATTTGTGATGTGTGATTGATTCATGCATGTCCAGGGTGAAATCTTTGAATAAGATACTTAAGACACTAATCATTTAAAGTGAAAGATTATTGAGCCGGGTCCAGCCGATCCACGGCTTAGGAATGGTGGTTAGGGTTTTTACCCTATAAGTGACTGATCCACTAGCAAAAAATAGTGGTGTGGACTTTGTCCCGCAAGCGACCGGCCCACCGGCAATAATAGTGGTGTGACTCGAGCTCAATAAACACAAACCAGAGTTTGCTTAGATACTTAAAAGATACTAATTACTTACAGTGGAACATCATGTGAGCAGGAACCAACCGATCCACCGGTAAGGAATAGTGGTGTGGACTATTGTCCCGCAAGTGACCGATCCACCGGCAAATAATAGTGGTGTGAACTTTATCCCGCAAGTGACCGGCCCACCGACAATAATAGTGGGGTGTTCCTATACTTACATGGATTTGATAAAAGACATGGTGCGTATCGATTTTTGATAAAGGATTAATTTAATAATTAATCTGGTATATAATTGGGCCTTTATGTATGTACCTGAATGATTGTTCGATATTATGTTATCATAATGAATTTTATGTTCTTTTATTCTTCTGCATTATTTTATGTGCTTATGTGTTGGCCTTAGTGCTCTGTTACCTTACTCACGTAGCGTACTGATCACTCGTTTCATGGGTGCTGCTCATTCCCATGAGTAGTAGACCCTTCTGATTTGTGCAGGTGGGCAAGAAATCAGTCAGGGCTGAGTGTTGAGCATGTTTGGCTCGAAGTTCGAAAGTAGTGTGGCCGGATCCACTCTTCTTGTTATCTTATTTATTTCTATTATTTCTTCTTATATCAGATTTATCTTGTTTGATTTATTACCTCGTATCAAATATTTTAAATAAACCTTTTATTTATTGTAAAAATATTCCATTCGAGGAATTTGGATTTCGCACTCTGATATCTATCTTATTATTGATTATAAACTTTTATGCGTACTTTGATTTTGTTTTACAACCGTTTAATGCTTATTTGAAGTTTAGTTTGTCTTAATTTTATAATTGATTGTTAATCTTTCCTTAGCCTTAGCACTTGGCACTGAAACGGTTGGAGAGAACCGTTTTGGTACTAAGTGTGGCGGTAACATCCCCAGAATTCACGGGTTTTAATTTATGTATTTCACATTTGATTACTTCCGCTTTAAAAAAAAGTAGTGAATTTTGGGATGTTACACTTGTACCCTCCAAAATCACCTGCAGACCTTCCCCTACTTTTCCCTACCCTCCTTTCCCCCTTCCTCCTCCCTTCATCCCTCTCCACCACCCTCGGCTACCACAGCACCGCAGCCTTTGGCTGCGCCACCACCACCACTCCAACCCTCTCCACCTGGGCATCCTCCATCACCTCAACTTCCACTCTCATTCCCCCTCTCCTACCCTAAACACTCAACTTTTCCCTTTTCTTCCTCTTTTTCTACCGCCGCCACCGGTGCCGCCAGTCACCACCAACCCTAGGTGGTGCCCTGACCCTTCTCAACTCCTAAGTCCTATTTATGCAAACCTTATTCTTTTATTTGTATTATATCATCATCATCATCATCATCATTATTATTATTATCTTGTTATCATTATATTATTGTTATTATTAGTATTATTTACAGCCTCAGAATATTAATCTTATTATTATTAAGGGGTTGAAACCCTATTCTATTATTATTTTGATTTTCATTATTTCATTATTATTATTATTAATGCTAGCTTTGGCATATTATCATTATTGGTTGCTATTAAAAATATTCAAACCTTATTATTAATATTTATTATTTAAATATTACTATTACTATTACTAATATTATTCTTAATGCTTTAATTATTATTATTATTATTACTATAGTTATTATTATTATTGTTATTACTACTACTACTACTACTACTACTACTACTACTATGACTATTATTGTAAAAATATTCGAACCCTTATATTATCATCATTTCAAATATTTATTATTATTATTATTATTATTATTATTATTATTACTATGATCATCATCATCATCATCATCCTCAGCAATATTAGTATTTTGTTAGTATTAATATTATTATTTTTATCTCTAACCCTATTATTAGCCTTAGCCTTAAAAATACTAAGGTTTCTATTACTATGAGTATTAGTATTACTATTAATATTAATATCACTATTTTTGCTATAACTAGTGTTAGTACTATTATTAGAAGTCATAAAGCTATTTGATTTAATAATATAAATGTGGCTATAAATATTAACATAAACCTATCTTGACTAGTAATAATCTAGTAGGCTAACTTGAGAATAAAAATGCTATTTTCACTTGTAAAGTTTCTTTTAATAATAGTAACCCTAATCTTAGAATAAAATAGGAAATAATATTTTTTTTTGGTAGGAGGGAAAGTAATCCTTAGTTTTTTCCACTTATATATGAAACCAGTCAAAACCCTAAGGAGGTGTAGGAGTATGCTCTAAGACCAGTGATGTGTTAGGTAAGGATGTAGCTAAGGCCTTATGTGTGTCACGTGCCTTATATGCCTTGTATGTTATATACCATGATATATTATGTATCTTATGGTTATCATGATAACTGTTTTATGTATAGCGTAGCTTGGAGTTGAGATATGCTCATGTGTTATCTTATGGCATGTGTATAATATGTATATGCTGTGATTATGATGTCGCCGTTTAGGACATGCATGCTAGGGTATTTAATGTAATGCCATAGGTGAAAGGATGAAAAAAAGGAAAATGGGGAAGTAAGTTGACCAAGGAATGTGGGATTGACCTGAATATCCTATGATCCATGAGAGGGAATATAAAGGGGGACTATGAATAAGATAAAAGAGTGGGTGAACCTAACATGGGAGAATCTTGGGTTTGCATGGGGATTATAGGGTTTTACATGAAAAATTTAAGGGTTTGCATAGGGTGCATGGAGTCCGCATGGGGATGAACTTTACGTGTGAAAAGTTGTATTGGGATATAAGTAAGGTAATGGAAGAGTTGTTTGGGTGATTGGAGGTTTTGGGTAAAAAATAGTACGTGGGTTAGTATAAGGGTGCATAGGAGACCTGACTAGGGTTTGGGAGGAAAATCCTAATTTGAGATGGTGGTGAAAGTAAAAATAATTGAGGGTGAGTGGAATATGAGATGAGAGTGGAGGAATGTCATGTGTAGGGTGAATATGGATATCATGGGAAAGCAAGGGTGGAAGGTGAGAAATAGAGGGGTGATAAGTGGAAAGAAGGATGCTAGGGTTTGGTATGGCCACCTAGGGTTTCATGTTCACACATGTATTTTGGGAAGTAGAGTGAGATGATGGGGGTTGAATCTAAGGGAGGTGATATGTGGAGTGTTAAACGGCCTTGGTTGTGTGAGGCAAAGAAGGATGGGCCACATAGGCCCAAATTAGGGGTTTTTGGAGAAAATCCTAGGGTAAGGTAGTGATTGGACTTGGAGGCGTAGGGTAGTGGGCCTTGACCCACACACTTAGGAGTTAGTCCTCCAGTGTGAGTAAGTGGAGGAAGGAAATGATGTTGGGGTGTGTTAGGAGGGGCATAGTCTCAAGATATGGGATAGGTCCTATTGGGAGGATAAGTGTAGATGGATTATGACATGCATGTCTAGGGTGAAACTTGTTGAATAAGACGCAGTAAGACACTAATCGTTTAAAGAGGAAGACTGCTGAGCTGGGTCCAGACTGGTCCACCAGCAAATAATAATGGCTAGGAGCCGGAGTGCCCTAGAGACTGATCCACCGATGAATAATAGTGGTTAGGAGCATTATGCCCTATATGTTTCTGGTTCGTCCGGTTATAATAGTGGGAGATTCCATGCTTAACAAACCGAACATAATTGTAATAAGACATGGGAAAGACACTAAGTACTTATAGTGAAACACCATGAGGGTCGGGGCTAGACCGGTCTACCGGCTAATAATAGTGGCCAGGAGCATCTTACCTTGGAGACTGATCTACCGGCAATAATAGTGGTCGGGAGCATTATAACCTGTATGTTTTTAGTCCACAGGCTATAATAGTGGGGATCCCACACTCGCATGGAATGATATTAAGCATGGTGTGAAATGAGTATTGATCAAAGATTTAAAGAATAAGTTGATCCGAACTATAGCTTGGCCTTTATTTATCTCTAATGATTGTATGTTGTTATGTTATCATGCTTGTATTATATGCCTTTGTGTGTTGGCCTTAGTTGCATGGTCACCTTGCTTAGTACGTAGCGTACTGATCACCCATTTCATGGATGCTGCTCATTCCCACGATCAGAAGGCCCATTTGAGTTTGTGTAGGTTGGTGATGCTATTTTTGATGCCTTCGATGCTTACGAGGCATCGAGTAAGGCTGAGTGTTGAGCATGGACTTGGCCTGGGGATTCGAGAGCATTGTGGTCAGATTTACTTTTCTTTTTTTTTTTACTTTGTATTGGTTCACTTAGACTTGATTTTTATTGTATTGTAATCTTTTTACTTTCGAGGAATTTTACACTGCGTACTTTAATTTCTATTTTATGATCGTTTAATACTTTTATGAAGCCTTGTTTTGAATTTGAATTATGCTAGTTGTTAATTTTCTTTAGCCTTGTGGTTAGTACAGGAATGACTGGGGCCGAGCTTGTCCTAATCATGGTAGTAACATCCCCTAAATTCACAAGTTTTTATTTAATTGCTTTTGCTAAATCTTAAATAAAATAAAAATTTTCAGTAGGGAATTTTGGGGGTGTTACACATGCATATATACATATATATATATACACCTAGAAATAAATGCCACCAACTATCTCTTTTCTCACCCATTTTTTATGCATAAACTCCACTTCTAAAGCATCATCTTCGTCCTCCTTTTCCTCCTCCTCACCGTCTCCTAAATAACCCCAAAAACCACCAATGACAACCCTCATCTAAGCACCCTCACCCCCTTTGATCACTTTGATCATCCCTACCCCTTAACTAATGACCATTTCCACCAGTGAATCACCCCGCCTTTCGGCTAAACACCTTGCAACTCCCTCCTTCCTTTTCTCTCCTTGGGGTGTATCCACAACCACCAAACACTACCCTCACCTTTCAATAACTTTCACCGCAGCTTACACCCTCCACCTTCAACGATTTCCACTGGTGTACACCCTCCACCTTCAACTATTCCCACTGGTTCCACCCCTTGTTTAGGCATCCCTTCCATTGCTTATCCTTATTAACAATATCATATGTTGTTGCTTCATCCTCCCCCTTGGCACAACCCAACGTTCTTCCCCTTTTGGCTGCACAAAGTTTTCCTAAACACTCACCTTAGGTGGTTCTATATTCCTCTGTTCTTTCACCCTTCCATTTCCTTAAATTTTCCTTTATTATGTTGTTTAATCCTAATGGTAAGTTTTTCCCAAGGTTTTAGAAGAGGTTAAATAGGATTTACATGCTTAGAGATTGGAATTGTTTTTGTAAGGATACTTGCCATAGTCTAGGATTTTTGTTGCTAAGTATTATACATGTTTTTGTGTTATATCATGTTAATTTTATAATGTGACTTAATATATGATTGTTAATGCTATGATATGATATTGATATTATATGATATAAAATAAGTAAGTGGAGATTATGTGATATTGTTATTATATGTAAAAAACTCTCAGGGTGATGTATGGTTGTACCATGGGTTTATTAAGGTATGATGAGTGTGAAATGAGCATAATATGGTATATGGAGATAAATGAAGGATTTGAAAATAATTTTACCAAACATATGAGATTTGTATGAAATAAGAGTTTTGTTATTAGTAAAGGCAATTTGGTCAAAATAGGTTTAATATGAGAATCATGATATTTTAAGGTGTTATATCATCTAAAATATGCTAAGGAATTGATATGAAGTGTTTAGAGTAGTTATGAATGACCAAAGTTTAAAAAAGTATGGAAATTGTTTGATTTGGGAATAATAACCCTAAACGAGAAGGTTATTATCACATTTGTGAAATGGTAGAGTTAGACAACAAAACTTTATTATGTTGTTATTATTAGTGTTCTAGGAGTATATATTAAATCTGGTGATTGTTTGAGCCCTACGTAAAAAGTTATGAAGGATTTATGAAATTAGGGTTATAAGTCCCAAGAATAGTAACTTTTGAGATAGGGTTATTATCACATGTGCAAGACCTTATATTTATGTCTTTAAATTTGAGTATGTTGATAATAATAATATTTGAGGAAGAGGTACTAATTTTGGTGGTTAAAAGAGTAATAGAAGAAGAGTTGTGATAAAAGTGTAAATTTAAAATTTTGGGAAGTATAAGGGTTTTAACCTTAGAAAACGCCTTACCTACTTCAAACATGTTCAATACTTATCAAATTAATCATGAATAAGACATTAATCACTTAAACTAAAAGATCAAATGAGTTAAGCCGGGGTATTTTATGGGTCCGTTCCATCAGAAAAAATTAGTAGCTCAAGTGTGTTATCCCTAAAAGGTGTTTCAGATCATTCCACCAATTTAAGAATAGTGGCTTGGGAGCGTGTTATTCTAAGAGGTGTTTTATGGGCCGTTCCACAGGACGATAATTGTAGCTCAAGAGCATTTTTCCCCAAGAGGTGTATTAGTCCATTTCACAGGATTAAGAATAGTGGGGTCCTAAACTCAACATGAAAGATAATATGATTTGAGATAAGAAAAATAATGGTAAGATATTAATGAATTAAATTATAAGAGTACATGAGTCAGGATCAAGGTGTTGGGTTCGTTCCATTGAATGATAATGGTGGCTCAGGTGTATTATCCTTGAGAGGTGCTTTAGACCATTCCATCGGTTTAAGAATAAATATTTTGGGATTGTTTTATCATGAGAGGTGTTAGATCCATTCCAGTGGATGATAATAGTGGCTAAAGTGTGTTGTCCTCAAGAAGTTCTTTAGATCGTTCCACCAGTTTAAGAATACTGGGATCCCTAAACTCAACATAAATAAAAGAATAAAATGCTTATGTCTAATAAAAAGTCATGGATCAGTACTTGCCTTGTGATATGTTATATGTTTGCACATGTACTTATTCTATACCATGAATGCATATATTTAATTATATCCCTGACTTCACAATATTGTGACTTTACTTAGTACGTAGCGTACTAACCATCTTTTTCATGGATGTTGCTCATTCCCACTATCAAATGACCTTGATGCTTTTGTGCAGGTCATTGAGGACTAATTGATGATTTTGATGCCTATGATGCGTTGAATGGGGTACTAAGGGTTTGGGTAAAGTGTCATGTTATTCAAATGATGGTTTACTTGGATACATTTTTAGACTCTTAAATCCATGTTATCCCTTTTGTTTGTATTTTTCATTGTACACGGAGTAAACCTCCAAACTCGTATTTGTATTTATAAAGTTTTTCTTGTTTTATATTTATCTTGGTTCAGATTTTAATGATTCTAGTCTTGTGATTGATGAGAGGATGGTATGTCAAGCTAGGCTTACATCGATTATGGCGGTAATGCTTGGTATTTTGATTATAAGCTTTCACTACAAAACAAAAAATTTCAGTAGTAAAATTTGGGGTGCTATATATATTGGGTGCCTTGTTTGGGAGGGAAGAAGTGTAAGTGAATGAAGTCACTCAAAGGGGTGGGCTTCCATTTAAAGGGCTATAAGAAGTATGTGAATCATATTAGTTAGGGGATGAATAAAAAGAGATTGGGTACCTATTATAGTTGATCGACCTATTGTTATTTGTCAAAAAGTTGATTGATAAAGTTAATTCATACTATATCCTCTTTCTTTAAGGTCTTAGACGTGTTGAAGGCTATGCATGGTGTGAAACCACACTTGCTTTACTATATTGACAGCTTAGTATGGCCTCTAGAGCCGACGTTACTCAAATGTCGGGATGTGTTACTCTATTACAGGTAATTTTATAATTATCATATAGATAGTACATATTTGGATTCATTAGTTATAGTTCTAACAAATAAATATTATAACAGACATGAATTTATGAATACTTTCCAGATTTTGGAGTGAAACAATCCGATTATGATCCAGACCAACCTCGTTGTATGAGGTGGTTTTGTGGACATAAATTCAATAATAAATTTGAGCTAAGATTGATCTTATGTATACGTAAAATGTATGCTCAAATTATCATATTCTTAGTATATTTATTATAGAGATATTCGTATTTAGTTTATTTTTTTTTGTGATAGATCATTTAGGATCAATACGATGTAGTTGATTTATATGGGCGTTATCTAATGGCATTATATCATAGTTTTTTATGCTCTTTTGAGAAAGTAGAACCATATATGCCAGATAGAGTGACACGCCAGTTTGGATATATACAAGTGATCTTTGAGGAGCCCATAAAGCCCACTAGGAACATGTATAGATCTCATTCCCTCAAGAAACACAAAGTTTATTATGCACATATGCTTAGCCAATAGTTCTTGAGGCATGAACACATATTGGGCCAAAATGCTTTCAGACCACCAAATTAATACCTATGGGATGTGGCTCATGACTATATGGGTTGATATGTTTCTAGACCTCATAAGTATGTATTGGTAACGATATAGGAATATTTGGTTGAACATCCAAATGATGAACATGAAATTCTGATAGAAATATATCTTAATGAAGCTCTTAAAACTCTTCATCATTTCTATTAGAGTAGTGAGTTAGCTCTAAATTATCAGCAGTTAGTGACATGCATTAAACATCTTGTACATGATTTAGGAGTTACTATATCTGGGTGTGGGCATGGGCGTGGGTGTTTTCATTGAGGTTGATTTATTACTGTATGTTTATGTACTTTGATTAAAATATATTTGGTATAATTATAGAATATAGTTTTTATTTTATTTTATGATTAAGAAAATATCATCCAACCCACATTCAGCACATTGAATAGCGAGATACTTTAGCTGAACAACATATAAGTATATCCAATTACCATAGGTCATATATTTGAGCTATTATGGGATGGTAACAAGGAAATAAACACAAATTAGAAAAAAATTATCATGTAGATATTTCAAAGGTTAGATAGAAATAAAATAAGAAAAAATTACAACAATTTTGGATAAAAGTTGAGTTTGAAGATGGAGGATGCGACTCTTGTATGCCATCATATATCAAAGAGCTCCATTATTGGAATCTTGAAGCATGTAGTGTATTTCATGTTGTAACACTAATATCATGGTATCTGTTCCAATTTGTATGCAGTGGTGGAAGTGAAAAATTTTCCAAGAGATATCCCTATCAAAAATAATAATCATAAGTGCTGACATTAATATAATACTGATGTCAAAATGATAATCAAAACAGACATAAAACACCCACATATCGATATGTAGTGACTCATGTCTTGTAAAAACCATATAGTTACTTCATTTTTAGAACCTTGAATTCCATATTGCCCCACTAAATGTAGGAATTGACTACATGCATTCAATGAGTATTATGCAAAAAACATGCATTAACGGGTTGCAATGACATGACTAATATATGACATTTTCATCTGATGTGTTATTAGAGCTGGCCATTCCTAGTGAGCAATAGTATTGAAAACTTGATCAAAGTTGTTGTAATACCCCAAAACTTTATTTTATAATTTAAAAATAAAATATGGATTATTAGATAAGCTTTAATTATATATGCCATTTCTAATAAAATAATAATATTATAATAATAATATTTATGGCCATAAAAGAAGAAAAATGATGCAGGGATCTAATTAATGGAGGCTATATTTATTTGCTAAATTAAAATAAATTATAATAATAATTTCTAAATTAATAAAAACATGTTTTAGTATTATTACTAATTTTTATTATTCTTAAAACTCAAAAAAAAAATAAAATCCAAACCATCCTACCACCCCATTTTTCCTTTTTTTATTTTCCCTTTTTCTTCCTTTTCTTTCTCCTTTTCATTTTTTACTTCCTTCCCATCCTTCGACCAACTAGGCTACGCCCAACGATGGCTCACTCTCCCCTTCCCCCTCCTTTTCTTTCCTTTCCCTCCCCTGGTCTAGTTTTCTTTCTTTTTCCCTTCCCCCCCACGCAGTCAAGCCTGAGATCACCCTTGCTTCTCCCTATTTTCCCATTTCTCCCTTTCTTTTCTCCTTCCTTCCCCTTCTGCCCCTGTTGTCTTCTTCCCCCTTAATTGGAGCTGTTGGGATGGCTGCTTCACACCTTCGCCCCTTTCTCTCCCCTCCTCCTTCCCTCGTTTGGATCTTTAGGGTGTGTAGTAGGCACTACTTTGCATGGTCCTCCTCCCTCCTGCAAACCCCACAGCCCCCACCTACTCCCCCGCACCGACTCCCCCACACCCCATGCAAAACCCTGCCATATATCCCTTGACGCACAACTGTGCAGACTAGTAGCCAACTACCCCTCCCCTTGTCTTCTTCCCCCTCTTATCCACTTCCCCTAGAAATTTGGCCTATAAATACCCTTCCTCACTCCCTTATTTTCTCTTTTTTTCTCTGCCAATCACCTTCCCCTAGCCTTACTTACGTAGCTTGACTAGTTGCCTCTACCGCCGCCGTTGCACCGCTGTCACCACATCCTCCCTTCCTCTTACTTGCATCATCCTCCACCTAATGAACCACTCCCATTCCCCTAACTTCCATTCCTCTTCTCTCCCCACCTGTGCAAGGTGGGTAGCTCAAGCTGCCCTGTTGCACCTCCCACCACCACCTCTATAGCCCTACGTTACTGCCATCGCAACAACTACCACTTGCGCTGATGCTGTGAGGCCATCACCATCACCTAAGAAACCTTAACTCCCCTCCTTTTTTCCAACCCCAAAACCCTTCTTTTATATCACCCACCACCACCACCACCATATGTTGCCGCCCCTCCCTTGCCTGTTTTCCCTTCTGGTTGTGCCCTTATCCCTCCTACCTACTTAGTATATTTTATTTAAATATTTTTAATTATTAACATTATTATTATTATTATTATCACTAATATTTGATTAAGAAAATAAAGAAACAGGGAAAAGGAGTAGAAAGAAGGTGAAATGACAAGTTATGCTATTTTTATAGACTGTGAGCAAACCCTTCCCTGTGAGGAGGCGTAGGAGTTTGCTTCAAGACTAGAGTCCCATTAGGTAAGGATATAGTTAAGGCATTGGATTATATTACAAATTATGTGTTTATGGGTGTAATGGTATATGATGCGTATATATATGTGAATGTGAACGAAGCATGTGTGTAGTGCAACTTGGCTTGCAAGGAGCTAAGGTATGTTGAGTGTGATTTATATTATGTATAAAATGTGTAATATGACTTGTTATCGATGGCATGCTCTTATATATGGTTGAGATGGTATGCCATGCATGCTTAGAGGCCTTAGGTGGGTTTGAGTGGTTGTGGGGAACTAATTGAAATAAAGAGGGTGGGGTGAGTAAGGAGAAGTGGGGAAAAAGCCTAAATGTATTATGAAATATGGATGAGAAAATAAAGGAAGAAAGTAATAAAATAAAGGGTTAGGATAAAATATTTCATGAGGAGTGTGAGACTTGCATGGGGTGCATGGTCTTTGTATGGGGGAAAAGCTTACATGGGACAAGTTAGTTTGAGGATTGACCATGGGGAGGAAAATTTATTTTTGGTGATTGCAGTGCTTAGGGAAGGGTTAGTACATGGGTTGATGGAAGTATGCATGGGAGACTAACTAGGGTTTTTAAGGAAGACCCTAAGTATAGGGGTATTATGAGAGAGGTTAAGGAGGTTGGTTGGACTTTGGGTTGTGATGAGAGTGTGTCAAATGGAGGGTGTGAGGTAAGTTAAATGGAGGGTGAAGCTATGTACGAGGGGAAGGTGTAAAAGAAAAAGGGGTGTATTAGGGTTTTTGGGGGTGATCAACTAGGGTATCATTATTACATGTAGGAGTTGAGGAGTTGGGTTGTGTAGATTGGAGTGGGTTGAGTAGAGTGATGGAGTTAGAATCAAGGGAGAATGTGCATTGTATAAGAAAAGGAGAGGATAGGGGTACATAGGCCAGATTAGGGTTTTAAGGGAAAACTTTAGTAGGTGATGGTGAACCTAGGTAAAGAAATGGGAAAGTGGGCCTTAACCCACATGTGTGGGGTTTTTTGAATTTATGGTGAGTATGGTGGAAGGTGAAAAAGAGTCCTGGAGTCTTGTGGAGTGTAGAGGTCCTAGATTATAGGATAGGATTATTTAGGAAGTCTAGGGTGGAAGAGCAATAAAAAGTCAGGAAAGCCCATTAGGGGCGTGCATGCCTAGTGGGGGGGGTTTACTTGTGGAATAAGACAAGAATAAAACACTAACCACTTGAAGTGGAAGATTATTGAATCAGACCTAAGTTTAGGATGGTTTTCATTCCACCGATAATAATAGTAGCTAGGAGCATTTTTGCTTTAGAGACCGTTCCACCAGGAAATAATGGTATCCAGGTACGTTTTACCCTACAATAGTATTTTTGTTCCACCAGCTATAATAGTGGGGGGTTACGAGCTCAATTAACTAAACCTTGGATGATAAAAAATCATGTAAAAGACACTAATCATTTACAGTGGAACACCACGTGGGTCAAGGCCAGACTTAGGATGATTTCCGTTCTACTGTCTATAATAGTAGCCAGGAGCATTTTGCCCTAGAGACTATTCCACTATCTATAATAGTGGTCAGGTGCATTTTGCTCTAGAGTAGCTATTTTCATTCCACCAGCCATAATAGTAGGGTTCCCGTACTCACATGGATATAATTTGAGAGATGTGTAAAGATGGAACTAATGGCTTAAATTCTGATAGTGGTGATTAATCTAATTAACTTACTACTTGCATTATCTATCTTTTATATGATATGCTTTGTCTTGGCTATATAGTTACCTTACTCAGTATATAGCATACTGATCACCCCTATCATAGATGCTACTCATTCCTATGAGTAGTGGCCCTTCTTGAGTTTGTGCAGGTAGGAGATGATGCACTTGCTGACTTTGATGCATATGATGGATTGGTTAGGGTAGAGTGATGATCTGATGTGCTTGGAGTGGGGCTAGAGAGGGTGTTTCTCAAGAATTTTTATCTCCTCATATTTCCACTTCTTTTATTCTCCTATAGTGGGGCGTTTTTTTGTACTTTATTTCAATTATGTATTAACCTTAACATTTACGTTATCTATTTTCATTAATTAATGTTGAATTTTTATGGTTTTTAACCATCCTTATTAATGATTTTTGTACCTTTATCCTGTATGAGGCTGAGTAGGGTTCAATCTCATACTGATCATGGCTATAGCACCTCCCATTTTTAGAGCATAATTTTCCATAACAAACAAAAATTTCAACTGTAAATTTTGGGGGTGCTATAGTTGTTATATAAAAACAAATTCTTGTAGAAATGTCTCCTGACCAATATCCCGTGATTAAGTTAGTACGAATTTCAAACCACTGATCATCATCTCCTAGTATAATATATGCTGATTTCTAAAACCACATTTTCCATTTTCTAACACATTATGGAACTATATGTCAATTCATTTGACTCATATATGCATATTTAATTGGCTCGATAACATAAATGTTAATTGTCTTCCTCAACCTTAACCCTTGACCTAACCTTGACTCGGAGACAACCTACCCTGAGCTTATATTGATATCGAGTGACTTAAAGATTCTTGTTCTGTGTACTCGCAACTAGATGGTTTCCTTCTAGTGGAGTCCCTTGGGCAACCTTTATGTTATTGTACTAGTGGCTCTTGGAGATGTGTTCTCTGGGGAACTGTAATATTAATTACCTCTCTTGCCAACTTATTCTGTATCACTGGTGGCTGAATCATAACAATTTCCATGGAAATATAAAGTAAATGTGGTGCAACCTTTGTTGCTTCTTGTGGTGTTGTTGGATTAATGGGCCCACCTATGTTGAGTTTCTTCTAGAACGGATAGGGCTGTTCATGTTATCCGATATCTGCTTATCCGATCCAATATCCGAAGCGATCCGATCCGAAAAAACAAATATCCGATCCGATTTTTTTTTTCAAATCAAATATCCGATCCGGTCAACGAAAAGTCAAACAAATCAAATATCCGATCCGACAAATACAAATAATATCCGATCCGAAGAAAAAATATTTATATATTTTTTATAATTTTTTATTTTATATATAATTGTATATAAATAAATTTAGATGTGTCTGTGGTATAATTTTTACTTACTTTATTTATTATTTGAGGCAAAATTTAATTTAATTAAAATTATATTTTTAATATAATCCCTTTTTAGATATTATAAAAATAAAAATAAAAATACTCTGCATACCGATATACTCCATCCACTCCTTTCTAATTTTAGTTTAACATTGGATATTTGTTGAGTAAGTCGGATATTTGCTAAGCGAATTGGATATTTGCTCAGCACTCGCTCAACAAATCGGATAATATAAAATATATTTGTCATTGGTAATTTTTTTTATATTTAAAATTGTATTCGAATAATATCGGATATATTTGATATCCGATGATATCCGATCCGAAAATTCAAATATCCGATCTTCCGGATATCCGAAGTTTCAAATCAAATATCAAATATCATTTTTAGATATCCGAAATTTCAAATATCCGACAATCAAATATCCGAAATATCGGATATTTGAACCGTGAACAGCCCTAAGAACGGATGAAATATTGATAGGGGGATTGACATGTAGTTATGAATATATGTATTAATATCTTGCGTATATGGTATCTAGTGCGTATGCCACATGTAACATCCACATAAATCATCATCAATACCTACATAATTACTTCTTTGACACTCTTTATTGACCACCTCCATTGCATATATAGTGATATAACCTCTCAAATTGGCATAAAAGCAACTTGTAGCAAAATGAGGAGTATTGAACTAAGACCTCTCTAGTGACATTTTGATCTCGTCATATTACAATTCTAGGAACATTTACATTTGTTTTAATACTATATTGAAGCTGCCTTGTGATGTCTCTCAAAACCTCTTCAAAGATTCATTGGTACCTTCAACCTTATTAACAAAAAAATCAATATATTACTTTATTAGTAGAAAGAAGTAAAATAAACCATACTAGGAGATAAAATATAAATCTTACATATTCGTTTTAATCTGATGGATATGAAACATGCATTACCCTAGAAAGGGGTTTTAATAACAATTATTTTATGATTTTAATAATAGTTTGAATTGTTATTGAATCACTTGTTATTAAAGCTTTAATAATGGTTGATAATCATTATAAAAAATATACAAAGCATCGTAAATATTGGGGTAAACTTGGGTTTTAAAAATAATTTTTATGTAAAAATTGTTATTAAAAACTTTTTTAATAACAATTTGTACATAAAAACCGTTGTTAAAATTAAAGTTTTAATAAAGATTTCTCCCAAAATCGGTGTTGAAACGCCAACAAATTAAGGTTTTAATAATTAATTATGCATTTATTAAACCCTAATTCGGGTTAAATGAGCATTAAAAGCAACTTTAAACAATAGTTTGTTGTTCAATAATTGATTATGCATTTATTAAACCCTAATATGAATTAAATAAACATTAAATGCAACTTTTAATAACATTTTTTACACTAAAATCATTATTAAAACACAACCAATTTAGGGTTTTAATTAATGATTAAACATTTATTAAACCCTAATTAGGATTAAATGAGCATCAAATGGAACTTTTAATAATGGGTTTTAATTAAAACCATTGTTAAAATGCACCCGATATAGGGTTTAATTATTGATTACTCATTTATTAAACCCTAATTTAGATTAAATGAGCATTAAATGTATCTTTTAATAATGGTTTTAAAGATAACCATTACTAAAAATGTTATATAGAATAAGTGTTTAACGTTTTAATAATGGTTCTTACTTAAAACTGTTATTAAAACTTCTTATAGTAATGGTTTTAAGTAAGAACCGCTGTTAAACTTTGGATATTTTTTTTATAGTTTTTGCAGTTCTATTCAAGCCCACATACACCTTTGTATGTTTAAATATTTACCAAATCTACAATATAAAACATCATCAATTCATATATACATGCATGCCTTTCTTCCAAATGATACTACATATTTTCAATCAATCTGTAATTGGTACGTCTCAGTATACTGGACATAACCAAGAATCAAAATTAGCAGGCATACCACAACTTGGTGGCTCTATACTCTAAATTCAAAAGTCTATAGATCATAATCTATATGAAAAAAGATGTAGATGGAATATAAACCTAAACATGCTTGTAGAATGTAGATCCTTAATAACAAATGTATGAGTGCACATGCTTGGCCCATTGGTCTCTAAGTTCATCAATTTCATCGTCTTTGTATTTCTAGCCTGTGCATATCCACCGCTGAAAAACTACAAATTCATAAGTTTTGATTATTCAGTTAATACTTAAGTTAAGTGCCAAATATATATGTCAT
The DNA here is from genome assembly GCA_030549775.1 of Tamarix chinensis. Taxonomy (NCBI): domain Eukaryota; kingdom Viridiplantae; phylum Streptophyta; class Magnoliopsida; order Caryophyllales; family Tamaricaceae; genus Tamarix; species Tamarix chinensis. The sequence goes on along the minus strand of CM060181.1, from coordinate 42,389,970 downwards.
GATTCATTAATAGTAAAAAAAAACATACATGGATTTGATCTATATTCACTCATCTCTTTTAGAGTATCAGATCTATTGCTCTACAAGCATATGATCCATAACCATCGCCGTTCTACTGTTGTGGGCTCTGTCAAATGAATTCAATTAGCTCTCTAACTATTAGATATTAATTCAAATTAAAAAAAATATAAAATATTTGTCTTCCTACTTGCCATTAAAGGCTCATATTCAAGACTCTTTAGGTCTGGGACACCATTTCTACCTCTCCTTTGATATGCCTTAGTTCCTTAATAAATATAGTTGGATATACAATATTGTAACTATATATACATAAAATAATTAAAGTAGAATGTATGCATAAATATGCTAATGAAGTAAGAATTAAAAAGTATACTAACATGTTAATAAATTCTTTCCCACCACGACAAGCTTCTAGAAAAGGCATGTCATATGTTTGAAGGGAATATAACACATAGACTTTATTTCGATCAGGTTAGATGTCGTATAAAACCTAATGTTCACTTGTTAAGTGAGGAATGAAATAATGCTTGTTGTATCCCTCGCTTAAAATTGGCTAGATAGTTTTGTTCCTACCTCTCTTATTGTAATACCATTGGCTATACAGTATGGGTACGCAAACACGATAGAGGACAACATTCCCTCTCCCACAACACTACTAGATACCAACCTATGGATGACAATAACAATGCATATTTATTAATAATTAATAACGTATGTGTCTTTCAATATCAAGAAAAGATAAATTACCGAAATATTCTATATTCTTCTAGTATTATATGTTTAAGATGTTTAAGATTTTATAATGTTGTCCTTTCATTTACTCATACTAGATTTGTGAATGAGTTAAGTTAAATCAAACTTCCTCCTATTATACTTAGCATGGTTAAAATAACGACATAATATTGACTTATTTTACAAACAAGCTTGGTCAAACTATCATCTAATTGTTCAAGCTTGGCATAGTAAAATCAAGTAGATATTATATAGGTTAATTATAATAATATGATATTATTGAAATTTTAGTTGAGAATAATGTATATAATAATTTGTTATAAGATAACATATTAATTATTATATTTAGTATAATAGACGCTAAACCCTAACCCTAACCTATATTAATTCATAATAAAAACTAACCCTAAACCTAATAAACCCTAATCTTAAACCTAGCTAATAGTAATTAAACTCTAATAAATCCTATATTATTATTATTATTATGATTACTAATTATTATACACAATTATTTTGGCTAATTTAATTATTTTTTTTTATTTTTTTTATTTTCTATGTCTATTTAATGCTCATCAAATAAAAATTATTAACATGCAACTCTAATTGACATTTTCATTTAATAATGTACATATGTAAAATATATTTTTATTTAATTTTATGGCATTTCCTAACATCCTAGTGTCCTAATTATTAATGAATATATATATATCTAAGGCTTTTAACGAGACAAGTCGGAGTTGGCTTGGGCTCGGCTCCTTTACTAAACGAGCCTAAAAATAAAGCTTGACCTTAGCTTATTTATAAATGAGTCGAGCTTTTAATGAGTTGAACCGAACTTTTAATTAGCCGACTCCCAAGTGGGGTGGTAAACTAGCTGAGCTCACGAGCTTTTGTACTGTAAATGAGCTTGAGCCCAAATTTATTATGCTCAAGCTTGAATCATTTAATAATAGAGCTGAGCTCGACCCTAATTTTTGAGCTCATTTAATAAGCGAGTCGAGCAGAGACAAATCGAGCCAAGTTGAGCCCAAAAAGCTCGCGAGTTGGCTTGGTTTATCAACAACCCTATATATATAGTTTTTATAAATGACTTTACTAATATTTTTAAGTATTTTATTTCTCTTGATAATTAAGCACTAGAATGGTGAATATATATATAAGGCTGGCTAACACATTCATGTTAATTACACTAACAAATTCAACGACAAACAACAACATTTTTCACCAATAAATTCAACAAGAAACAACAATACTTTTCAACAGCAGACTACAATATGCTTCAATATGCATGCATTTATATATAATAAAATAATAAGGGAAGAACAAAACCATACATGCGATAAGGAGTGACAACGAGTAAGAGGAGCTACGGCGACAAAGAGGAGTGGCGGTAGACACCTACTAACACGGTGGAGCAAGAAGGAAGAAATGGTTGTATGGCCAAGAGTAAGACATGCAACGATGCCTTGTAAGCAACAATGTTTAGCTCATATAGTGTGACATTGCTTGATGTTGAGAGGTGCACAAGAGAATGAGTGGTGGTTGCTTGGGGTTGAGAGGACGAGGAGTGCTGGTGCAACGGTATGGAAGAGGACAAGTAAGAAAGGGAAGGAGCTAAACGAGAGTATGAATTTTTTTTGCACGAAAACAAGACTAAACAAAAATAAGATATGGAAATATTGGTGTTTTAATAATGGTTCTTATAAGAACCGTTATTAAAATAACCATGTGAAATTTTATTTTGGAGGTTTTAATAAAGATTTTAACATATAACCATTATAAAAAATTCCTCAATGATCTCGCACATTAATTTTTATGCTTTTAGCAGTGGTTTCAAAAACACCATTATTATTTCCTATTTTCATAGTAGTGACATCACTGAAGAAAGCAAAAGTGATTTTATGTTTATATAGTTGCATTCAATTCATCATTAGATATAAAATTAGGTTAGATATGTTTCTTTAATCTTCCTCCAATGATAAGAATTGTTTCTTTTATGTATTTCATCTGTGGCATCAATCAAATTTTCCATCATGAGATAAAACCACGTGTGAATAATGAATGAATAAAGAATTTCTTTCTCTTTTCTTCCATATTCTTATTAACATGAAACCTACATAATAAATGTTTTGAAGTGGGAAAAATACGTTCCATAGTTGAAATAAGATCAAACTTCGAGTTAGTAATAATGGTGGTTGGAAGTATAGATGGATCCATTAAGGTCTTCAACCTTTCAAATATCCACGTATAATTTTATTGCTTTCAGATAACATGTATGTACATACAACATTAAAATTCAATTGTGTTAGTATTAGTCTAACAATTTCAAGTAATGGTATTTTATATCTATTCATCATATTCGTGTAAGCCATTTGTAAAACAAAAAGAAATGCATGTAAAATATTAATAGATACGAGATTTGTGAATAGATAACTGCTTATTACATTTGATTCTGACTTACTTCTATGCCATCAAAAATAATTATTCTCAACTAACATACTCATAATATGCTGTAAAATTTTTTGACCATCCATTTCCTTTGGACCTAAGCTTTTGTTGGACATTATAAATATGCCTTCTCATACTTACCTTTTCTTCAAATTAATTTTAAAGAAGCGGTATAACTTATTGTGTCTTTACGTTAGTAGTGATAAGTTCCTTAATATATTGGACTTTATTTTTTTTGCCAACTTACCCAGAATAACTTGCCCTTGTTCATAATTTTTCAATTTGTGATTGTGTGTTCCATTCCTAACTACCACTTGCCACCATCCATTATTTTTTTCAATACCAACAATAAAAAAGGGACAATCAATCTTTTTGGAACTTGTATTATGTGCACCTTTAGTATCTATAGGTCTAGTATGCATATACGTTCCACTTCTTTCACATCTTATAAAAACTCTACTTTCCCCTATACTATTTCCTTTTTTATAACCTTTGATGATCAAAATCATCTTATGAGTTTACCCATTTGTTTAACCCATGATACAAGTTCTTCACGATAAAAAATAATTTGATATGTTATAAACAGTCTCTGATAATTTGGGGTCATAAAATATGTATTCATACATTTCATATCCTGAAAAAAGAGTTCACTGTAATAATATAATAATTAGAAGTATTAATTTCATCCAAAAAAATTCATCGACATAATTTATAATAATAAATTATTTTAACACTTCGCATAAGTTGCAATTAATATTTGGAGAATCTATTTATATTTATTTGTATATCTATAGCTTGTCAGTATTAGAAATCCATTGTCATAATATGTTAAGGTTCTGAACCCATCATTGTAGTTCATTAGAGTTATAAACTTGTCGTAGCATGTCAGAGCTCTAAATTCATTGTAGTTTGAAAGGCTTCCAAATTCATTATTCATTGTGAGTTTATAAAAAAGTAATTTGAAATTTATAGGAATATTGAGCAATGAAGTTGGTTTGTAAAAAGTTTCTCTATAAAGTTATTTGATGATTTCTCTATAACTGTACAAATCGGATTGCTCAATTTGTATAAGATGATATATAATTTTTTTTAACCAATGCTTAGGTCCATACTTTATACCCATATCCTACATTTCTAGCGATAAAAGTTATATATCCTATACCTTTCCGTAGATAAAAGGTATGTATCCCATACTTATAAATATTTGTCCTATTTGCCCAATCTCTGAAATTATTTTTCATTAATAACCATGTAACACCCCCAAAATTCACTACTAAAAAATTTCACTTTATTTAATTAATTAGCGAAAGAAGAATAATAAAATTGTCAATTCTGGAAATATTACCGCCACACTTAGTACCAGACTGATTTACTCTTACTGTTCTAGTACCAAGTGTTAAGGCTAAAAGAGTTAAATATAATGTACAAGAACTCAAACATATTTAAATCAGAGTAGCATGGTAAACCATTTACAAGAATAAAATCCATCAATGGTGGCTACAAAACAACGATTACATTGAAACCAAAAATTTAAAAGAGAAGGAGTACAACCCTAGGACTTTCCGGATAGTTCATTACGCTCTTTCCCGAGGGCCCACTTGAATAGCACCTAAAAACGACTTGCAAGGGACACAACCCATTGAATAGGTAGGGGGGCCCCACGAATAAAACCCTTCAGTACTATAGTACTGAGTAACCCTTTAAAACACACTTAAAAACAAGCCCGCAAGGCAACACATGATACAATGCTACATACATACCTATGGAAGGTACATACATAATATTCACTTTCATACATTCACATACTTAACAAGTTAATCAAATATTAATAGGTCAAAAAGAACAATCAATACTTCTGGGCCTTAAGCCATTAGTCCATCATTAACCAATCCTTTCTCGGATTTTATATATCCATGCAAGTGCGGGAAACCCACTATTATAGTCGGTGGATCGGTCACTTATAAGGCAGAACACACTTAACCATTATTGTATGCTGGTGGATCAGTCTCTAGGGCAAAACGCTCCTGACCACTATTACGCCGGTGGATCGGTCTGGCCTCGATTCTCATGGGATTCCACTGTAAGTACTTAGTGTCTTTTATGTGTCTCATCAAACTTAGGGTTTGATTTATTGAGCTCGGGATCCTCCACTATTATAGCCGGTGGGTCGGTCACTTATGGAACAAAATGCACCTAAACACTATTATATGCTGGTGGATTGGTCTCTAAGGCACCCTGGAACCTGGTCACTATTATGCCGGTGGATGGGTCCGGGCCTAGCTCAATATTCTTCCACTTTACATGATTAGTTTTTTAGCGTATATTATTCAACATATTTCACCCTAGAAATGCATGACTAACTCCATCTACACTTATCCTCCCAAAAAGTCTGTCCCATATCTTGAAACTTCTTCACCTCCTAACTCGCCCCAACATCCTTCCCGTATTCTACTTACTCACACTTGGAGCCCAACTCCTAAGTTTGAAGGCCCACTACTTTATACCCCTAAGTCCACTCACCACTTTACCCTAGGGTTTTCTCTAGAAACCCTAATTTGGGCCTATGTGGCCCATCCTTCTTTGCCTCACGCAACCCCAATCATTTTAACACCCCACACGTCACGACCCTTAGATTTAACCCTCACTTCATACCTCACTCACCCTCATTTATTTTTTTATTTTTCTTTTTTCACATTCTCAAATTAAGGTTTCCTTCTAAACCCTAGCTCGGTCTTCTATGCATCCTTATACTATCCCACGTACTATTTTTCCCCCAAAGCCTCTAGTCACCCAAACACCTCTTCCATTACTTTCCATCTCGGCCCCACCACCTCTCTCTCTCCTTGCCCATACCCTATTGCTTCACCATCACCATCGTCACCCTCTTCATCTCCCTACACACCTACTTTCACACCATCATACACACACACCCACACACCCACCCACCCACTCTCCTTCTCCTTCATTTTTTTTGTCCCATTATAGCCCATATTGTCTGATTGATCAAGCTTGACCAAGCTCCCTCTCTTATTCTTATTCTTCTTCTTCTTCTTCTTCTTCTTCTTCTTCTTCTTCTTCTTCTTCTTCTTCTTCTTCTTCTTCTTCTTCCTTTCCATGCTCCATTTCGAATGCTGGTGCAAACTAGTATGGTTTACTCGTGTACCCTCGCACAACCTATGCATAGCCTTCGCATGCCCGTGTGCACCTATTCATTATTTTTTGAGAAATTTGTTATATGAGCATGACCGTGCATCTTCGCATAGCTTGCTCTTGTAGGATTCTAACTCTTGGCTTGGGAGTACACCACTTGTTGTATGCTTATATAACCTCCCCATTTTGGTTATGCACCCTCTTTTCACCCAAACCTTACACAAACACCACAAAAAATCACCATAGCACCACTATATATTCCACCACACTTCCACACAACTTAAGCTTCCCTTGGCTCTAGTTATTTCCATTTTTACCCTCCTTTAACTTAAATTTCCTTAATTTTAATCTTCAATCCTAATCGTATATTATTTCTTTTACATAGTAATATTCCAGTGATATCTGAGGTGGAAGTCTAGGATTTATATGCTTATTGTCTGGTGTCCTTGTTGGTAAGGATACTAATCAATGTTTTAGGGTTTTTATGTTAAATGCTTGTATGGATATGTGTATTATCATAATATTGTTGCTATATGATGGAATATATGATGTTGATGATATGTTGTGATATTGTGGATTTATATGGTATAAAGGAAGTGAGAATGGGAATATAATCTTATCATGCTAAGTCGTAGTTGTGAAAAGATATACATTATGGAATAGTAATATGGTATAATATGAAGATCTCAGTATTTTAATGTGTTAGGTGTATTAATTATGAAAAAGTTGTTAGGAGAAATGTTTGGAGAAATTACTAAATGTTGTGGGTTTCTTAAAATAAGATAATGGCTTAATTAGGGCATAATAACCTTAAAATGGTAATATTATTATCTCATGTGCAAAACCCTTGAATTATACCATAAATTTTAGATATGTCATTAATATTGGTAATATAAGGATGTGTATTAAACTTGAGTAATCATACAAGCGTTATGGGAAGAGTTATGACTTATATTGAAATTAGGGTTTTGAGAACTTTGTAAATAGTAACAATTGGGATAGGGCTGTTATTGTTTGTGTGAGACATGTGGGTTCTATGAATTTTGGGTATGATAACAATGCTAATCTTTGAGAATGATATACTATAATTGGTGGTTGAATGATCAATATAAGAGAAGTTATGCTAGGAGTATAAAATTAGGGTTTGTGGAATTTAAGGATCTTAACTCTAGAGATTGGCCTTATTACCTGCATGATGTACTTAACCGCCATAATGTGTTTGGTACTAGTAAATCAATCATGAATAAGATAATAATCACTTAAAGTAAAATATCACATGAGTAGGGCTAAGGAGATGGTTTATATCCAATCCACAAAAGGATAACAATGGCTCGGGAGTGTCTTGTCCTAATAAGATGTTTCAGTCCTTTCCACTAAATTAAGAATAGTGGGACCCTTTCTCATGGTGAAAAAACATATAAATTATGTAACCTAGGGATAAGACACTAATGATTTAAAGTGGAAGAGTATTGTAATCCCCCAAAATTTTAAAAGCCTATAGTTTAATAAATAAATTTTATTTGAGATAAATTAGCCTTTAAATCTATTTAATTTAATTGTTTATGGATTTTTGAATATATAAGATTAGGTATAAATATTTAATAAATCAAAATAAATATTTTTTTATTTTAAAATATCCTTTTTATTTAAATAATTTTCCAAACCATTATTTTTCTAAAATTATCCTTTTTAAACCGTTATATTTTAATTATATTAAATTAGATTATTAAATTGCCCATTTTCCCTTTTCTTTTTCCTTTTTCCTTCTCCTTTTTCTCCTTTCTTTCTTCTTTCCTTTTTCCTTGGGCCGCCGGCTCCCCGGTTTATCCCTTTTCCCCTGCGATTGGGCCGCTGGCCCATTCTCTCCTCTCCTCCCTCTCCTTCTCCCTGGCACCTGGGCCACTGGCCCAATTTTTCTTCTTTTCTCCTTTGCGTGAGCCGGCCGCCTCCCCCTTTCTTTTCTTTTCTTTCTCCCCGACCGGGCCGACCCATTTCTTTTTCCTTCGGTCGCCCGTCGCGCACCAGTCCCCCTCCCCTTTCTTCTTCTTCTTTCTTTCTTCTTCCTCTTTCCCCGGCGAGAATCTTGACCTTCGCCATCCCATCTGCAACTCCCTCTCCCCCATTGCTTCCCCTATCTCTGTCTCTCCCTCTCGTCGTTTTCTCTGCCCCATTCTGGTCCCACCATCCCTGTCTTCCTTCTCCCATGCCCGACCATACCTCCCTTCTCACTCTCCCTGCCACCGCCATTCCTCTACCACCCTACCACCATCCCTCGAGCTCCCTATCCCCTCCTTTCTCTTCCTCTTCTATTTATTCCTCCTTCCCTGCCCGTTCTGCATTTTTTCCCAAACTCCCCATGCTCCCCAACCCTCTCTTTTCTTTCCTTTCTTCTCCTTCCCTAACCCTCTCTATTTTTGCTTCGCCGCTGCCGATGCCTCAACAGCCACCTGCACCTCCCCTGCCACCCTTTACCTCACCCTCGAATCATCCCAACACCCATTGAGCCACCCAGCAGCCTCCTTCTTCCTCCTCTCTTCTTTTTCTCTTCTTTCCCTTCCTTCTCGGCGGCCACCCTGCACCGCCATATGCCGCCACCGTTCCGCTGCCTATTCCGCCACCTAAGCCACCACATTACTCCCTTCAACCCCCTATACCACCCCAAATCATCCTTTGGCCGAAACCACCACCTGCAGGCCCTCGTTTCCCCCCTCCCTTTTCCTTCCTTCTCAGCCTTCCATTTCGACCCCTCCTCGGCCGCCACCTTCGCAGCCTCGTTGCAGCCACCTCCGCAGCCCTTAGCCGCCTTCAACCTATCCCCGACCACCACTTACAACCCCTCTCCACCTCTGCATCCTTCCCTTGCCTTAAATATTCCCCCACATGCCTTTTTTCTTAGCCCCAAAACCCCAACCCGAAAATGCCCATTTTCCCCTATTTTCACCACCTTCGAGCCCCCTCCTTTTCCTTTCTTTGCATGCAGCTCATGCTGCATGAGCAGGATGAGCTGCTGCCCTTCTTGATTTATTTGGGTAAAATTTTTAAGGTATAATAATATTTTAAGTCAATTATTTTATTAATTAAGTGTTATAAAGCCTTATACTTTGATTTTTATTATTTCTAATGTAATAAGTCTTGATATTATTTTTAGGTATTGGTTTTGATAATCAAAGCTTGAACCTTTAACTGGAATACCGGTAAGGTTTGTTTTTGCGAGAATCGAGGTAACCGTTAAATCCCACTTAAACGCATGGATAACGTCTGTTAGCATATTAGGCATTTTTAATGTGTATTATGCTTGATATAAGTTGTTTAATATATTATATGTGGTTTCTTGTGTTGGTTGATAAACGGAAGCATGATAGGTTACATGATATGTATGGGAATATTGTTTAAGGTACGGGCTTGGTTGTTAATGAAAATGTAAGTATTATTCATGTTGTATTATGCTATTGTGATCTTAATGCATGATTGATATTTTGTGAGCCTTAAGGGTATTTTAGTAATGTATATTGTACAAGAATATGACCTAATATATATATGGGTGCTAATAATGTTATATTAATTATAAGAGTTGTGGATGAGGTGTTAGCATTAATATTTTATGTAGTAATAATAATGATTTAATACAAGTGGTGTACTAAGGGGAAAAATGGTAACTTTTAATTAAAAAGGGCATTATGGTAATTTTAGAGGCAAGGGAAAAATGGTAATTTTATAATTAAAGGGTAAAAGGGTAATTTTGGAATTAAAGGATAAATTGGTAATTTCATGATTAAAGGGTAAAATGGTAATTTTGTAATTAAAGGGGCACAATGGTAATTTTATAATTAAAGGGGCAACATGGAAAATTTGAAATTAAAAGAGGTCAAATGGTAATTATGTAATTAAGGATAAAATGGTAATTTTATAAGTGAAAGGGTATTATGGTAATTTTTGGAAGTTAAGGGGTAAAATGTTAATTTGAAAGTAAAGGGGTAAAATGGTAATTTTGTAAATAAAAGGGATAAAAGTGGAAATTGGAAAGGAGTAACTTGGTAATTATAATAATTGAGAAGGGTAAAATAATAATTTAATAAAAGAGAAGGGTAAAATGATAATTTAAAAAATGGAGAAGGGTAAAATGGTAAATATGATAATTATGAGGGGCAATTTGGTAATTTAACCAACTAAAGTGGTAATTTGGTAATTAGGATAATGAACAGGGGTAATCTGGTAATTTGACCAACCAAAGGGCAATTTGTTAATTATAATAAAGGAAATGGGCAAATTGGTAAGCTAACCAACCAAATGGAAAATATATTAAGTGTAACAATTACCAAGGGTGATTAGTGGCCTAATAAGGGTAGGAGATAACTCATTAACCTAAAGCGAGTAAGGGTGTAGCTAAGATCGAATGTGTACTATATGTCCTACATGCCTTGGATACCCTATATACTTTATATGTCGTGTTCTATATGCTATTATCTTAATTGTTTTATGTGTGGCATGGCTTGGAACCGAGATGTGTTCATGTGCCCTCTTTTGGTATGTGCTAATATGGATATATTGTAAGTTATGATGTGATGTGATGTGGCCCTTTAGGACATGCATGCTAGGATAATTAACGTGGTGATTAGGGATGGAGGCATGAAAAAGAAAAAATGGGAAAATAGGATAACCAAGGGGAAGTGAGTTGGCTAATATAGGTATGGGAGGAACTTGGGTTGCATGAGATGGTTAGAGTCTGCATGGGGGCAACCTTACATATGGAAAGTTGCCTCGGGCCGTGAGGAAGGTAATAGAAGTGTCGTTTGGGTGTCTGGGGGCTTCGGGCAAAAAATAGTATGTGGAACAGTATAAGGGTGCGTAGGAGACCAGGCTAGGGTTTAGGAGGAAAGCCTAATTTGAGTAGGGGGAAGAAGAAAAAGAAAATAAATAAATAAATGAGAATGAGTGGGACATGAAGTGAGGATTGAATCTAAGGGTCATGACGTGTGGGGTGCTAAAATATTTGGGTTGTGTGAGGTAGAAAAGGACGGACCACATAGGCCCAAATTAGGGTTTATGGAGAGAGAGAACCCAAGGGTAAGGCGGTGAGTGGATTTTGAGGGTACAAAGTGTGGTCCTCAACCCCCACACTTGGGAGTCGGGTTTCCAGTATAAGTAAGCGGGTTACGGGAAGGATGTCGGGGTGAGTTAGGAGGTGCCGAGTTTCAAGATATGGGACGGGCCCTCTTAGGAGGATAAGTATAGCTGGAGTTAGCCATGCATGTCTAGGGCGGAACCTGTTGAATAAGATACAATAAAATACTAATCATGTAAAGTGAAAGATTATTGAGCCGGGTCCAACCGATCCACCGATTAAGAATAGTGGTTAGGTGCGTTCTACCTTATAAGTGACCGATCTACTGTCGAATAATAGTGGTGTGGATATCGTCGCGCAAGTGACCAGCCCACTGACAATAATAGTGGGGGATCCCGAGCTCAATAAACCAAACCCTAATTTTTTAAGACGAGTAAAAGACACTAAGTACTTATAGTTGAACACCATAAGAGTCAGGGCTAAACCGATCCACCTGCATAATAGTGTCCAAGAGCGTTTTGCTCTAGAGACCGATCCATCGGCATATAATAGTGGTTAGGTGCATTCTGCCCTATAAGTGACCGATCCACCGGCTATAATAGTGGGTTCCCGTACTCGCATGGATATTATAATCCGAGATGATTGATTAATGTTGGACTGATGGCCTTAAGGCCCTAAAAGTATCAATTGTTCAGTATGGCCTATTAATATTTGGTTGACTTGTTAAGTATGCAAATGTACGAAAGTGAATGTTATGTGTACACCATTAATATTGAATATGTGAATGTATGGATCTGAATATTATGTTTACGCCTGTCGTTATGTATGGACATAGTAGTATAACATGTGTTACATTGCGTGCCTACTTTTAAGTGTATTTTTAAAGGGTTACTCAGTACCGTAGTACTAAAGGGTTCCATTCGTGGGGCCCCTGCCTATTCAATGGGCAGTACCCCTTGCAGGCCGTATTCAGTGTTACTCAAGTGGGCCATCGGGAAAAAGCGTAAGGAACTATCCGGAATTTTTAGGGTTTTACTCCATCTCCTTTGAATCCACAGTTTCTATGTATTTGTTGTCTTGAACCACCATTGGTGGATTATATTCTTGTAAAATGTTTACTTGCGCTACTCTAATTTAGTTATTAGTTGAGTTTCTCGTAAATTGTGTTTTACTCTTTTAGCCTTAGCACTTTGTACTGGAACGGTAGGGTGAACCGGTTTGGTACTAAGTGTGGTGGTAATACCCCAAGAATTTACTGTTTATTATTTTTCTTCCGCTAATTTCCTTTAATTAAACGAAATTTTTCAGTAGTGAATTTTGGGGGTGTTACAAGTATGTGAGTTAGGATCAATGTGATATTTTTATATCTATTCTACCAGATAACAATAGTCGCTCAGGAGCATTTTACCTGACAAGGTAATGTTTTTAGATCCATTTCATTGGATGATAATAGTAGCTTAAGTGTGTTTTTCTTGAGAAGGTGCTTCAAGCCTTTCTACTGGTTTAAGATTAGTGGGATTCCTGAACTCAACGTATATAAAAATAAAAATAGTTATATTTAATAAAGAGTCCTGGGTTAGTATTTTATCTTATGTGATTTTTCATAGATTGAATGTGTACACATCATCAATTGTGAAATTATGTTTTATACGTATCCTTGATTCAATGGTGTTGTTTCCTTTCTTAGTATGTATCATACTAACCATCCTTTTAATGGGTGCTGCTCATTCCCATAAGTAGAAGACCCTGATTATTTTATGTAGGTCTCTGAAGACCCACTCTATGACCACGTTGCTTTTGATGCGCTATGTGGGGATGAGTGACCTATTTTCTGCACTAGGTGTTTGGGAGAAGAGTGATGTTATCCGGTTGATGTATTTACCCTAATACCTTTTTTGGAACTCTTTGATATATGGTATGCCTTACTTTGTATTTTATTATCATAATTAGGAGTTAACCTTTAAACTCGTATTATATTTATAAAAGTTCTATTTCTAATTTTCTTATTTTACTATAAATGATTTTAGCCTTGTGATTGATGTAAGGATGGTTCGGCAAACCAGACTTATGTGAATTATGATGGTAACACCTAATATTTTACTTATATGCTTCCCCTTTAAAACAATTATTTTTGGCTCCAAAAATTAGGGTGTTACAAATATCCTTAGAGAAAATCCCATTCAATGTATCTAGACCCCCATGTGGTTAGCGTGGTCCATTGTGATTATTTGTGTGGCCATGACTTTTGTTCATGGTGAAGAATTGGGAGTAGCCAAATGAACTATCTTATTAACAGAAAGCTATATGGTCACTAAAAGAGAATTATAATATGGTTTATATTATATGGGATGTGATGCATTTACCGTATTATTATCCTTCCATGATTTCCATGCAAGCACGTCTTGTTTTGCTACTACTATGAGATTAAGTGTTGAATTGTATCGGCATGCTTATCACCATGCTGTTATGTGGTTTCATTGTGCTGCATGAGCTTTACTATGTTTTAGGTAGTATGTTTTACTAGTACTTCATCATACCGATACTATACTTGTGTGGTCACTGTAATGATTGACTTCTGGTTTGGGAAGTAGAGGACGATTTTCAGGATTACGACTGTCATTTAGAGTATACTGAGGGCGATGAAGTGGGCCATAAGTGGGTCATTGCTTGAGGTTAAAGATTTATGTTTATTCCTAAGAGTTAAGCTAACCAGTTAGAAGCATTTTTCCCACTCCATTGGGAAGTTTTTGTATTTTTGGTTATTTAAACTCTTAGCTCAATTTCCTATATTTGGTTTTGTAAACTATCATACTCATTCTATCTATAATATTGTTCTTACTGTTAATATCTTGTAATGTCACTTTAATATTATGAGCATGCATCTTTTGTTTATTGTTCTATTTTGCCTTACATTAGACATGGGTTAGGTGATAATCATACTTCTTTCACGATTGATGTGACGGTAAAATTTCTCACTTTTATTTTTCAAACACTTTCGCATTGTATTAAAAATGAAATTTTTTAGACAAAAAAAGTAGGGGTGTTACAAGTACAAACATATTTTATTGTACAAAGTAATTGTTGGTAGGGGTGTTAAAAAATCGATTGGGATCAAAATTTTAGATCGGATTAACTAGTTACTCTTGGTTTTGGTTTAGGACGGGACTAATATTTTAGCCTCTAGTCTCGGTTTTGGTCTCGAAGTAAAAAGGTATTGGTCCTTAACCAATTTCAATCCTATTCGGTTTGGTCTTCTAGTCCAACTTCGACTTTCATTGACATTTTACATGAAAAACACATCATTTTAATATAAAAAATATATAGTTTATTAATTTCGGTCCTAACCGGTCTTGGATCGATAATTCTAATATTGTCCGTAATCCTAACTTGAAAAAAGTTTGGTCCTTAATTAGATTCCTGTTCGGTCCATTTTTGCATCAGTGCACAACCCTAGTTGTTGGATTCCTTTGATAATCAATGCCGATTGAAAATAAAATAGGGGTGCATGGAGGTAGGAGGCATGGATCTTGACATATCATTAATGGTATTTTAGTAATTAGGTTTTATTAATGGCTTTCTCTATGTGGAATAGGATTAATGTTGGAAACTTTTATTGGGGACAACATTGTCATTTAATATTGTAAACAACAATCCTACTAAAGAATTTCATGTCATGTGTTCTATGTTCCTAGTAGGTTGTTTGTTAATAAGTTATATGAATGAGAACAAAATGAAATGTAGATCAGGTGAAGCAACAAAATGGTCAAAAGTAAGGTTGTAAATAAGTCGAACTGAGTTAATCTACTCATATTTTGCCTTAGCTTGTTAATAAAAGATCCTAAAATAAGATTCATGCTCAACACATTTAATTAAATGAACAATTCAAATTGATTTTTTGATGAGTGGAGCCAGACTCATAAGTCTAAGCTTGTAAATGAGTTAAACCAAGTGTAACTTTTTAGGGTTGGGACATGACTTGTTTATAAATAAGACTAAAATAAATCTCAAGCTCAACTTGATTAACTGTAAGTACAAGAAAAATTGATTTTTTTAATGAGTTGAGCTATCTCAACTTATTTATTTCCTTAGTTAGGTGCACCCTATATGCTATAGGAGATGCAAGGATGAATCCTAGCTATAACTTTTTTTCTTCTTCTTTTTTTCCCCCTTCTTTCATGCTTTCTATTGTGAGATATATAACTTTTATTAGTATAATTTAGGTTTGTGGATCTATGAGATTTGGATTTATAGATTAAATTAATTTTATTCTTTTTTTGTATTTTTTTAACTTCATCAAATATATATTCTTTAGAGTTTAAGTCCCCCTTCTTCCACGCTTTCTACTATAATATCTTTAATTTTTTTATATTATAATTTAGGTCAGTTGATTAATGAGATTTGGTTTTATAGATTACATTAATTTTTCTCTTTTATATTATTAAATTCATCAAGGTATAAATTCTGTAGAATTTAGGGTGTGCTCTATTTATTTTATGTTTTTAGATATGTTTAGGGTTAAAAGTTTAAGGTTTAGAGTTTATTCCATGAATGTTCTATTTTTTTAGATTCTTTTAGGGTTTAGATTTAATTCTATTTATTTTATAATTTTTTCTAATGTATTTAGAGTTAAGGTTTTACTGTAACACCTTAAAATTTAGCACGTGAAAATTTCATTTAAAAATGTTAATTATAAAAGCTAAAACATTAAAATTATAGGGTATTACCGCTACACTTAGTATAAGTTTGGTTTCCTTTATCATTTTTATAATAAGTGTTAAACCTAGAACGTTACTTTCCTTTAATTAAGAACAACAACTATAAGGAGATAAGATTTTATATTATAAGATTATACTATTTTGATATAAAAAAGATTGGACCATTATTATAACTGATAAAGAAAAGAAATTTAGAAAGGGGTATAAAAGTCTAAGGGATATATAGATCAAAAGATATCTGAGTAGAAACTAAATAGTCCTAATTATCAACCCTAAAATACTATCCATTCTACCTGCTATCAATCTAAGCACACTAAGATATCCTAATCACATTGGCACACAAAGGAATCACATTCTCTTATCGACAAGAATACCTAATCTATAAGTATGTATATCCTTTAAAAAAAAGTATAGTAAGATATAGGGCCTAACTGGGACATTGAGGGCACTAGAAAAATCTAAACCAAACTTATGGCTAAACCTCTTCTTTAGGGTAGATAATCTTAAAAACAAAAATTTTCTATCTCGATGTCTTCCCCTTTAAATCTTAATATTTTAATAAAATGATCATAAAATATCACGCAATATACAACAATTCTCAATTTCATGCTTGTCCATTTCCCTTAGATTTTATTTATTCAAGTCAGCTTTAAGACCAATGATTCAATCCAAAGTGAAAGTAAATATTAAGGTCAACCTAGTAATTTATCAAGGCCATTTGATATCCATTTATCAAACACTTTAGGCAATAAGTCATAAATGACTAAATGCCCTAAAGACCCTAATTCTCTCAAACTAAACAATTTTAATACTAAACTTGATTATAACTCCTCAATTATCATAAAATGGTAAAAGACATTAAAATAACCATTTTATCAAAAATTATAATGTTGGAAAATTTCAGAAGGGGAAAAACTACAAATTTTCTCCTAAGGCATAATTAAACACATTTAGCATATAAATTCCTAATCATGCATATCCAGCATATGATATTTCACATAATTATTATGTTAAACATAATATAACACATAGTAGACATTTATGATGGAATATTAAATATTTCATTTGAAAAGACTAAAATATCCCTAGAGCATATGAACTTAAATAATTTGTAAATACCTAAGCATGCTCAAATATTATTATATCATATATCAAACTTTAAGTAAAACATGCGAGTTTAATGGCAAGCTCAAAAATAGAAAAGGAGGCATTGGATAAGACAAAATATATCTTGGCCAAGCCACCCCTACCCCACATGCATAAATATTATTCAACAAAAAATCTTATTCTATCATGCTATTATATATTTATTAAAAATACATAATTCTATCATGCTCTTACACATTCTCTCATGGATAACATAATTAAAGAAAATATAAATCCTAGAATGATGCATGCACTTATTTCATTAACTCAAAAGAAAGCATATAACCACTCTTACACATAAGATAGAAAGTCTTTAACATGTTGTTATGCGATTTTTACACATTTAGCCGGAGCATATTTGTTACTTCCTTTCCAAGTGAAATAGAAAAATAAGAATAAAGGGTACCATAAATCCTAGTACCCAAATATTCTTCCTTCTCCTTAAAAACACAAAAATCAACAAAAATCATTAGAATCTAATACAATAAAATAATAAGGCAACATTAATAATCAAAAATAAAATGAAAAGATTGTCATACCCAAGCTATGGGTGTCGCAACAAGAGGGAAGAATAAGGGTAAAGAAATCTTCAACTTTTCCGAAAATATAACTCCCTTATACTTAAGAAAATATAATGGGTCTAAATGAAGGATTAGAGGAAGAAAATCAAACAAGGAAAATGGAGAGAAGATAGAGAAAGGGGGTTATTTTCTAGTAGCAAGATGAGCAAGAATTTTTCTTCAAAACTTATGCAAAACTCAAGAAAAAGAGGAGAGATGAGAGAGAAAAAAACAACAAGGGTTTGAATGATGGAAGGAAAAAATGAATGGAGGAATAAAGAGTAAAGGAAAGTTTGAGAAGATGACCCAAGCTTTCTTTCTAAACACTTGAATGAAAATTTGAGTGTAAGTACAAAGTTTAAGAGAGTTGTTGAGAGGTGATTGTAGTTAAGGTTTTGGGTAAAGGTCAGGAAAAAAGTAATACTATGGTCCAAGGTAAGGGGAGGTCGGGAGAAAGTAAATAAGAATAAAATTAAGGGCCCAAAAAATTAAAATAAAAGAAAAACACACACAAAATCAACTTTAAGCGATGCTCGATCAACCACTGGCTGTTCGATCGACCCCTTGGTGCTACTTATTTCTACCTTGGCACCTAGTCGACCACCCAACACCAAAATCCTAATATTACATTATAAGTAGTTAATCTAATACATATTCCACCTCAGCCCAAACACACATAATTAACA
Organism: Tamarix chinensis; assembly: GCA_030549775.1. Classification (NCBI taxonomy): domain Eukaryota; kingdom Viridiplantae; phylum Streptophyta; class Magnoliopsida; order Caryophyllales; family Tamaricaceae; genus Tamarix; species Tamarix chinensis. Next base: position 42,371,450 of record CM060181.1, on the reverse strand, counting down.
CATCAAACACATATTATCTACCTTTTATTTTTATGATCATATTCACTTAACACATTATTTTGTAATTATTTCTTAATTAGGGTTTGTGAAAACACACTAATACATTTGCTTTATTTACTTTAGATTTTTTGATTTATTGAGGATTTAGGGTTTTAAGTTTATTCTATTTGTTTTATGTTTTTTAATATTTGGTTAGGGCTTATGTTTAGGGTTTTGTATTTAAGGTTAGGGTTTATGGTTAAGGGATTAGTGTTTAAGGTTAGGCTTTTGGATTAATGGTTAGGGTTTAGGTTTTATAGTTTAGGGTTAGGGTTTAGGTTTTATATTTTATGACTGAGCTTAAAGTTGGGTTTGGGTTTGGAGATAGGTTTGGATTATAATTGAAATTTGGTAGTAATTAAATCTTGACCATTAAATGAATACAAATTTAATGGTCAATATTGGTTCCTAATTTGCATTTTTAAGAGGATTTTGTATGATATCCTTACCGTAATACCTCAAATTTAACCTAATGATATTTTTTAATCTTTCCCTAATTATTTAATATAAAAATTTAAACCTAACTCTAACTCTAACTCTAAACCCAAACTTTCTTCCCTTCCTTTATCCTTTTTCTTTTCCCTAGATATTTCTTTTTCTCTTGCGTAAATTTTTTCTTCTCCTCAAGTTGGTAAATATGATCGAACGTCTTTCTTACCTAAATTCTTTTGTGACCACACACCATTATAATTACTCAACTTGGGTGAACTTTTCTTAGACCATCAATTTATGCCAGATGCTCCCCAAGTTCTTCTGTATGCCAATTACCTTCTATAAATACCACTCATCTTCCACTCCTTACTTCACTTTCTACTTCACATAAACTATTATCATACTCCTTATCTCCATTCTTAGATTCATTCTACATTGTCCCTGCCAAAGATCTACCATTTTTGTGTAGAAAGGTTGCATTTTTTGTCACACCTTACGTTGTTCAAGCCCCCCTATGTGAAAAACCCACGCTAAACACCGTTAGAAGAGTTTATATCTCATGCTACCTTCAATCTTTAACAACTCCAATCATATGCAACCGCCTTCTAGTTGTTTCACCCACCTATGAAACCCCATGATACCTCACACAACCCAACCCTTTTGCTTCAAACACCCATATAGTCACCTTACACCACAATAATTTCTACACCATAACCTTAGGCAAGCTACCCCAAACTTAGACTACCAATTCATACAACCCAACCATTTTTTCATCAACCATCCATGTAGTCACCCCTAGCTACGTAAAATACTCACATAACCACCCTATCCACATCAAACAACCATGTAGCCACACCCCTGATGCGTCACCTTTTAACGTAACTAGCTTCATTTGTGCCTAGCTTCCGTTGCTTCAACTTTTTTTTTCCATATTCATTTTCCTTATATTTTCCATGTTTATTTTCCTAAGTTACAATCGTGTATTATTTCTATTTTTAGGTGATTTTTCTCTTGTATTGGAGGAGTCTTAGGGTTTATACTTGCTTAAAGACAGAGTTGTTTTAGGTAAGGATACATGTTGTAGTTGCATTTTTGAATGATATGAGTAATTTATATGAAATCTCATTCTTGTTGTTTTTATAAATTATAATCCATGTTTCTAATAAAATCTCATGATAATGTTGTGTTATATTATGGAAAAGTGAGAAATGTGCAAAAGCATAAGATTATGTGCATTGTTTAGTTAATCTTTATTTTGTAAGTCAAGTAGGTTGGCCCAAATCATGATCAAAATTGGGTTACAATTAATGACTTGAATATATTTGTGGTTAAGTATATTAGTGATTATTTGTGTTGGAGTTTGAAAATCAATCAAGTTAGGACTCATGAGTTTTTTTTGGTTAAAAATATGGGTGTTTTGGCTATTTTAAAGGTTGTTTGGTCAATATAGGTTAAATATAGAATCTTTAATATTTTAATGATATTTTTTAAGATATTATATTTATATCATTTGGAATACTTTAGAGTAATTATAAGTTCCATAAGTGGCTTAAATTAAAAATAGTAACCCTAGAGACATATGAGCTATTGTTTATGTAAGACTTTGTAGTTTGACCTTGATTTTTGGATATGTTATCAATAGTTATACTTTAGGATTGGTCAATAAATGTTTTGATTATATGATTATTATGGGAAAATTTATGCTTAACTTATGCAAGTAGTGTTTTATAGGAAAATTGAAAATAGTAACCCTAAAAGTAAGTGCATCATCTCATGTATAAGACATTAGATTTTAACCTTTATTTTTTTGGTATGTTTTCAATAATGATATTTTAGGATGGTTTACTAAAATTTGTGGTTAGATGAGTCTTACGGGAGTGTTTATCCCTATCTTGTGAAATTAAGATTTTGTAGGGGATTTATATCATTTTTCTTTGCGGAATGTCCCAATCATGCTCTTTTTGTGTTGTTTGTGCCTTGATTATTTATATTTATGTCTACATGATGATATCAAGGTAAATCATAGCTTAGTAAGGCATTAATTACTTAAAGGGAAAGATCATGTGAGCTAGGTGTTGCATATGTTGTACTAGAAGATAATAGTGGCTTATGAGTGCTTTGTCCTGAGAGGTGCTTTTGATCATTCCATCGACTTCAGAATAGTGGATAGGAGTGTGTTTCTTTAGGAGGTGTTGTGTTTGTTCAATCAGACACTAATAATGACTCAAGAGAATTTTACCCTTAGAGGTGCTTTTACCCGTTCTATTAGATTAAGAATAATGGGGTATTCTATAATACCCCTTAAATCATAGTTGAAAATTTTCACTTTCTTAAGGAAAATTACACACCAAAAGGGGGGTGCTACCACCGTGATCAATATAAGTCTGGCCCTTAGCCAGACTCATATTAATCACAAGGTTAAAATATTATATATGATCGTAATAGAAATCAATTAAAGTATGAAGGAGTCTAATATTGAATATAGAAAATACCAGAGTATATAAGAGTCAAAGTTAGTACATTAGTGAAATGAAATACAAAGTAATGTTCCACTAGGGAGAATAAAAACATGAAACATAAATAGAAAGTAGTTCGGAGTACACTCTCTCATATCGACCCTAGGACATCAAGATATCACTCTACCCTGACCAACTCATCATAAGCAACAAAGTCCTCTAGGGCCTCATCGTCTCCCTGCACAGACTCAGTAGGGGCCACTGCTTGTGGGAATGAGTAGCACCTATGATAAGGATGATAAGTATGCTACTTAATGAGTAAGGTAATAATATAGTCAAGATAGGGTACAAAAACACAAAATACAGATATTACGCATGTAGTAGGTTTTATTGGATGATTATTTACCCCTATTAGAGCTTAGGCCATTATTACTGTCTTTACACTTCTCTTGAATTATATTCATATGAATACGGAGATCCCATTATTATCACCGGTGGACCGAAAATAATTACTCTAGGGAGAATGTGCCTGGCCACTATTATGACTAGTGGACTGATAAACATGTACATCTCCAGAGCAAGACGCTCTTGGCCACTATTATGATTAGTGGACCAATTAATATCCTACATCTAGTCTCGATCTACATGGTGTTCCACTATAACGGATTAGTTTCTTTTCCATAAATTATTACCAATCCTACCTAAGGTATCTAGGCATACAAATATTAATATTTCAACCTTACATAAGAACACCATCAATAGCAAGTTTTAACCACACATAAAACACATAATGAAAATCATGCTCACCATACCTTAGCTCCTTGCAAGACAAGTCTCACCACACACATACTTAGTTCACATATACATATATTTACACATAACATACCAATACACCCATTACACAAAAAATTAATAACATAAACCAAATCTTAACTATATCCTTACCTAGTTGGGCTCCAAACTTGAAGCAAGAATCCCACGCTTCCTCACTGGGAAATGTTTGTTCAAAACCTATAAAGAGATTATCAACTAGGTCATTTCACTTTCTTCCTACTTCTTTTTCCTTATTTTCTTAACAAAAATATTAATAATAATAAATGTTAATAATAATAAGCTATTAAAATAAAATACTCTAAACAAGTAAGAGGGAGGAGGGTGTAACTAGAAAGGATAGCAGGTGAGGGGTGGCAGCAATGGTGGTTGCAGCGTGGTGGAGATGCAATGGGGTGGTGGAAATGTGAGGTAGGTGGTGGGTAGGGAGGATGTGGGTTGTGGGGGTTTGGTTGGTGGGGTTTGTTGTGGTAGGATGTGGCTGGTGGTGAGGTGGTGGTGGAGGTACTGTGGTGTGTGGAACGAAGACAAGTGGAACAACAGTACCCAAGAGGAAGTGAAAAGGAAAGGGAACAAAGGAAAGGGGAGAAAGGGAGAGGTAAAGGTGTCAGTACTAAAGAGGGTCTTTCTGTGCAAGAAGGGAGGTTAGGAGGGTGGTGATACAAGTTGTGATGGCGGTGCTGCTGGTGGTGCAAAGTGTAAAAGGGCAGCTTGAGTTGCTCACTTTGCATGGTTGGGGAGAGAAGAGGAAGAGGAAGGGGAAGGAAGTGAAGGGAAGAGGCCTAGTGGGTGTAGGGTGATGCAGGGAAGAAGATGGGTGGATGTTGAGATGGTGATGTGGTGGTGACCATGGCGATGTCTGTTTGGGCGGCAAGAGTAAGGGAGATAGGAGAGAGGATCTATAGAAAAGAGAGGGAAGAAGGAAGTGGGGAGGGTTTATTATAAGTAAACGGGAGGGAGGAAGTGGACAAGGAGATGAAGAAGACAAAGGGGTTTGGTGGTTGCCCGACGACGACGACGACGATGATGATAATCATAATGATAAGGATAAAATAATAATTATAACAAAATAATTTATACTTAAGTGATAGAAAGGGTTAGGGCACAACCTAAGTAAAGGCGGTGCATGACGGCGATTGCGGCGGCGATGGTGGGAGTGGTGGTTGTTTTGGAAGAGTTGGACTTTGAGGTTGGAAGAGAGGAATGGAGGTGGAGGTTGTGAGGTAGTGGACCCCAGACTAGGAGGGTGGCAGTGGTTATGGTGGCACAATAGGGCGAGGGTGGTGGAGGAGGAGGGAGGAGGAAGGAGAGGGAGAAAGGGAAAAGGAAGGGTAGGGGAAGGTAGAGGAGGGTCTGATAGGTTGAGATGGAGGTAGTGGGGGTGGTCATCGTGGTGGAGAAGCTGACATATGTAACATCTTGAGTAGATATGACAATGAAAGGTTGCCTTGGAGTGCTTTTGGATTGATTGGCTGACCTCATAAATCAACACAAGTCCTTTCAGCATGCTTTGTCCTCACTCACGTACTTTCCGAGAAAATTTCAGAAAAATTTTAAAACTTCTCAGGAGGGTCATCTATCCTAAAAATTACTCCATGGCCAGCACGCTTAACTATGGAGTTCTTAGGGTGGAATCACCAAAAGAATATTATACCATATTGATATAAGTAGCTAGATCAATCCTTATAACACTCCGCTCAATTTGGAGTATTACAGCATACGATGGTAAAAGTGGTGGCGATGGGGTGCAAAGGGCAGCTCGAGCTGCCCACTTTGCACGGCTGATCTGAGCTGTGTAAGGGGATTTAGAGGTGGTGAGTAGCTTGGTTCGGTGGAGGGTGATGCAAGGAAGGGATTGGGTGGTGCTTCGGATGGTGGCGTTACACAGTGGCAGCTAGGGCGGCGTCTAAAGGCACGACGACGAGAAGGGTTGGATTTTTTTAGGCAGAGCAAAGGAGGAGAATGGGGGCTATTGAGGGGCTATTTATAGGTCATGGGATGGAGAAGAGGACAAAGGAGGAAGAGGACCAGGAGTAGGAGGGGGAGGAGCTCGCCGGCCGATGATGGTAGGCTTGTACGAGCCTATGAAGGTGTAGGGCTGTAGGGATGTAGATGGGGAGAAGGGAAGGGAATAGGCACACGAGGGAGGCTGGTATAAGGCAAGTTGGACTCGAAATAGAAAGAAAATGGACGGAGGAGAGAGACGGGAGCATGTCGGGGCGGTAAGGTGGTAAGGGAGGAAGATCAATGGCAAGTCGTAGGCATGACCTACAACGCGAGGGAAGGAGAGGGGAGGAGGAAGAAGAAAGGGGTTAGGCCGGTCAATTGGGGAAAAAGAAAAGAAAGAAAGAAGAGAGAATTAGGTGGGGAGGAAAAAAAATTAAAAGGAGAGGGTGAGGGCTGGGATTCGTGCGGGGGGTGGAAGAGAGGGGAAGAGTAGTTGGGCCTCACGGTGAGGCCCAACTGGGGGAAGAAGAGAAGAAAGAATGAGAAAGGAGAAAAAGGAAGAAGGAAAAAGAAAAGGAAGAAAAAGGAAAAGAAAAGGAAAAAGAAAAAGGAAAATAAGGTGGTCGGGGTATTTATGGTCTTTTTATATTTTTAAAATTTTTGAAAATAATAAAATTAGTAAAATAAATAATTAAACTCCTTTTTATATTATATTTAGAAATTTTGGGATAAATATTCCTAATTCTATTTTAGTTAGCAAATTACCATAATCTTCCCTAATTTAGTCCTATATTATTTTCCTTCTTTTTTTTTTAACTTAATTAATCCCATTATTTTATTAAAAAATATTATATTTAATTACACTCACATATTTACCCCTATTTTATTATAAATTCCTAAATTAAAGTTTTGGGGTATTACACCTTTAACAACAAGGAATTTAGTCACTTATTAAGTAAAAATCAATTACACAAGGCATATATAAGTGTATGAAAAGAAAAAGACCAAAAGTTAAAAACAAGCAAAATAAGATGGGTGGATAACCACCAAAAGAGGCTTAATCAGTTACTGGTTGTGGGTTCATCTTCTTCCTTACATGAACTGATCTTCTCCTCTACTTGAATGATATCCAAAATTAGATGTTCCTTTATGTAAACTAAGGCATGAGATTAACAAATTAAAGGTGATTGAATATGGAATTGATGATTTCATGGATCAATGGGGAGAATTAACCCATAAATTGAAGGATAATGAAGATGGATGAAGGCTTGAATATGGCATAACCTTAACTCACAAGTCCTATTATAGATACTAAATTGATGGATGAGAATCACAATTTTGGGGTAGATGATGAAAGAACTGAATGAATGATAAATGAATTAATGATATGGAAACACAAGTTAAGAGAATTGATGATGGGGCAGAGGTCGAAGAAGATGAAGAACCCTAATTCCTGAATTTTAAATATGGAGGCTATGAATTTGTCAATTCAGTTGGTCTACGAGTTAATAATGTTTGTATATAGGTGTTACGATGGCTAAAAATCATGTATTAGGTTAATAAGAAGATAATATATAAGTTGGAAAAGGTTTGGAAAAGATTTGTGTGAAGGTCGAGATTGCCATGGCTGGTTCAGTAGCCCTATACGACCTCCATCATCCACTGGTTACTGGGTGAATTTTAGTACCTTTTGATTAACTGCTTCGAACGTAAGTTTGACTATGCTCTAATTTGATTTTAAAAAAGTGGTGAACATGAAAGTTGCATCCTTTCCTTTTAGCTTTCTAACACAACTTGAATGACCTCAAATAGAGATTGTATGAAAATAATTTTTTTTCAATTTTGTGTTCTAGCTTTGGTTTTGGAGCTATTAGTTTAAACAAGTATTTTGTGATCATCTTGGTCTTCGTAACTAGGGATGATAATGTGTTGGATTTGGGTCGAGTCCAGCTAGATCCAAATCCATTTACATTAGTTAGATCTAGACCTAATTCAGATATTTTGGATATTAAAAGTTCAGATCCAGATTTGGATTCACTGAATTTAGTAGGTAAATAAGTTCTAAGAAGGCTTGGCTATTTTTTTTTTAAAAAAATTACATAAATAAAAATACATTTATATTTTATATAACTTTATATATATATTTCCCGCCTGGTGATTAGTGAGCAGCCATTTCGGAGCTCTGCAGTTCATCTTCGCCATTCGTCGGCATATTCCATGTTCGGTTAACTGTATGATATTTCCCAGTTTGAATCTTGAAAAACTGACTAGACTTATTATATCAACTGGACGAACAGAACAAGTCCTTTGCTAGTTCGAAATCGAATGGACAAAAAAGAGAGAAAGAAGAGAGAAGGGGGTATTGGGGAAGTATCATTTTAGCTAGCAGAAGGAAAGGGGAATCAGAGAATGAGGTTAACACGTTGTTTTCAAAGGTGTGAAAGTTCTGTAGTGCTCGTTTACTACGAGGGGACCGTCGCCGGTGCACTGTAAAGTGCGTATCCAAGGCAAAGGTCGGAGGAATCCGTTCACAGCTACGGGATGCAATTAGCCTTTTGCTAAACATGCTTACGATCTCCGGCCGGACCTTGAATCAAAATAATAGTTGATCCTGAAAAAGTACTGCCGGGAAGGAGACATTAATTGTAATCTTCCCTGCTTTCTCGATCCTTCAGGCGGGTTAATATAGAAGAACATGTCGGCATATATTACCGTATATAAATAATCATATCAGAATCGTAACAACAGTTCTACATCCAAATCTAAATTTATAAAAGAGGGCATTGGCTTTATCTTTTGCAGAGGGATCCCACGGAAAAGATTATGGGAGTAAACTAACAGAAGGCAAACCAAAATCCTATGTTTCTTATTTGCGAGAAACGAACGTGTGCCATGGTCTCCCTGTATAGGTGATATTAGGAGCAACAAATATGTTACTGGAAATATACATATGCGTATACACGTCTTCTGAACTGGAAAAAAGATAATAACAGTTAAAATCTATATTCCCTGGCTACATTAAATGTCATCCAATTACATCTGCATTTGCCCTATATATATTGGCAAGTTCCAGCCTCAGCCTTGGAATCTCTAGTTGCGCAAGCGCTCTTTTCGCCTCATCATCACTGCCTAAATCATTTTCATACCTGTCTATTTTCTTCGTTAGACTTGCAACCTGCCCCAAAAAGAAAATGACATAATGAGAGCATAAAGAAAAGAAGTGAAGCTATAAAAGAAGGCCGTACAACCGAGAGGGTTTTACATTAACATAGTGCACCAAAAATTTTGGATGCATTACCTATACATTTAATACAATTATAATATACTTTTAATATATTTTGGTGTATATTTATAAAAATTACTAAATATAAATTAAAATATATTAAAATTATACTAAATATAAAGGTGATGCATCCAAAACTAGATGCGCCGATTTAAGTAATAATTTTTCCATAAGACCTACAGTTATGCATATGATGAGAATGCAAAATATATATGTAGATGAAAGAAATACTAATTAATTGATAATAATTACCTACCATTCTGTAAGGCCAACGCGGGATACCAAAGCCGCGCAATTTCCTTTTAATTGACGTGACACATAAGTCTAATTCTACGGATGCTTTTACAATAGGGAGATGAAAATAGACGGAGATTTCATCCAACGTCAGTCTCGCTGCCCTTTCCCTCTGCACTACTTTGGCACAACACATAAAAACACAAAATAAGTACCAACTCACTATGTGCCAGTGTAGGAGATCTTCAAATTGGATTAGTGATGCTTCCTACATACCTTCAATGAAAGTTGGGTTCTTGCAGCAGCAGCAGCATCATCTTCTGCAGGAGGTACATTGTTCTCATTAAGCATTGGTGGATTGCCTGCAGGGTGATCATGAACAGACCCGTGTTGGTTTGCGTCACAATGAAGTGTTTCTGCTCCGTGATTAACGGCCTCCTCATCTCCTCGGTACACTCGGTCTCCGCTTCCTGAAAGATGACTAGCACTAGGCAGCACTGTCTCGTCTACCAGGAGCCCTTCTCCTGTTACACGATCAAAATAAGGTATCGCGGCTTGGTCATCACCTTCTATGACTGCTTGATGATGCATCATAGGATCAAATATTGCTTCGCTCATTACTACTTCACTTATATCAAATGCCGTTTGGTTTACTTGATCACCTCCGACGTCCAAATGATCTCTTGGCGGGCCTCGTTCTTGTACGTCCGTTCCTGTCACTTGATACAGATGCGCGCATACAAAGTTCAATATATATATTTGCATCTCTGCCTTGGACCGATAAATGAACGGACGAATCTATAGCTTCAGTTAGTTAATAGTTGTTACACGATCACAAGATGGATCTGTCGCTGACCTAAAGCATGATCGTGGTAACGCGTATCGTTGTGAAAATCCAATCCAACACACAAGGCTTCCAGAAATGCAACGGTGGGGTTGTCGTGTTGCTGTAAGATGTATCCATCATCTGTACGTTTTCTGAGGTACCACTTCAAGAATTTCTTCACCGCCTCCATGTGTCTGTCATGAAAGCTGACATTTTTGGATCGTGCATGCAATTAATTTGCATACATCCATCCCTCTAACGTTAGAAGCATTTCACTCGACATATATACTGCATGCGCATTCTATAAATTATGTCGCGACGTGAAGCAGCACTTACTCGAAAAATTGATGCTCCCGGCTGTTACCCATCTGTTCAAGATTGATACTATGGTCGTTCACGAGAATACCATGGCTGATTAAACCTATACTCCCATGAATCTCAAGTCTTGCAGTATGTGCACCTAAAATGATAAAAGAAAACATACATATACGTATAACAAATTAGTCTATGCCATTCATAAAAAAAAAAATTAAAATTCACTATGTTTTGCATTTATGAGAACAAATACGTAAAACATAAACGTATGGATAAAAGAATCAGAATTCATGGCAATCATATGATTTTAATTACTATGAAAAAAGAGAGAAAAGGATTTATCAATATCAACATCCCAACTATAATTTACATACTATTAACATGTACTATTTCTCTCAGTACTTGACACTGACTGCAACTTTCCGGTCTCTGTGTCACACTCCAAACTCTCAAAGGAAATTCATCCAAAGCAAATTCTATTTCCCAAACAAGCCACATTTCTCCGTCTCCCCTTCCAACCTCCCCGCTAGTTTCGTGATACCCCGAATTCCCAACTTCTAAATCAACAACGTCAAGAAATGTATCATCAGTACCGACGTGAAGGCCATGATGATGATCATTAATGTCTGCGACGGCACTGCTGGCGGCGCAGTCATCATATATAATGGTTGGTACGCCCTCGAATATTGATGAATAAAAGGGTGGTGCGCAATTGTTATCTGAACAAAGTGGAATTGAATCGATCAAGTTCGGATAGAGCAAATCATCATACTGGTCTTTGTATGAAACTATTGGCGTTTGATCCTCCATGTTAGGGGACGATCGTGGGGTTTCGGAGCGGAGGGCTGGTTTTAGCGCAGCTTTTTGGTATTCTCAAGCACCATAGAGAAGGTCTATGGTGCTCGAGATAGAAGTGGGTTTGGACAGAGAGACGGAAGATACAGAGTAAGAGGTATGTCTTCATGAGATGGGGCTATTTAAAGGAGAAGGAAGAAGGCGGGGTGGTGATGGTGGTTACTGGCCGTTGGAAGAGTATCGGTTTTTCTTTCTAAAAATTTTTGAATAAAAATAATCATTTTTTTTGTTTCCTTTTTCATTTATATGTTCTAAAAATTAGTAATTAAATGAATCAGAAATACGTAAGATCTATGTTATTGAGATGACAAGACTAACTTAGAATACAGAAATAAATTAGAATAGAATTCCTCTCATATATTGTAATATCAAGACACAAAGAAATGAAGTTTTCAAAAAAAAAAAGACAAAAATGTATATAACTGGCAGCAATTCCATCCAGTTCAGAGTGAAAGAACAAATACAAAACTATATACAGTTTTTTTTTACTAGATATGCAAATTTTATTAAAGACTAGCTTTTTATTAGATGTGATGCGACGTGTGCTTAATTACTGCATGTGTAACTCACAATTTAAAGATGAGGTTCTATTTTTTTAATTTACTTGGTAAGAGTTCCCATGTTATTGGTTTTAAACATCCTTCATCGGCTAATATTCATATACTATATCTTACTTTTATCTATTACTTATTCGATGCATTTTGTTGAAACTATCTTCCTCCAAATAGACTCTTTTGTTTGATAAAAAGCCTCGACGCTCAATAATTCAGTTTAAAATGATCAATTTATAACTTGTTTGGAGTTACTTATAAAAAGTAATTATCATAGATAATTACTTATTTTAGAACATTTTTAGCCTAAAAATTTTCCAAAATAAGTAGTTATTATGGATAACTAATTTTGATAAGTGGCTCCAAACATAGGCTTATTTATCGTGTTCCTATGCAATATGAATGGAATGCATTGTTCATGGGATTCCTTTATATTTCTCTCATATTCATTTTTGTTAGACAAACTGAAGAGACAATGAAAGCTACAACTCTACTGCTGTGATATCTATGTACATTTCCACACCATGCAAAGACCTTTATCCATAATAAATCAAAAACTTTGAAACCAAATCATTAGTGCACAAGCAAACGTATGCACAAGCCAAGTATATCAAAAACTTGCATTTTATTATGATTTTAGAAAGTAATACAAATTCAAGAGCAATCAACCTGTGTTTTTATCCTTTCCAATTAATCAAGAACAAGCTATTGATTAATCCACTCAATCAAATAATCTCATTCCTAATTAATCTAATCCCCATACCTAAAATTTTCCTACAAGAGACTTCGTAGATCTAATCCTTAATCTAGACTGTCACACATTTTTCTGTGTTATGATCCTGTCATAAACTCCCTAGGTTCTTGGGTTGATACCTTCTCTCTCATCCTCTTACTCTCTCTTGTGCCCGTATATCCTACATGAGTCGTGTCTACTTCTATACAATAGAAACCATTTATATAGGCTTAGAAAATACCTTAAAGATACAAAATCAACCTAACAAAAATATTTAGAAATAGACAAAAAACAAAATAAAAAATAAAACTAACATAGATAAAATATAGGTATGACACGACCTATGGCCTAACACCCCCTGATGTTGCTCGACATGGCCAAATTACTCATGTTCTTCTCTATTTACCTAGTTTTTTCTCTGTCATAGTCTTAATTCGTTCATCTTCATTTCTCTTCTCTTTTTTTCTTCCTTCCATTCTAGGCCCTTCGTAACCTTTGACACGTTGGTTTGAACTTTAGCTTAACAACCAACAATTTTCTATGCCTTCTTCATATTCATTAGCCATTGTACTTGTAATTTTCTATGAAGAATATTTGATGGGGAAGATCATCAACAAATAATCTAGAACATTCTAAGAATTTTTTTTCTTGGTCCTCAATTATTGCAAATCTTCAAAAGTCTTCTTTGAATTTGAATTGATGATGTTTATTTCATTGCTTTGGTAGGATGGTGGCAATGATCTACTCTAAGATCACTAACATTCTAAAGAGAAATATTCTATTTCTCTATAGAACTCTCTCTAAAAGTCTCTAAGATCCTTACTTGAAGAAGAAGAGAATAAGAAGAACAACACTTTCTCTTTTGTGTCTGTTTTCTATTCAAAAGTTTTATTTCTTATTTATTCATCATATGTCAATCAAGTGTACGAGGGGTATATATATACATGTACACATACATGCCTTTCATTAATAAGCCCGTAGATCTTGACCTTATTAACAAAAAATAATCCATTTGCATGACATAAGTATATACATATTAATTACAATGACATTTTATAAGTATTACAAATCATAGAATAAAATAAAAAAGCTACACAAACTCTAAATATGTAATACATAGATTTAATATTTGTAATTCAAATTTGTATCTTACAACCTTGCCTTTCATGCAATGTTATAATTCTTGTAATGCCATTATCTTATACATCAAAGATCTTCAATAGCTTGAATTTCTTGCAAATATATACAATACTTATGAGAGTTATTTAATAATGGATTCCATCTCTAAATATGCTAATTCTTATTCTTCATCCCTTGAAGAATACGAATGAGATTGAGATGCTCCGGCATCAATATCAATATGTCTTAAATCAAAGTGGTGAAATTATGCAAATGCAGCATGTTAATATATGGATAAAGAGGGTAAAATTGAAGAAATAATGTAGATAAGTAATGATGATGATACAATACAATATAATATTAAGGGATATTGAAAATTCATTATTAAACTATTTCACCGAAATATCTATTGCTCACAATTTTGGTGATCTAACTGAGAAGACCCATGAGTTCTAAAAGTTCATTATTAGCCACCAAGTAATTGTCATCAGTCACTAAATTATACATATGTTTGCATCACTCTTGTTCTATATCAACTGTTTTTTTGTTCTTTGTATTTTATAAGTACCAATTAGCCTCTTCAACTATTAGTGAGTTGAATAGATTTATGAGTGATATCAAGCTATTACCGAAATTGAATTCAAATGAAAGTCAACAAACATTTGAAGTTTAAGAAATATGATTGTCATTGGTCAAATTTCAACAAAATCACTAGTAAAATTAAACAAATCCAAATAGATATACCAATGGTTGAAAGTGAGAGACTAGCTCAGCAAGAGTCTATAGCATGAGATGGTATCTCATATAAATTGATACTTAAACACCAATAAACTATCTTATTAATAAATTATATATAAAAAATATGCAACCCATATAACAATAAATGAAACAAAACTAGTAAGTCTTTATTTTCCCCCACTTTAGTTTAATATCATATTAGTATTGATTAGATTAATTCATAAAAGTTTCTATTATTATTACAATTATAATAATTATAAACATACAAATTGATATTATAAATATAAAAATTATAATATATATTATTATAATAACATTAGTAAAATTTAAATTTGTACTTCTACTAATAATAATGATTACTATTTTCTAAAGATGGCAACAACAACAACAATAATTATTATAATTAACATGCTAATTATAATTATTATAACAATCATTATACTTATGTATATAATAATATTTATAATTATATGTATAGCAATCAATATAATAATAATGATAATATTTATAATTGTATTCTAAATTTAATTCACTTGGCCTAAAGTCTATGAGACTCATAATCTATAGATCTAAATCCATGTGATCCAAATTTGATGTGACCTAGAGTCTATAAACCTAAATCGAACCTGAACATAAAGAAACTCGATAAGTTAGACCTAGACTTGACCAGATCTTTTTGTGATACGAAATGTTCAAACCCAATATAGATCTCATTCGAATCACCATTACCCGAATTGGACTTGAACCAAATCAACCCTATTATATAACAGACTCAATTTTAACCCAACTCAAACCTGGCTCATGTACTCTAGATGAGCGTTTCTTTTTAAGGATAACAATTAGGCAAGACAAGAATATAGACCCTATTTTTATTTCTGAATTTGAATTTAAAATTAATCATCTAACTTACCCTCATCTCAAATTTCTATCAATAAGGATTCGTTGTTTTGTTTTCTGCGAGGAGTTGATTCCTATAACCATCTCAACCTCTACCTAAAATATGTATCTCCAAAATCCGTTACAAAATATTCTTCTAATTATATATTATTTTAATGTAAGTTTTGTTGACATCATTGTTGTAATAAAAAAACATAGGAAATAATTATTCCAATTTAGATTTATGCCAATATGTTACAACAAATTCTAGTAGATTACCCAATCACAAAATGTTGGAATATATAATATAAGAACACTCTTATTGTCTAAGGATAATTATTAAGTTTTTAGTAGGTTAACTGATCACAAATTGTTAGAACTGAACTTAAAAAACATTTACAAGTTAGGATAAGCTACTAGCTGCTAGCTTAGATTATAGTTAAATTAAATTAACCCTAACAAAAATATATATATATATATAATTCAGGATAAGTTTAAGTTCATGGATGGATACTCTAAATCTATTTTTCTAAATTTAAATTCAATTTTTAAAATTGTCCCGTAAATCGGATTGGAATGGAGAATCCCTGAAGTCCCTCCAAGGACTATAATCCCTACTATGATAATATACATCAAAATTAACCAATATGGTTCGATATTCACGTCGTCTCATCCTTTCTCAATTACAACTTGTATTGCGTATACGACTGCATGGCTTTCCGCCTCTTCGGGAGCCTAGTTGCCTTGCAACATTTTTCGTCTAACTAGGATAAGCTCCACCTGTCTCAATCCAAACCTCATGCGTTAACTTGTTCCAAGCCTTCCTGCAACGGTATTAATCTTTACCGAGCCCACTAATGGCGACGTCCATCTCATGCTTATTTCTTGCTCCATGGCATTAGCTTTCTCGTCCTAGCGCATGATAAGAATCTGCTCCACAGAATCTTTAAGGTTTCCCTCCCGGGGGAACTTGGCTTCTTTTTATTAGCCTCAGATTACTGGAGCATCCAGTAATATAAAGATACTGGAGAGTAGCCAATTCCATTTGGAGGTTCGATCATCCCTTTGAAATCCACATCGTTTCTGACCCCACCAAAGAACACATGCATACATACAAATTCTTGTAGCCCTCATGCCATCTTCACAACATACCATATCTCGAGTTGAGATCTAACACTAAGGCTGTAGATGGTTTGATTTGGTATAATTTTGGCATCACACCAAACCAACCAATCCACAATTTTATTGTACATTTCGGTTCAATTTGTAGTTTATATGCTTTTAAATTTTAATATTTATTTTAACGTATGTCTTACAAATAAAAATTTGTTTTATTGTAATTAAAAACCAAGTTTACAATACATGTGTTTTTCTTTTTAATAAACCTACAACCAATCTAAAGTCCAGATTATACAACCTGTTATATGATAAACATTAAACTAAGTTTACAATACTTATAGTAAAACAGAGAATAAAAACTTATAATGTGGACGCATAACGTAAGAAGAATGAATAAAATAAGAGTTACAAGTTGTTATATAAAAAATTATTTTTTGTATAGAAAGATATTCATATCTATTTATGTGTATGATTTATAAACTATAATTTTATTGTTGAAGTCGTCATCAAATCTTTTTTATTTATAAATTATAACCAAAATCATAATTTTTCAAGCCGTATACGAAACCAAATTGTAAAATACAATTTGGTTTGATTAAGTTTACCATTTGGATCATATTATAAAAGCCCTTATCAACATGGTCATTTAAGATCAAATGTGAATGGTGTGTTTGCACAGGGCCTCTGTCTTCCAAAGAGTCTCCAATAGTATTATAGTAAATAAATTTGTGTATTGTTAAACTATAGTAATACGTTTGTTTAGTCATCTTTTGTTATTTGTGGTTATTAATAATACATTTGTTCAGTCATATTTTGTGATTTGTCTTTATTAGGATGAGATGTGCTTTAAGTTTCTACTTAACACCATTATTCTTGTTTGGTGTGACATACATTATTCCTTGTTTGAATTTGATAAGTTTGAACTATAAAAAAATCATAGGTTCATATAGTTGTTATGATAAAAATGTCAAAATTTCATGTCCCCCCTATTTTTTCAGGTTCTTCTTATAATATCAATTAAAGTTTTTCCAATTCTTTAATTTACATTTACATTATGGAGTAATAAAATGTTGCATTATACTTTTTTTTAAAAAAAAATTATAGCAAAAGATATATGGTATGTTGTTTTATAATATTTTATATTTACATTATTGTTTTATACAGTTTCTAAAATTAGAGCACCTAACCACTATTATAACTAGTAGACTGGTAACATATACATATCCAGGCAAAACGATAATAGCCACTACTATAACCGATAGACTGATAAACATCCTAAGCCTAGGCTCGACTCAATGATATTCCACTTTAAGTGTTTATTATTTTACTCGTATCTTGTTCAATAAGTAACCCCCATCTAGATATGCACACTCCAATGGATACTCTCGACTTATCACCACCCTACCGACCCAGACTCCCCAAAAAACCATATCCCTTAACCTAGGGCATCTACATCCTCTAAGATGTAAGGTTTTACCATAACCCCTCATTTTATTATTTTATCCTTTCATTTTCTCTACCATATTTCATAAGACACTTAGGACATTCTCCATGCATCACCTCACTCACATCACCCTCTTTATTTTTCTTAGTCTACCATAGCTACTAAAGTCCCACCTAAGGTATCTATACAATCATATATTAATATTCAATCATATATAAGAACATGTCCATTTATAGCAAGTTATAACCACACATACAACACATAATGAAATTCATGTTCACCATACCTTAGCTCCTTACAAGCCAAGCTGCACTACACACACACTTAGTTCACACACACATATATTTACACATAATATACCAATACACCCATACACACAAGAATCATAACACAACCTACAATCTTAACTATATCTTTACCTAGTTGGGCTTCGGGCTTGAAGCAAGAATCCTACGCCTCCTCATGGGAAGATGTTTGTTCAATACCTATAAAAAGAGTATCATTAGGTCACTTCATTTCCTTCCTACCTCTTTTTCCTTATTCTCTTAACAAAATAATAATAATAATAATAATAATAATAAAATAAATAAATAAAATACACTAAACAAGTAAGAGGGAGACGGGTATAACTAAAAAAGGATAGTAGGTGAGGGGGTGGCGGCGGTAACGACGATGACGCGATGGTGGTTGTGGAGGAGATACAAGGAGGGGTTTTTAGTGTTGGAAAAAGAGAGGGAAGGTAGGGTTTCTTGGGCGGTGGGGTTCCTTGGTTTAGGTCATTTATGGTGGTGGTGGTGGCCTCATAGTGGCGATGTGGTGATGGAAATGGTGGCACCCAAGAGGAAAGGAAAAGGAAAGGGAAGGAAGGAGAAGGGAGAAAGGGAGAGGTGGAGGTGTGGGTAAGGCAAAGGCATTCCCTATGCATTAAGGAGGCGAGGAGGGTGATGGTAGTAGCAGTGGTGGTGGCGTAGGGCAACGCAGGCGGTGGAGGAAGATGTAAAAGGGCAACTCAAGTTGCCTGCTTTACACGGGTGAGGAGAGAAGAGAAAGAGAAAGGGGAGGGGAGGGGAGTGGCTTGTTGGGTGTAGGGTGATGTAGGGAAGAGGAAGAGAGGAAATAGTGACGGTGGCTCAGCTTAGTGGACGCAACATCTGTTTGGGTGAGAGAGTAAGGGGTAGGGGAGAGAATCGATATAAAAAAAAGAGGGGAAAGAATAGAGTGGGGGTGGGTTTTTATAGGTGCAGTAGATGGAGGAAGTGGACAAGAAGGGGAAGAAGACAAAGGGAGGGGGTGGTGGTTCCAGTTGGCATATAGGCTAAGGCAGCTGCGTAGGTAGGGGGTAGGTTTTTTGGGAGAGGGAGGGCAAGTGAAGGGAGAGGGGGCTCGTAGAGGGATGGAGACCATGTAGTGTGTGACTACTATATGCCCTTTAGGGCTGAAAGGGGAAAGGAGGAGGGAGAAACAGGAGGGGAGAGCTGGGAAGTGAAGCCATGCGTAAGGGCTGCATAGATTAGAGGTAAAAGGGGAAAGATGGGAAAAAGAGAGGGAGAGAAAGAAAAAATAAGGGGGGTATGCTTGGGTTGGGCTGGTTGGGGTAGGGAAAAGAATAATGGGGACTGGGTTAGGGAAAGGATAAAGGACAAAAGAGAGGGATGAGGGTGCTAGGCCACTACTGGGCGTAGTCTAGTTGGACGAAGGAAGGAAGAAAAGAATAAAGAAGAAAAGGAAGAAAAGAAGAAAGAAAAGAAAGAAAAGAAAGAAAAAGAGGGAAGAAAAGGAGAAAAGAAAAAAGAAAAAAAATATGGTGATAGGGTGTTTTGGATTTTTGGGAGTTTTAGGGATAATAAAAATTAATAATAATAATAATAACAAAATAATTTTTATTAATTTATAAATATTATAATTTATATATAATTTATCTTAGGTTAGTTTATTAATTTTGTCCCTACATTATTTTTCTTTCTTTATTTCCTTAATTACTATTATTATTATTTTATTAAAAATGGTACATATAATTAAATCTTATTTAGTAATTTCTTATTTTATTCCTTAATCCTAAATAAAGATTTGGGGTATTACAAAGTTCTGTGGCCCAATGTTCATCGGCACCACATCACTCCTTAAGTATGCCTTATCTTATAGCACATGTTGTGAATTGTGACCGATTTTTTGTGGGATATGGGAATTTTCTTGTCACTGTAACAACAAGTATTGAACCTCAATCTTTTAAGGGGTTGTGAAGGATCCTGTATGAAGAAAGGCAATGTAGAAAGAAATTTAAGCTTTAGAAGATAATGGTACTTGGACCATGGAGACACTACCTTCTGGGAAGAAGGAACCTAGAAGTAGATGGGTATATAAGGTCAAATATAATTCTAATAGAAGCAGTAGTCTACTCAAGGCTCGTTTGGTGGTGTTTGGAAATCATTATGTTGCTGGAATTGATTATACTGATACTTTTGCTCCTATAGCAAAAATGGATACTATTTAAACATTTCTAGGTGTTGTTGCAGCAAAGAATTGGGAATTGGATCAGATGGAGGTTCAAAATGCTTTTCTATGAAAAATTATATGTGAAATTTCCTCTTGTATTCTAGGTTGCTCAACCAAATCAGGTGTGTAGACTTTAGAAATCAGTTTAAGGATTGAAATAGGCTCCTCATTGTTGGTTTGCAAAACTGGAAATACCTTTGGAAAGTATGGTTTTTGATAATCATACTTTGACTACTCTCTGTTTACTCTTCATTTGGGTGAGGTTCAGCTTAATGTTCTTGTTTATGTGAATGATCTATTTTTTCTGGGAATGATTCCTCTACCCTTATTACTTTTAAGAATTATTTGAGTGCCTACTTTTATATGAAGGATCTTGGGTTTTTGAGTTATTTTCTTGGAATTAAGGTTACCTGAAATCGAGATGATATTTTCCTTTGTCAAAGAAAATACACCCTTGATATTCTTTTTTAGGCTGGGTTACTCGGGGCTAAATCGATAAGTTTCCTAATGGCACAAAATCATTGGTTGGGTCATTCTACTAGTCCTCTATTGGAAGATGTGGATATATGTAGGCAGTTAGTGGGTCATCTCACATATATTTCATTTACTCGACTAAATTAGCTTATGTTGTTCATATTTTGTCTCAATTTATGCATGAGCCACACTGTGATCATTGGGATGCAGCTCTATGGTGGTGTATTACCTAAAAGGTTTCCCAAATCAATGCATCCTTCTTCACTCTGATTATGATTTGCACTTGTCAAGGTGGTGTGATTCGGATTGGGTGAGTTTCCCTCTCACTCATTTGTCTTTGTTTTCTTGGATAGTTTTCCTATAGTTCTCCTATTTCTTGGAAGACAAATAAGTAAATGACGATTCCTCATTCGTATGTGGAGGCCGAATATTGCTTTATGGCGGCTATGACTTGTGAGCCTAAATGGATCAAGGATTACTTGACAATCTTGGGGTGCACCATCCTCATGTTTTGGACTTGTATTGTGATAGCCAACCTACTCTATATCTTGCAAAGAATCTAGTTTTTCACGAGTGTATGAAAGATATTAAGGTGGATTGTCATTTATTGTGCGATGCTATTTAGGAGGGTACTATTAATACTTCTCATGTTTCTTAAACTATTCAACCAATGGATATTTTTATGAACGCATTGGGAAAATGATAATTTGAGTTTCTCCTTTGAAAGTTAGGAATATGTGATTTACATGCTCCAACTTGAGGAGGGATTGGGATTATCTTTAGTTAATATGTATGTGGGCTTTTAGTTTTGTAGATAGATGTGTAATATTTACCCAAGATAATATTATTTGTTGTATAAATACTTTGCTTCAACTGTTAATAGGCTAATATAACATTATCTTATTATCAACTAGAAGTTTGGAACTCATAATGTTTGGCCCTATGGTTGAGAGCCAGGATTATAAAGCTCTTCTTATCGAATCAAGTGAAATCACCACTGCTTATTGAAAGAAGAAAAAAAAAATCCCTAAATTAATTTCTAAGAAGCATAATAAATTCTTCCTCTTGGACTTTCTTATTTATTATTTACTATTAAAATTATAAAAAATTATATGAAACACATTGAAATTGATAAACCTTGATAAAGTGAGTGAAAAGGAGTAGGGCGCTACTTCCTAGAATCTATTTGAAGGATTGACACATGGTTGACATCTTTCACATCCTTATAGATCCACTATCATTCTTAAAACCTTGCTTTAGGTGACCCTCTTATGAAGATGGAACGAACGCTAGGAACATACCCCATATTTTTGTAAATGGTTGAATGAAAATTATGCCAATTTTTGGGTCTTTGATTTTGATTTATTATTATAATTTAGTTTGAGGCAAATTTTGATTTGAAAACATATTACAAAAACTAGAGTTTATTGAGTTTTTCAGGCAAACCGATCAACTGGTTCTATGAACCAATCGACTAGTTTATCATTTCAATAGTATGGATTTTCTCAACTAAATTGATTGAATGCTTGGGGGAAACTGATCGAATAGTTGTAGAATAGTTAACTAGTAAGCCCAAGCCCATCGATTGGTTTGTCGAGCTAGTTATGGTTTTTGAGCTTGATTTTCTGAAAAATCTCTTACACTAAAGTGAAACTTTACCAACCCATGCTAATATGTCCCTCAGAGATTCCTAACCATTTTTGTGATGCATTTAGCTTGAAATGTTACCTCAAATTGATCTGGAGGTCGATGGGGACAATTGAGTGGGAGATATGACCTTAGCATTGTCTTATTTATCATCCCTCATCTGCATCTTTTTGAGATAAATGCTTTGGTAACATGTACAAATATGAACAGTTGGAAGATTCCTTCCATGCTGACCTTCCATTACTCCACTTGTATATGGTAATTCAGGCCTAATTGACTTGCATTCTCTAGACACACCATTTGAGCTCTAGAGAATAGGTTAGAAAATCATGGAAAAAATCCATATGTTTAGCTCAAATTCAAATGGTCAATTGTAGGGCTTTGAGTTGATTCTTGAACCCCTTTTGTTTCCCTTTGATTAGTTGGCTATAAATAGCCCTAATCATCCCTTATATGTACCTTTTCTTTCATTCACTGAATCCTCTAAGTCTGGTATTCACTCTCTTCTTTCTACACTTTGAGCCTTGCCAATTAATTCTCTTACACTCTTTTGATCCTATCTCTAGCTCTCTCTTGTTTTAATTTTTAAGTAAGGTAGTATCAGAAAAAAGAGTGGTTCAACTGAGATTTCTTAATTACAGAGGAGTATATTTTCAACTGAGATTTTCCTTATTTCTGCCACGAGAGGGTATATTCTTATTTCTTTCTATTTTTACATTCAAAATTTTAATAAGGTTTTGGTGTGATTTTTAAGTTGAGATTATGGATTTTAAAGTTTTAAAAGCTGAGAATTTTACGGTTGGAATTTATGGGTTTAAAGAGGATTTAACCCTCATCAAGTAAGTGATTCTTTTGTTTAAAATGTTTAGTCAGTATTCTTGCATGTTATGTGTTACCTTGAGTTGATTTACGCATGATAGCATGAATGAATATAGCTTGGATAAGTGGTTTGGATGGTTAGATGGCCTAATTTGAATAGTTTGGCCTGATTTGAGTAAAAAGCATGAAATTTGGTAAAAATAGGATATGATGATTCCATGTTGTGAAATGCAAGTTGTTTCGGTTGAAAATTTATTATAATATGTTGATGCATGTTTTAATGTGGTTAAGGATGATTTATATGTAAAAATCTGCATGAAATGTAATGTTTGGTGCTATTTTAGGGAAAAGTGATTGGTTGGTTAGGTCAAACCGATTGATTTGTTCCTAAAATAGTTGATTGGTTGACCCAATCCATCGACTGGTAAGCCTGTAGAGACCTTGGTTTTACTCTCTACTTAAACCCATCGGCTTGTTGGATGGAACTGATCGACTGGTCTATGAACAGTTGACTAGTGTAGATAAACTGATCAACCAATTTGAGGAAAATCATGGTCTAGTTGAGTTAAACAGATTAACTGGTCGACCTAAACTAATCAACTGGTTCAACTAGATTGATCAACTGGTTCTACTAGTTTGCATGGTTTGTTTCCTTTTGGTTTGGTTATGTTTCGAGGCTATTCTTGAGACTATACTACTATTATTAATAGGATAAAATACAGATTCTATCATGGATTATTGGCTTAATGAAGGGATTAAAATGGATTGTAACTTATGATATACTCTATGAGTAATGTATAGGATAAATTGGTATTTCACTTATGATAAGTGATGGTATTGAGAAATGAGTAATGAAACTTAGCTTGGACTTGAACAAAATAATAAGATGGGTATGAGTAATATGGTATATGAATTAATGGGAACCCACATGGTTGGGAAAATGGAAAGAAAAAGGATTGATATAGAATAAACATGGAAAACTGCCTTGCTTGTTTTGTATGGGCCTTGTATGATCACCCATCCTTATGAATAAAATACTAATCATACAGAGCGAAAGACAATCGAGTTGAGTATGGGTCTGAGTTACCTAATCCTCGATTAGCTACTATGGGTTAGTCTGCCTTCAGACATTTTTTGTGCCTTCTAGATTTACCTTTAGGTGGGATCCTGAGAGGTCCCGACACCTTACCTACTTTATACATTGACGATATATTAAGAGGTATCAATACTAAAGGGTCTTGTTACCTATGTGGTTAGCTTTGGTATGGATTATGTCCATATTAGGTTTCTTTGGCCTAGACTTATGTCTGCTTGGTGATTAACTTCAGTTTAGACTTTATGTCCCTTATATAGGTAGGCTTCCATGGTATGTGAGACCATGAGGTAGTGCATAGCCCATCGCTCAATGATAATAAAATATGGATGAAAAGTAAGTGGTTGGAAAAATATGAATAATGACTAAGTGAATGGTTAATGATTGGATAAGGATGGAAGAAATGGCCTGAATGGAAATAAAAATGGTTTACACACTTGGATAATGGTCACAATGACTAATTGGTTATGAAATAGAACATTGATTGGATGATTAACCTACCTCATATATTGATAAGTAAATGGTATAACCTAAAGGATTGAGTAATTGGAAATAAACCCTAGAGGTTGCTTGAATTCTCTTTACTATTACTTGTGTGAGTGCTTATGTGATGAGGATGTGAAACCAAGCATGATATATTCTACCTTGTGGAGTTGTGCATGATAGCATGTACTTATGCATTTTTACCGTTATATATGTATTTATCATGATACATGTTGTATTTCATATCCATGTATGATAGATTAGCATAATTGTGGTTATATTGAGGGAGCAACTTGGCTTACTCAGTACATAGCGTACTGATGTTCCTATTTTCTCGATCACCTATTCATTCCCACGAGCAGAGGGCCATGTGCAGGTCTTTAGGGATGACTAGTAAAGGGTCTACCTCAGTTGGGTCGGGGCTTGAGAGTAAGGACATCCAAAGATTTTTGGTGGGGTCCTTGGTGGACCAAGATTTTAAATTGGACATCATACCCTAATTCATTTTATTGTAGCCCTGTACTTTATCCACATGGGTTTTGTAATGTTTTAGTTGGGAATAGTTAAGGTCCTCTGATGTAAATACTCTTTTAAGTTATTTATGTAATCTTTTGTTTGTACACTCTATTGTTTTAAATGTTTTGGTTGGTTTAGACTTATATCTGATATGGGGTAGGCAACATATGCTTATTTTGTGTTAGATATGGTGGTAACACCCAATTTTTTAGGTATATTTTCAGCTTCCGCAATATTTTAAACCTAATTATTGAGTAGTAAAAAATGCATGTGTTACAAATAGTCTCTCATATTGCAAAAAACTAGGCTTCGTTTAGTGAATTATTTTCTGAAATGAGAGTGAAATGAATTACACCCTTATATTTAAGAGGATGTCCTTATAGTTTCTAAGGGTCAAGTTTCACCATTTATTTCCTTTAAACTATAATAAATAATGATAAAATAATATAATTTTATATTTTTATCGAAAAGTACTTTCATAATATTTTTTAAAATAATTTTTATGATTATATATTATAAAATATTAATGTCCCAAACTTACCTTTGAAGTTCATGAGGAATTTTTATTTATAGAAATAAAGAGTATTATATTAACTTCTTTAAATTTATGTAATTGATACTACATGATTAAAAATTGAAACAAAAAGTAACATACTTTTGAATTTCCCAAAAATAATTTGTCACTTGAGCTAAAATGCTATAAATAATCTAGTTACTAAATGGAGCCTTATTCATTTTATGTTTCAAGTTTTACTCTGTTTCAAATCTATAGGGACTTATTGGCCTCCTTGGTGTGCTCGGTTAACTACACTGAATGGACTGAAGCTGGAGCTTTAATCTCTTAAGCTCATTAACCATGTTTTTTAGTTAACTTTTTCATATTAGTGATGAATGATGTTAAGGTGAGTGATAAAAATTATCAGTTGAGGAACTTTGTCATTTATCCTGTGTTGTGGTCATGTATGTGAAACATTGGCCTAAAATTGCTCTTGAATCACCTTGTTGGATGGTCACAAAAACAAAAAAGTTGTTTGTAAAAGCATCCCATCTTTTTTAGTTGTCAGATAATGATATACAAAAGTGTATTTAAATGTTTAAACATTTTAAATTTGTTCCCATAAAAACAAAACGTTTTTGAATAAACCATAGAGGTATAAACGTATAGTCTTTGTTACCATTAAAGTATAAAAATTTTAAAAATAAACAAATTAAGACATAAATGTTCACAATTTATTTCCACTAATACATAAATAAAAATGGCTAAAATTACAAAGTTTAAATGTTTATGTTTTTATGGGAACAAAGTCTAAACGTATGTGACTAGAATTACCTTAAAGATAAATTTTTTAAAACATCATGCTTTAATGGAAATAAAGTTAGAACATTTGTGCTTTTATGAAAAACTCAAAAATATTTATGTCTTAATGGAAATAAACTAAAAAAGTTTATACTTTTAAATACCCTTTTGTTGATAAACACTAAGGCATTGCCAACTAACAGGGCTGTAAATGAGCTAAGTCAGCTCGATATTCGGCTATGCTTGGTTCTTTCAAAGCTTGGTTTGGTTCGTTTGTTTAGTTAAATAAGCCGAGACCGAACTTTACTTTTGGGCTCATTTATTAAACGAACCGAGCTCAAGCTTGGAAAAGTGAGGCTTGATTCCTTTTGTGCCTTTAGCTCATGAGCTTGGCTGAGCTCAGCTTATTCAAATCTTTAGTTAAACAAGTCGAGTCCGATTCCAGTGATATTTAGTTAGGCTCAGCTCATTTACATCCGTACTAACTAGAAAGAGAAAAAATGTGTTTTATGAATAGTGTTAATGATATAATTATTTGAAATATGGTATTATTTTTTCAAAGGTTTGTTTTAAAAATAAGATATGGAAAATATGACCTAGATGTATTACTAGTAGAGGGAGGTGTGATATAATTTCCCTAGAGGTGGCCTTAGGTAGGGAAAGATGAAGAAAGAATGTTAACAATCACATGGCTGGTGCATGGAATAAAATATGGGTCTCAATACTTAATATTTGCCGATATTTGTTGGATTTTAGGTCTACTAACATGTGAAACAAGCAAAGCGCGATGGATAAAAAATGTCACAAATTTATTGTCTATATATAAGGGAAATATTAGATATCATTAATATTTTCTAATACATAGGTGATTTATTGACAAAACCTAAAATTATCAAAAAAATAAATATATTATTTAACAGTATTTTATCTATTTTTTTAGTTAAATATTAACGTGTCAAACAATTATGTACTATTAGTCAAGTAATGTAAAAAATTAAGTTTTTTAGTATTGGATTAAGAGCTAGACTAATATATAACAAGTTAACAATTATTTTAGTTTTAATTTACCATAGATGTTTGTAAATGGAACATAGTAATAATTTATTATCAAGAAATTTAATATTATAGATTAGCTATAAAAAAGTCAATTAATAAATGTAGTATTATTGATGTGATTTAACATATAGAATTAGTAATTTAAATATTTTTAATATAATATAAAAAATAATTTTATTAAATAATTATATTTAAATAATTAATAAATATAAATTAAAATATTTAATGAAACAAAAATAAAATGTTAAACCACAACAACCATAATATATAATTTAGCAGAAAAGTTCGGTCGATGTTATATTTGCTGCAGTAGATGCGCTTTTTTTATTTATAATATATAATTCATTGGTGCAATTGTACTATTCCAGGCAAGTGAAATTCTGTAGAAAGGCCTCCCGGTAGTACGACCATGTCAGCACAAATCATCCTACAAGGCTAATTTATCTATTTTTTTTGCGACCATTTATTTGATTTTCTATTTATAACTAAACTATCAATTAATCATTTTGTATGTATCATGTACACGATATACATATAAATTAGGAAAAAAAGGAGAGAGGTGGGGGTTGCGTATGAAAATTAAATTAAACTAGTGCCAACTAAACTAACCTTGTATATACTACCTACCCTTAAAATCCTAGAATAAAATCGTATAGCTATTTTTAGTAAGCTTATTGTTTATGAATTATTGAAATTTGATACCCCAATTGTAGAGAGTTTAGTAGCTAATCTCTTCTTATTACTAAATTTCATTTTATTAGAAATATCAGTATAGTTATTCCAATTCTGATAAATTTCTCTAGATTAATTTTTAACAATTCAACTAAACTAGAGGAAAATTAGCTGCTTTGCATAACACCAATTGCATAAAAATCTTGCATTTTTGAAGAAACTAGAATCAATCGTGTTTTCATTTAGTCTAAACACCCTGTGATGGCTCTAAACTCACTATCTTTTTAATTTAGTTTCTAATTAGAAAGAAATCCTAAAACACAATAATGAAAAAAACCATGAGAAAGGACATGAATTTAAACATTAAAGGCAGTAAAGATGATTCATGTATCAAGAAAAGCAAAACCATTCATGAACTGAAATATTCAACAAGGTAAGCTTGAATTCCACAGTAATTAAAAACAAGTAATGAACAATATAAAAAGAGGAAATTTAAAAAGTGACTACAATGAATTTCTGACTGATGTCCATTTTGATGTTTTCTCTAACCTATTCCGTTTCTCCTCATTGGATCACAATCTAGGTTTGCTTCCAATGACTATGACTTTTTTGCTTAATTAATGCATTCAATACTCACTTTTATTGTTGGAGTTAAGGAAATAGTAGGAAAGAAGTTGATGAAGGGGCTACCTTTGTTCCCTCTTTTTTCCTTTATACTCCATTTAGTTTATGAAAAGTTTTAAAGAAAAGAAAGAAAATAAAGAGAAAAATAATTTTTTATGCTTGGTTATCATAAGATAGTGAAATAGAAAATGAGTAAGGAATAAAATTACTACAGATTAATTATTTAATTCTCTTCTAGAAAATTTAAAAGAAATTATTTTAATTTTAACTTTTTTAAATCATTCTTAGAACCAAATGGTACATTAATGTCCACTACTTATATGCCCCCACCTGATTCCTCTATCTAGCTCTCTCATAATCTACATGTTAGGAGGTTGGGGAGTTCAGAAGTAAATGATTAGGAAGTCTTCATGTTATCCTCCTCTAATACCCTGGTCATCTACTATTTTTGTGGTCTTTGTTTGTCTCATATTGTTGTGATCTTTCTATCATACAGTATTTGTTTCGCTAAAGATTTTCTTCAGGTCCATGGGTTTTTTATTTTCATATTTCTTCTACAGATTGCTTCTTTGTAAGCTAGAAAAATGATGGGGAGCAACAGGAGCTGGATATTCGGTTTAAACTTGGGTAAAAACTTGGACTCTTTTCTTCTCTTGAATAGACACTTTGTTACTGTAGTAACTTTGAGCCAAATTTTCATATTAAATATTTCAGATTCCAAAAATACATGAAAGTGGTGGATATCTTTTTACGATTTACATAACATTTTAGATCACGCAAATATGAGTTCTGAGTTTAGGTCTAGAATATAAATGACAGCCAAATCTGCCCAAAGCACACAAGTTTTTCTCCATTTAAACTTATCACTTGATATTTTTAATATTTAAGTGACCATTTATCAATAATGCAATATAATCTCAAGTATTTGAAAAATATAAGACCAAAGGTTTAAATCAAACGATTTGGAATAAGTAAAATTATTCATGTATCAAACTGTGCAACATTTAAACCTTGGTCATCCTCAAGAAAAACAACATATTGAGAGGCATTCTTCTCAGATGCATGGAACCATATACACTAGTCAACAACGTTACACCACTTCCTATCCTTGTATCATAACCACCCTTTTGAATATTTTGCATATTCATAGATATCATCGATATCATCGATATTTCATTGTGTAGGCTGATATTTTATTTCATATTGATTTTATTAGTTCAAACTTGCATCTCGGCAGTGGAACATTTAATTAACTATTTATTGTTCACTTATGGCTTTGTGTAGTCCAAAAGGCACTATTCATTTTTTTTTATTTAAAAAAGTTTGATACCAATTATTTTTCAATGCCTTGGTTTATAAGGATAATCTTCTCTCCATTGGGGCTCATGAGGATACTATTCTTTCTATTGAATCCTTATTAGAGAGTCTTTTACAATCAAGGATTTGGCTTAGCTGTTATTTCCATGGACTTGAGGTCTCTTGGTATGAGCATGCCTTGAATTAAAATAAATATATAGTTAGCATCCTTCTTAACACCTATATGTCTAAATGCAAAGCTACATACTTTCCTTTACCATGGGGACTGCATTTTTCCTTCATGAGAGTGAGCTTTTCCTTGATCTAGAAGTCTATAGATGCTTGATTGGTAGTTTACTATACTCAAACTTAAGCACACTAGCAGTTTAATACCTCAGTCAATGCCTTATCTCTTCTTGCACTCCCCATATTTAGGCTACCATGCATGTTGTTAGATTTCTTCAAGTTATCTTGGATTCTCTTATTGTCCTCACTGCCTACAATAATGTTGATTTAGTTAATTGTGTTAATGGCCCTAGCATTTTCTTTTGGGTTAGGAATAGGTTGGGATGAAAATTTCTAAGAGAGTGGCTTCCAAACTGCTTAACAAGGTATAGATTTACCAATTTTGTTGTTGAGATATTGCAAATGAGTGTTAGTTTTCTTTTGGTAATCAACATATTGGGAATGGACATTATCAATTTGGATAGTGAATTAATTAAATAGTTCTTAAAGAGAAGGTCTAGAAGCTTGTGGTTGCGGGTTGGTAGGTATGAAAGGTGGTCTAAGGTTACCATGCCCATGTCTCAGGTTAGGATGGTTTCTCCATCTTTCATTGTAACTACTATAAAAATGGTCTTATTTCTTAGGATGGTTAGAAAACTTCCTACTACATTAACATCTTTTGTTTGCAAAGTAGGACAAGCATCATTAGGGTGAGATAAATAAACTCAAATTCATCTAGCATGAGCTTGAGGTGTACCAATAGTTCAACCTTGAACATAAAAGTAGTTAAATGAATAATAAGAAATTGTCATTAGTTGAGCCTTTATTGAGTTTGCATCCATCTTATTGTAATACCATAGCATTTAAAAGTGCTTCCCTAGTTTGGCCTACATCATTTATAGTACCAATTTGTATAAAAGTTATGGACCATGTTAGAAATCAATTTCCTAGCTTGACTAAGTGTGTTATTTACTAGTGCTCCTTGAGTAGATGCATTCATCATGCCTTTTTCTTGTGGTAGAACTATAGAAAGCCTTCATAAAACTTATATAGTGACTTATCTGATTGGGGAAAACTTGCACGTAATCTTTAATTTTCTCTCCTAATACTTATATAGCGACTCACTAGCATGTTTGTTTAATTCCATAAATTTATTTCCTTATACCTCCTAGTTTACTAGTAGGAAATGATTTTTCAAGAAAAGCTTTTTAAAGCCATGTTTATATAGTAATAGGTCTAGAGGGAAGGTAATGCAACCAATATTTAGCCAAGTAATGCAATGGAAATGGAAATGCACATAATTTAACTAGCTCCCCCATTTAAGTTGCAGGGTAGAGAAACAACAAGGAATTCTTTAAGTGCCTATATGGGTCTTCACCAACATGACCATAAAATTTAGGAATAAAATTATTAAAAATAGAGTTAAACTTGAGTACTAAATTTGGAAATTGATAATAAGTTAATTGAAGTCCTACATCAAGTGTCTAGTAATGTTATCGATTTCATAGTAAGTTAATCAAAGTCTTATATCAAGCAAGTTTCCCTCCTTTAATCTATCTCACTAGATTCAGAGTCTTGAAAGATGAAATAACACTAGGTTTTTTCATTAGGTTTTCCTAGTATGAATTACTTACTAATTTATAGCAAAATTATTGTCCGTCATTGATTGAGATCATTCCTAAATAATTATTGGCATAGAAATTTAACCTATTTATCTTACATAATAACAAAATATAGTATCCAATTTGAATAAACATGTAAAGTCATTTGGCCAACATGAAATTTTATATATTAAATCATAAATCCCATCAAAATCATTTAGCCTTAAAGAAAATAATAATTTAAACATTAAATAACTAAGATTACATGTGAATGAAAGAAATTAAGTAAATTGGAAATAAAAAAGAGAAGAAAGAACAAATAAAATAGTCCTTCAACTCTAATCTTCAAGTTTGGCTACATCATCTAAGTACAGGGATGTAAATGAGCCGATTTGGCTTTACATAACTTGTGAAAAGCTTAGTTTAATTTGTTTGTATAGTTACATGAGTTGTGCCTATGCTCGTAAAAGTTAGAGACTCATTTATATTCTAGGTTCATAAGTTTAGCTTAGCTCATTAAAAGCTCTAACCAAATCATTTGTTTAGTTTAATGAGATAAGCCCGAACCTTATTTTTAGCTTGTTTATAAAATGAGACAAGCCTAAGCCCACACGTGGGAAAATTTGGCTTGACTTGACTCATATATAATCCTACCTTTTTTTATTTTTCCCCCTTATCATGAAGTCCAACCCCCTCACTTCTCCATAATCAACTCTCAATTCCCCTTTTTACCATACTCTTCCACCCTTTGTGTTCACTAATCTATGAAGAAAGACTTGATTTTTCCCTCCTCCTTGTTTTTGTTCTCCCCAATGCATCTCCTCTTCTTTCTATGTGTAACTCATCCTAACTTTTAACACAAGGAAATCCTAAATGAGGCTCTATGATATTTAAGTCTTCATTATCACATATTCCCCCTATTCTCCATTGATCCATCATAACCTTCACCCTTAATACTTAATTTAATTTTTTCATCTCTTTATCTTGTGTCTCATAATTTTTGTCTATTTCACCTACATATTTGGTCCTAAAGATAGGTGAATCCTAAAAAACTAGAAGAACACAAGTTGTAAGTTTATGTTTAAACTTCCTTGTGAAATGGCTAAAAACACTTTCAGATATATAAGTTGTCAAATATTACTGATTTTATTGACTGGTTGTTTAGATCATTTAATCACATAGTTAATGAAAATACTAAAAATCACATTGTATCGTAGGGATATGATTAGGATGCTTACGATTATAAAATGATTGATTCTTGCAAATAAGTCCAATGTTAATCAAGAAATAGAACCAAAACATATTTTGAAATAAAATATGTTGTATTATCCTCTTGCCTACTCTTCTCTTATCTTTTAGAAGGTTGTCTCCAAGTACCTAGTTGAGCCTTAGTATTGTCAGCTACCACTATTGATATTGTGTGGTTAGATGGTTTTTTGCAATATTTGGATGTCCATGTCCCCTACCAATTAACCAATACTATGACAATTGTTGTCCACATTGCAACTATTTCTATCTTCCACAGGCGCACTAAAATCCTAAATATTGACCACCACTATGTCTAAGATATGATTCAAACTGTCTTTGCTACCACCTCTCATGTTAAGTCCATTCATCAGCTTGCCCATATAATTTGTGCATATACCTCTCTTAGTCCTACTTTAGTTGGCATTGGGATAATTAATCAGTGAAGAGATATATTTCTGTTCAATATTGTATAGATACTCA
The DNA here is from genome assembly GCA_030549775.1 of Tamarix chinensis. Taxonomy (NCBI): domain Eukaryota; kingdom Viridiplantae; phylum Streptophyta; class Magnoliopsida; order Caryophyllales; family Tamaricaceae; genus Tamarix; species Tamarix chinensis. The sequence goes on along the minus strand of CM060181.1, from coordinate 42,337,628 downwards.
ATAAATGTGACACATACCTCTCAATATTAAACATACAATTGAAATATTTAATCCTCCCTTCCGATCACCTATAATCTCCATTACTCCATTATTGTTTTTCAGCTTGATTTTACTACAATCTTGATTATTGCTGGCTTCTTTATGTGTTATTCTTGTATGCTATAAATGAGTGAGAACTTATGTTAGTTAGTATCTCCCACATCTTTTTCTACTACTTTGGTAACACCAAATATGTATTGGAGGTACTAATGAAATGTTTGTTATATAGAGTCATTACCTTTTTTCTATTTTTAGAAAACTAACTTAAATTGTATACCTTTCAAAAGGGATGGTTTGATTGCATTTTAGGTTGTTATCATCTGTGACTAATGAAATTAATTGTGTATGGGTAGCACTACTTTTCCTAGCTCCCAAAAACACAATTTGGTGTCTTTAAGGATTTATGGTGACATCTTAAATGTCTGGTCATGTTCATAGTGATGTCACTTCATATATAAATATATATATTGTGTGGAATTAAGCGTGTTAGTTTCATTTTTGGTGCTTACTAGAATGGAATTGTGATAAATTTTTCCTCCCTGTCACCTTGACCCTTTAGAGTTGGTACTCACATGAAAATTTGCTAAATATAATTTGTAATCACATTTAAATTGAAGGTGGTGATCCATGAATATTGAATCATTTCACTGTTACAAATTGTATGGGAGAAGAAGGGTGTGGCAATTTAGTAAACTTTTGGTAACAATTGATACTAGTGATTTTTGGCACCTCTCATATCATATAAATAGGTACTAATTAAGGATTATGATGTATTAATTATTTATTTATGTTATATTTTTCATTCCGTTTCAAGCTTTCTTGAGTCTTGTTTTTTCATTCAAGTAGCACAAACATGTCTTAAGGATTGACTATAAACATGGTCTTCCTTTTATATATTAAGAAACAACTAAAAGCTAATAAATAATAAATCACGAGAGGATTTGTTCAATTCTTTTCCTCTTCCCTAAAGTTTCATTAGTTTCTAATTTTCTATAGTGGTATTAGAGCCAGAAAATAATTTCTCAATCTTGTCCTTTCTTCTTTTGTGAAGAATATAATGGTTACATCACCAACTTCCACTAAAAAATTGACTGATGCAATCATTTCCTCTTCCTCTTCTTCCTTATTTTCCTCTGTTGTGATGATCCCATGAAACTGGTAATCAGTCCACTAAGTTAGTTAATTACAATGAAACTTGAAGATGACAACTATCTTCAATGAAAGTTTCAAATCGAATATGCCATAAGTGGGTATGGTCTTGATAGCTACATTCTTAGCACACAAGAAGCAATTGAGGGGATTCTTAAAGATTCCAATGGTGCAGAGGTGAAGAATCCATTCTTCCTAGCCTTTCAATGCCAAGATAAGCTTATGATTTCTTGGTTGTTGTCCTCTATTTCTACCTCATATTCCCTAATTGATAGGTTGTAAAACAACACATGAGGTATGGACCATCATTTTTGAACAATTTGTTTCTCGTTCCACTACTAAAGTGATGTTTTATAAGAGGCAACTAGAAAGTTTAAATAAATAAAGGTTAGCTATGAAAGATTATCTAGGAAAAGTTAAGAGTCTAGTTGATCCTTTAGGAGAAGCTGGACATAAGATTAATGAATCAAATGATTTTCTTTCTATTCTTAATGGTCTAGGAGATGAATACGACATAGCTTCAAAAGAAACTCTCTTTGACATAAATATGTTGCTAATCTACTCATTCCCATGAAGGGAGGATTAGTCACAGGATTTTAAGGCATATGGCTGCTAATGTGGTATCCCAGAATAGATTTTATAGAAAAAATATTCGATCCAATGGTGAAAGTGGTTGGAAACCTAGAAATAGGGGTGCTTTTCAAGCCTCTCATGGAAATTTTCAAGGAAATAGAGGTTGGGGATGAGGTAGAAATAATAATAATAGCCTCAATGTCAATTGTGTGGAAAAATGGATCACACAATGTTGAAGTGTTCCTATCGGTTTCATGTGAGTTTCACAAGGGTGAATAACTCAGATTCTTCAAGTGCTAATAACAGTTCTATAGCTAATCTTGTGCAAGATCAAGGGAATGACACACAAGATACAATGGTTCAAGTGTTGGCTACTAATGCTTATCCCAGTAGTAGTGCATGGCTTTCGAACTTAGGAGACGTAAATCATCTTACAAGTGACTTGAACAACTTAAGTCTTGGTTTAGAATTTACAACTAATGGTATGGTCTTTTTAGGTAATGGTACTATTGAAGATTAATCATATTGACAACTCTTTTCTTCCTTCTTTAAAATCTAAACCTTTAAAACTCATTAATACTCTTCATGTTCCTATCATAACTAAGAATCTTGTTAGTGTTTCTCAGCTTACTAAGGATAAATATGTTTTTCTTGAGTTTCATCCTAATATTTTTTTTGTGAAGAATCTAGGAACTAAACATATACTACTTGAAGGAAGTTTGTATAAAGGTCTCTATAGGTTTGATTGTATAATGAATAGACAAAAAGAAGCAGTTGAAAAGAAGATCAAGATTCTAACCAAATTTTAGTGCAAGCAAGCTCAGTCCATCACATTAATAGAAGAAGAGTATGAGATTTAGTATAAAAGATTAGCACACACTAGCTCTATAATTTCAAGAAATTTTAAGTTATTTTAATGTTTAAGTTACTTTTGGTAAGAAATACATGTGTGATCCTTGCCAATTAGGCAAAAGCCATAAGCTTCCTTTTCCTCTTTCAGAGACATTTTCTATTACTCCCTTGCAACTAGTTCTATCTCATCTATGGGGTCCTTCTCTCCTTCCTTTAGAAAAGGGTTAATATATTATCTTAGTTTTTTAGATGCCTACTCTAAGTATACATGGTTGTATCTACTCAAGGATGAATATGAGACACATGAGTGTTTTGAACACTTTAAAAATCATGTTGAATTACATCTAAAACATAAAATTAAGACACTATAAACTGACTGGGGTGGAGAATTTAGGAGTTTGTCCACTTTTTTGAAGAGAGTAGGGATTTATCATAGGCTAACATGTCCACATACTTCTGAATAGAATGGGTTGTTGGAAAGGAAGCATAGACATATTGTTGAAATTGGGTGGACTTTGTAGGCATAGGCTAAACTACCATAAAGATACTGGGATGATACCTTTTTCTATTACTATCTATCTCATAAATTGTCAACTTAGAGGGGTTATTAAGCAACAAACACCTTATGAGGTACTCTTTAAAGCCAACCTTGAGTATTCATTCATGAAAGTATTTGGTTGTCTTTGTTTCTTTTACTTAAGACCCTATAATTATCATTAAATGGATTTTTTATTCTTCTCCTTGCATTTTCTTAGGTTATAATACAACTCATAAGGGGTATAAGTGCCTAGATAAATCCAGTAGAGTGTATATATCAAGACATGTTTTTTATGAGAAAAAAGTTTCATCCCAGCTTTATCTTGATAATAGTCATGAAGTTGTGATAAATTATGACCATTGTGTTCTAGATTACATCTCCTATTTTCTAATGGTTCTAAACATAGTAAAACTCGACATAGATAATATCATTTTTCACAGTCTTGTTGAAATTGATAGTTCTCCTTCTCCTTTTATTGTTATATCACCTTTTTCTTCCTCCTCTTCTTTCTCGTCTAGCTAGTCCAATACTCTACCAAATAAATCTATTGATAATGAAGCTTAAGATTATTATTTTTCCCCTAAAAAAAGGTAAATAAATATCCTATGGTAACTAGGTCTAAACGAGGCATTTATAAGCCTAGAGTGTTTTCTATAGATCTTGATATGTAGGAACCTCAAATAGTAGTACAAACATGGAATCATCCCAAGTGGAGAGAGGCTATGGAAGATGAGTACAAGGCTTTGATGAAGAACATAACATTGACTTTATTTGTCTTACCTAATAATAGGTGAAGTTGTTAGAATTAAAATTCTACCTAGAATTGATAAGGGTCATCTGAATCAAATTGTAGAATCAAATTGTAAGATCCTACAAATATCACAAAAATATGACCTAGATGTACTTATATGTAATAAAATCCTATAATTGAAGTAAAAAATACTATCGATTACATGCATATAAAAATATTTTTGTATGACTAAGTATATAAAAAAGCTGATAATACCATAAAAAAAAAGAATGGATAATTATAAACTAAATAGAAACTAGTAAAAAACTTCTCATAAATTTAATATATTTGGTTTAATCTACATTTAGAGTTTGACTTTTTGTAATTCTTTTTCTTTCTAAACAATTGATTTCACTATTATCTCGCTTGTGCATTCTTTGCATTGATTGGCATTCAATATATTATGTACAAAATAATAGGGTTAAGGCTTAGAGTTAAGGAATAAAAATAATGAGAATAAGACAAAAAATAGATTTGCAGGTAAATAGATAAAATAAACTATAGCTGGGATATAGAACTGTAAGATTCTACCGATCTTACGTGGGATTATAAGATTCTAATAGGATTCTACCACTTTAAAATTCTACCTAGGACTGTGAATTGTTTAATGACTTTTGGATCGTAGAATTGTAAGATCCAAATTGGGAGTTTAAAAACTATGGTGATAGGAAAATAGTGGGATGTAAATGGGTTTTTAAATTAAAGAGTAATCATAATGCCTCTATTTCAAGGTATAAAGCAAGGCTCATAGCTAAGGGTTACACTCAATTGTATAGGTTTGATTTCTCTGAAACCTTTAGCCTAGTGATGTGTGTGGGAGGATGGGATTCTCAATTATGTGGAATTAAGGCTCAAATTAAGCTTAGATATTAGGATAAAGGCTTTTTGATGGTGAATTAAGAAATTGAAGATTCAAATATGAGGGAATAAGGATGAGGATGGTTTGAATATGATAGAAAAAAATTATGGTGATGGTGGTTTGTTAATGATGATGGTTTGAATGGTGTGTACTAATTATATTATGTTTTTGATGATGGTTTAGTGATGATGTTAAGGTTCAAATTTTAGGGTTTATATGAAGGATGAGGTCATGGTTTTAAGGTTAGGGCTAGGGTTTAATTCAAATATAAGTATTAAAGTGATGTTTGGTTCAGATGAAGGGTTTTAGGGCTTCAAATGGTGGTTTAGGGTTTCTAATGTGTAAACCAAATTAGGGTTTTTCTTAACTTCGAATTAGAGTGGGATTTGAAAAATAATTATAGGCAGAAAAATATGAATTATGGATAGTAGAAAAAGATATGAATTAATCTCTAATTCATACAAACGAAGAGATTAAAACTTTCAAACTAAATCGTTCAAACATATTTGATTAAATTGAAATGAACTTACACAAAATTCACTTGTATTCAATTTCAATTCAATTATCAATGCCTATACTCGATATTCATAGCATCTTGTAACCTTTCTACCACTAGCTAAAAGCATAACTCAAAAGATTCCAAGCTAAAATATATTATGTTACCTTTATGTTAATTTATGCTATCTTTATTATCCAACTTTATTACTTAATTAATAAATTAGCTAAATTACTAATAATGCTCGACAAGTCTGCAGAGAAGCTTTCTAAATTATTAATAATGCTCGACAAGTCTGCAAAGAAGCTTTCCCATGCACGTGGTCATCATTCCTTGCATGTCTTGCATGCCATGCACATGTATGTAGACACTTAGTTGCATGTTTGTTACATTTTTAGCAACGTAACCATTTGTTGGTCTTCAAATTTACGGGAGATACTTTCCAAATAAAGAATAATCGGTTCCATAATTATAAAAGCTCATTCTTGAGTGTTTGCTCCTGCATCACCTAGTGGTAATACCTGCTTTTATTATAGTGGTGTTTACTGTTGCTCTGTTTAAGGGATGACATGTTCATCAATTAGATGTGAATAATGAATTCTTGAATGGTGAGCGTAATGAAGAGGTTTATATGTATCAACCATTTGGCTTTTGTTCAACAAAAGGATGGTGGGGAACTTGTGTGCAGGGTTCTAGGGCATGGTTTGACAAGTTTAAAGATAGGCTTTCTCATCTTGGTTTCAAGTCTTTTAAGACCAATCAATCTTTAGTCATAAGAGTAACCAATTTTTATGTTACTTATATCATTGTGTATGTGGATGATATACTTATTACGTGGAGTGATGTTCAAGAATCAAAGAAGCTTATTTCCTATTTAAATCGGTCATTCTCTTTGAAGGACTTGGGAAAGTTGCATTATTTTCTTAGGATTTAGGTTAAGGAAGAGTCTAATGGTTTATATTTATGTCAAAACAAATACATTGCAGATCTGTTAAAAAGGGCCAAGATGTGTGAGGCTAAGTCATTGCCTACTCCTATGGTTAGTGGGTTGAGATTATCCAAAGTAGAGGGAGATCCTCTTGACAACATCTCTGAGTATATATCCATTATAGGTTCTTTATAATATATAAATATTGCTCGATCAAATACCTCTTTTAGGGTGAGAAAAGTATGTTAGTTTATGCAACAATTATTGCATACTCACCAGAAGGATGTGAAAAGGATACTTTAATATCTTAATGGGTGTATTGATGATGGTTTGCATTTGAAATAGTCTAACAATCTATTTTTAAGAGATTTTCGTGATGTTGATTGGGGTAATGACCTGATGATAGAAGGCTTACAAGTGGACTTCATGTAATCTTGGGAGATACTTAAATAACCTAGGTTTCAAAGAAACAAGCAACAGTGCTAAGGTCGAGTATCACTACAAAATATATGACTTGTGCCAACAATAATTTAGTCACATATTTTTTTCTGTTAGAAAAAATTACTAATACCAACAAGTATATTTTTGTGGGTAATGAAGAAATTTTTCCCTATAAATTTTTTTTATCTATTGCTAATAGTATGTTATGCTAAAAGATATTTTGCCTACTTTTATATCTATGGGTATTAGTAGTATTATACCAAAAAAACTAATACCCACTCATATATATGTTGGTATTAGTATATAAGGAAGATAAATGTTTTAACTATTTTTATATCCTTTGGCATAATACATTCATTCCTCTTATACATGAGATACTTCTCTTATTATCATAATTGCCAATTTTATATGAAATACTAATAATATAATATATAACCAGATTTATAATTAACATTATAGTCATTGTTAATATTATTATAAAATAACTATGATAATTAAAATAATAAAATTATTCTCAAAATAATAAAAATTATAATGGCCTATATTGGGGTCTAGGGGTTGTTGTATCCTTGGTTCTTATATCTTTTTGAGCCTAATATTATTATAGTTATTTATATAATTATTGTAAAATCTCATATTTTTAAATTCAATTTTCTTAAACTTAATAAATAACTATTATTATTGTCAGCATTATTTTAGTAAATATCATAATAAAAATAATAATTAGTTAAGTTGCATTCTATATAACCTATAATGGGGGTCTCGCGGACTGGTCGGCGAACTGGGGGTTCAGGGGCAGCGTATGTAGTGTAATACCCTACTTCTTTAAAACCTAATTTTTATAAATATTAGTGTATATCTATGAGTTTTAACATTTAATTTAATTTTAATTGGGTTATTTAATTTAAAACGATTTATTTTAAATAAAAGCTTTTATCAGATAAGTCTTTTTTTTGTTTCGAAAAAGTTATTTATAAAATTTTTTTGTTAAATTTAATCTAGTTGAAATTATATTTTTGATATAACTTCTTTTAGATATTTTAATATTAAAAAAACCAAAAATTGTTGGTTAATACCGACTGCCCTCACCCCTTTATTTTCTTTCCTATCTCAACCTGCTCATTCTGTTATGTTTGCAGGTCTTAAGCCTGAGTCTCCTACTCCCTCTACCATTTTATCGAGCATAGAACCACCAACACACCACCTCACTCCCTCTCAACCACCCCACAACTCATCTGTTCATCATCATCTACGATAGCACAGCAGCATCAGCAGAGCAATAGCAGTGACACAGCTAGTAACGCACGAAGACAACAGCGACGCGCCATTTGTCGGCTGCCTCCAGCGTCGATCTACCACCGGTGAGTGGTCCTCTCACACTAACGAAGCTCCACCGCCCTTTAATTTTGATATTTTGCTCAGCCATTCTCTTTGATAACCATCTGCAACTATTTCCTCTTCCGGCATAACCCTAGTGCACTTTTGTGGACTTCTCATTAAATTTCTAGTGGTGCAGATAAGTCTGAAATTTCTTGGTTCACCCAGTTCCCTCCCTTGAAGGGGTTAATCAAGGTTTCATTACCTTGAATTGTTGGGTTCTATTTGATTATTTATTTATTTGTTTGTTTTTTCAGACTTCTTGAGTGGCTTTGTGCTTATGAAAATGCTGCATCTTGTTGGTTCATTATTAAAATGCATTATTCTCTTTTTTTGCTCAATTAATTTTGAGCACTACTATGTGTTATCAAGAAATTGAGTCTTGAGGGATATGTCTAAATTTGGTTATATTGCTAGTTGGGATTTGATTTTGTGCCTTGAAATATGGCTTTGATCTTGATTTTCTTCATGCTTTGTTTGTTTTTTCTATTCTCTTCATGTATTTTTAACTAATTTCTATTTTTTTTGCCTAATGTAAAAAAATGTTTTTTTTAGGCTATTTATTTCCTTGTTTATTTGTCAGTGATTTAGTGGGGGCATTTCTATTAATTGTACTAATCGATATTGCTATTAATTTTGAAATTATGTGCAAATTATTTTATTTTTCCACTGTTTGTCGTTGGCTGCTGCTTTTTCATTTGTTTTGTTGTTTTTAGCAACTGGTTGGGTGGCTACAGTTGGGTCTTTGCAAGAGTCTAGTGGTTGTTTAAATTGGTATGATTTCTAATCATTGGTGTTACTAGGGGTGTTCAATGTGTTGGGTTAGCCATGACTTATATAACCCCACTGATGATGTAACACCCCCAAACACATTTTCCTACTTGGCTCATTTCTCCTCCATGTGACACCCCTTTCATTCTTATTCCTCATTCTAACCATTTCCATTAGTTTCTTCATTCCTTGCACACTTCTCCTACTTAGGGTTTCCTCCCAAACCTTAGTCAAGTCCCCCATACATTCTTACATCAACCTATGTACTATTTTTCGTATATAGACTCCAATTGCCCAAACAACTCTTCCCTTACCTCACTTAACCCTCAAGCCAACTTTTTCCATGTAAAGTTAATCCCCATGCAAAGGCTAAATATCCCATGCAAACCTCAGACTCCCCATACAAGATTCATTTCACTCTCTTATTTTATTCATATTATCCTTTTACTTGACCACCTATAAGTCATGAGATATTTAGGTCAATCTTAATACCCTCTAGTCAACTCACTTTCATCACTCTTTTTCATTACTCTCACACCCACATCACACTACTTAAGGCTTCCTATCATGTACATCATGAAGGGAAATATTACACAAGCACATTCCAAGTACAAGTAATAATACCATATTACACATATCATAAAAAACATACAACTTACCTTAGCTCCATGCTTAACAAGCTGCACTACAAAAGCATAATCCATAACATGTAAGGTACACACATGTAATCAACACATATTACACACACTTTAGGCCTTAACCATATCCTTACCTAAAACGACATCAGACTTGGAGCACGCTCATACACCTCCTTAGGATTTGGACTTGGTTCACCTATATGAGGGAAAATACTAGGGTTAACTTTCCTCTTATTAAAATTTTTATTAATTCCTACTTACCTCTATTATAGCCTAGTATTAGGGATAATAATAATAATAATAATAATAATAATAATAATAATAGCTTTATTAGTAAAAATAAGGATATTATCCTTAAAATGGTTAATCATGTTATTATTAGCCAAAATAGGTTTAGGTAGCTATATTAGTCAATGAAAAAATATTATTAACAATATTAGCAATAATGATGATAATAAATATAATAATAATAATAATAATAATAATAATAATAATAATAATGATGATGATGATGATGATGATGATGATGATGATGATGATGATGATGATGATAAGGTTATAATAATAATTACACTAAATAAATTATACTTAAGGGCTAGGAAGGGTTAGGGCACAACCTAGTGAGGGTGGCAGCTAGGTGGCGGCCACAGCGGTAGTGGTGGTGGAACTAGTGGTTTGGAGAGGGTGGTCCTTTAGGGCTGGAAGAGAGAGAGATAGTGAGATGGTGGTTGTGGTGGCCGAGGATGGTGGAGAAGGAGGGAGGAGGAAGGAAAGGGAGAAAGGAAGGAAGAAAGGTAGGGGAAGGTAGAGAAGGTTCTGCTGGGTTGATTGGGTTGCAGAGGAAGTAGTGATTACAGCGGCGAAGGTGGCGCAAGGCTATGAGAAGGGCGATGATGGGTGCTAAGGGGTAGGTCGAGCAACTAACTTTGCACGGTTGAAGTGGCTTGTGTAGGGGGAACTAGAGGTGGTGAGTGGCTCGGTTTGGTTGAGGGTAATGTAGGAAAGGGTTTGGGTGGTGCTTCAGGTGGCAGTGTTGCACAGTGGGGGCCGAGGCAGCTTTTAAAGTGGTGGCGGAAAAAATGTGTTGAAGTTTCTAGGCAGGGTAAAGAAGGCCAAATGGGATCGGTAGGGGATATTTATAGGCTAATTGAGGGAGGACAAGACAAAGGGGGCAGGTGAGGTAGGGCTCGCCGCCCGACGGTGGGAGACCAGTACGAGCTTGCAAAATCACAGGGTGTAGGCCGATGATAGGTACATATCAGGTTGGGGCTAGAAATAGAAAGGAAAAGGATGGGGGAGAGAGGGGAGAGGTGCAGGCCGACGGTATAGTGGAAGAGGGGATGACGGTGGTAGAGTTGCAGGTCGATTTGCAACGCGATGGAGGGAGAAGGGAGGAAGAAGAAGAAGAAGGGTTGGTCAGCCAGTTTGGGGGAAAAGGAAAGAAAGAAAAAGTGGGAGAGAATTGGGCGGACAAGGGAGGAAGGAAAAAAAAGAAGCCGGTTAGGTTGTGTGGGGAGAGAAGGGAGGAGGGGAGAGTTGGCCTTGTGGGGGCAGGCCCATTTCAGGGTGAGGAGAAAAAAGGAAAAAGAAGAAAGGAGAAAAAGAAGGAAGAAAAAGGAAAAAGGAAAAATAGGTTGGTTGGAGTGTTTAGGATATTTTAGTATTTTTAAATATTTAAAAATTATAAAAATTAGTAAAATAATAATTAAATTCCTTTTTATATTAATTTAGGATATTTTAGGTGATTTTCCTAAATTCTATTTTTGATTAGAAAAATACCCTAATCTTACCCAATTATATTCTTTATTATTCTCCTCTTTTTTTTATCTTAATTACTCCCATTATTTAATTAAAATAATATATTTAATTGATTTTTTTTATGAATCACTATTTTATCATATTTTCTTAAATTAGGGTTTTGGGATATTACACATGATAATAGGTTTATGGGTTGGATTAGTATTTTGTAAAAGTTTCTATGGAGTAACATATGGTGGGTTACAAATTCCAATGGATTAGTATGGAGTAGCCCATGAGTTACCGTGGGTTTCTGTGGGTTAGTGAATATTACATCTACTATACCAAAATTACCACCACTACAACCCCATTTTAATCGGAACCTAGATAAACCATTTTTGTGCAAGCCTTTTTAATCCCCATACACTACCAACTCCACCCAACCCCACCTCAACCTTTTTTGACCCTGTTCTAGTATGATCCAACTCCGACCCACCTTCACCCAATTCCACCTGAGCTTGACCTGCTAAGACCCAACATCGCATATGCTTACAGTGACCTAATCTCACTTCGTCTGATCCCCAAATCACCCAAATGCAAACTAGCTAGAACCCTACTCAAAACCGTAACTTTTTTTTGATTAATTTTGAAAGAATGGGCTTTAATCAAGCTATATTAGTTGTTTAGTTAAGTATATATGTATTGTATGATTGAATTGGATGGGCTAATTATGTGGTATATCTTGATTTCTAAAATTTGTGATTATTGACCCGGTTATGTCCGAATATCAAATTTATTTTACTATGTATACTTGATATACAATTTCATTTATGTGTTTTGATTAGGAAAAAATGGGGAAATAACTCAATGAATTGGAAATGTTGTTGAAAACTCACAAACTGAAAAAAGGTTCTAAGATTAATGATGCTTCTATTGCAACAAGAGTATGTTTTCAATCTATTTTGATTTTAGGGTTATATATATGAAAATCTACCTCATCTACTGTCCATTAATAACATTGATTTATACTTTATAGAAAGCAATCCTAGATGAGATGACTGCACTTCCAAAAGGATTTGATGCTAATACTCGACGTAAAATATTCAAAATGGTGGTGGGAGAAGATAGGAGTCAATATGCAAAAGCCTTTAGTATTGGTGTAAAAGTTCCACGATCCCACAAAAAAAGATGTGCTTTTGGGGAGGAGTGAGCTAAAAGGATCAAATCCGAGTTTAAAGTTGAGAGGTTGGAAAATGATCATCTTGAGACTAAAGACCAAGTAGGATATATGACTGGTATATTGCATACATTATTGGATAATCAAGTAAGTACCTCACTAAATGTTGATAATTTTTTTACATTTCTTACGCAACAAATCAATTTTGGGTACTTATTTTTTGCCACTAAAATAGTGCATAAATGAATAAAAAAGAACATTAGGGGTCACATAGTGATTTGGTTGGGTAGCTATGGTATGGTTTCACTACACCATAATGCCTAAAAGACAAAATTGATGTGTTGTTATTAACTTCTGAGTAAAAGTATTATATATAAAAACTAATAATTACAATACCAACCAGGTATACCAAGAGTAAAGTAAAAGGAATAATTATATTAAATTTACAAAATAGGGTAGAAAAAAGCCCCTTTAGCCCCTTTGGTCACAAACAAGCTAAATGAATTTGTATCACCAACCATAACTACCATAATCAGTAACCATTGGCTATTGCTACAAAAAGTTTGACAACCAAGTACTGTTTTATATGTTTAATGTTACCTTAGAAATAGAATAGTAACACAAACATATCTTACCCATCCCTTACATTCCATGATCAGAAAATAACATAATGTTACTACACTCTGGATTGAGTTGAAAGCTTGGCCTTAAATTTCTCATCTATTATTTATGAATTTGCTATAATTATAGTTGAGAAGATATATATATATATATTATATTAACATAATAACAAAGAATATAGTGTATGATATAATCAAACTTTTCATACTACTAGTATAGGTATTAAGACTTGACTAGCTATAATATGTTGCATTTGTATCAAACATTCATACATATTGTAGACGATTTCACTTATGAATATATTATGTGGCTCTCTAAATTACTTGTTTCACTTTCTCTATCTCCAACTATATAAAATATATTTTTAAGGTAATATATTATTTTTAGATAGCTTTAAAAATACCCTCATTGTCTATATTTTTTATATGAATTTAGATTAATATGATTAAGTTAAATGCATATATATTTTTAGGGAAAATATATTGATGATTATTATCAAATGGAGGATGAAAAAAATGAAAAGGATGACATTAAAGATGAGAATGAAGAAGATGATGTTTGTTACATTGATAAAGATGCTTTTGTGAATCAGCTTATGAAATGGTCGATGATTTTGTTTGTTGGCTTATGAAGATGATCGATGTTTTTGTATATCAAATTATGAAGATTCTTAGTGCTTTGTATATATGTTAGCTAATGAAGATGATTGGTGCTTTTGCTTGTCGGCTTAAGAAGATGTTCGATGCTTTTGTATGTTAGTGTATAAAGATGTATTTGTATAATTGCTTATGTTACAAGTTCTATATATAGTATTGTACTTACAAGACTATTATGGCTTTGGGAGCTAAACAAATAACTATTTTGTACTACACAATAATAATTATATATGGTGTAGTTAATTTTATATCAGGATAAATTGTTACTACAGGTGACTATTGTTACTATAAGTGGATAATTTCCTGTCTAGCCTTCAAATCTATGTCCTCACTCCATTTTGATGAGATATTTTCCACCCCACATTTCACTCTTTGATAAATAGCTGAGTGACAATACATCTAATTTTCATTGATTTACTCAATTAGGAAGACAATTGTATCTAATAATGGTTAATTTACATCTTATGTATATATATATATATTGTTACATGCTTAAGATGCAAATTTCTATTCCTAATGATAGCTCTTTGGATGATTTTCCCTGATTCTCTCCAATATAGGACGGAATTAGACTCAATTTTAAAAATAAAATTTTATCATTCTAATGTTCATCCTATGAAACTACTAGTTTTACTACGTGAAACTACTTGTTTCATTAGATAATACTGCTCTAAATTTCTAATAAAACTACTTATTTTATTATATGAAATTACTCTCAATACTCCTTATTTCATTAGACTGCTCTAAAATTATAATGAAACTATTTGTGCCATTATATGAAACTACTCTAAATTTCTAATAAAAACAACTTTAAATTTCCACTATCGTGGTTTTATTACATGATTTCTAATAATACTAGTGTTTCATTATATGAAACTATTAGTTTCAATAGATGAAATTACTTTACTCTACATTTCTAATAAAACTATTGGTTTCTTCCATGTGGTTTCACATTCTCCTCGGATAGCTCCTTCACCCTCTATTGCAACAGGTCACTCTTTATCACTTGCTGTCCTAATGACCTTTGACATTTATCTCATTCCTTTTGTCTTTATTCCACTTGTCATTTAAGTTTATCTTCATTTCTCTATTCTTCTCACGCTCTTCCTTCTCAATTGGGATCTTACTCATAGCTCTCATAAGAATTCACTTTGTTTCCATTAAGCCAAAGTGGGATGTGATTTTTTTCTCTGGTGATGAAATAATGTGTATCATATTGTCCTTTTCTTCCTTATTTATTCTCTTTAATTCCTCCTTACAAAGCATCCCCTACATATTCTTAAAACAAACACCAAGGTAGCATGTCGTTAAAGATATTTTGTGTTTCATTATAATGAAACTACTCATTGTAAGTACTTTGTAACAAATATGTTTCATCATATGAAACTACTATAAATCTCTAATGAAACCACTTGTGGTTCATCATATAAAACTACTTGTTTCATTTTAAGAAACTACACATTTCATTATATGAAACCAACACTATAAATTTCTAGTGAAACTACTTGTTTCATCATATAAAATTACTTGATTCATTATATGAAGTTATTTAGAATTTCTAATGAAACAACTAGTTTCATTATATTAAATTAAAAAAATTATTTTATTAAACTACTCGAATTTTATAACAAGGATAATTAAATTGCCTCAAACTCTTATGAAACTAGTCAATTTAGAAAATGGAACTTTTGTAACTTTCTAATGAAACTATGTAAAATAAATTATTTTAAGTTTCTACAATCCTATAAATTTATTGGTGTATATTTCAATCCATAGTTATAACTTATAGTGTCAAGATTTTTGTTAGTGTGTCTGTCTTTACTGCTGAAAGAAAACATGTGTATAAATAATTGCTCTAGGTTGATAAGTGGCATTTAGTTACTTAGAAACATTGTTAATGATAATAAAAATAAATAAATAAATAAATAAATAAAAGAATAGGATAAATAAAAGCATTTGAATTAAGCATGAATCTGTTGGGGGTCCCTCCTATTTGGTGGGGCCATAGCAACAAAAGAAAAAATTATTAGAAAACAAAAGGAATGAAATGATGGAAATTAGTGGTGTTTAATTACCCATGGAGTAATTTCCATGGAAGAAGTAGTCATACTTGACTATTCAATTACTTGTATAGGAAATTCGCATATTAATTAGGGTTGAAACTTTCAATGGAGAAGTCTAGAGTTACGTAACTATGGTTCATATATTCACCTATACATACCTTTGCTTGGAGAAGTCAAGAGGATTCATAAGTTGTGAAGAACATCCAAAACACAATTGAGATAGATACACTTTTAAAGTGTGAGAAAGACAACCACATATAAAGTGAGGGAGAATATTACATATCGAAATCCATCCTTTGTGGGTGAAGTCATTTGAGAGAGATCCTCTAGTTTTTACTAGTGATGTCATTTTTTTAATCCTACTATATTATAATGGATTTTTGCTGGACCAAAGGTCCCATGGTTTTTACCTTCATCCTAAAGGATTTTCCACGTAAAACTCTTGATGTCCTCATCTATTTTAGTTTTTGCAATTGATTTTATCCCACTTTCAATTTCACAAAGAGGGAAAACTTATTAAGAAAATTAATCCATTTTTTTCCCAACAGTGGTTACAAATCCTAGGTTTTTTTTGGACCATCATATTCTTATATGATTTAAAATGGAGTCGAGCATCACTCATGATGGTGACATGTTCAAACTTACAATGAAAAATTATTCCTATTGGAAGCCGATGATGGAGGACCACTTATATTATTAAGATTTGCACATGTCAATCATGATTGAGATGCGACAGATGGGTATGCCTGATGAGGAATGGAAACCTTGAAATAGAAAGGTAGGGGCTCTGATTGGTAAGTTTATTGATTAGAGTTTATTAAAAAAAAGACGCATAAAAACAAGGCCCATTGGTGAGACGCTTGGTGAAGTTGGAGTATAAAGATGGCCAAAATATGATCGAAAATCTAAAAAACTTCAAGTGGATTGTCAATCACCTTGGGAAGATTGAGATGAAGATCAATGATGAGTTACAAGCCTTATTGATCCTTAGCTCTCTACCTGAGAGTTAGGATACTCTCGTTGTCACTCTTAGCAAGTCGGCCCCAGAAGGTAAATGTAACACCCTCATTTTTAGCACTTGAACTTTTTTTAAAAGAGTTGATTGTGGAAGCTAAGCCAATAAAAAAGTAGGGCATTACCGCCACACTTAGTATAAGTCCAGTTCCTCTACCTTTATTACACTAAGTATTAAGGCTAAAATGTCTATCAACTTAAATTAAGAATAACAATGGATAAGAAGAAGAGAAATGTTTCATTACAATATTAAACTATTCTGATAACACAAGATTAAACAAAAGAGTTACAACTGACAAAGGAAAGAAATATATAAGGGGACAAAAGAGTCCAAAAGATATCTAGATCAAAAGATGCTAGAATGGACACCGTATAGTCCTAACTCTCAACCCCTACTAAAAGCCATCAAGTTGTACCCTCAAAGTACTCCTACAAGGTAAATACTACCCATTGAATAGTGACACGTTCCTACCCGCAAGGGCATGAGGTCGGAGTAGTAGTCAAGGTCGATCCCACAGGGATTGGTGAGTGACCACTAGGAGGGTGATAGAATTTGACTATGTCTAGAGTACGAAATAAAAGGTTATAGAAATTATAACTAAACTAACTAAAATAATTAACTAAGAAAAAGAATGCAAATAACACTCAAGAACTCCAATAAACAAGAAGGGTAAGGTTTTGGGTCATTACCCCCAATCCTTAAATGCAATTGAATACTACACCACAAATTGACTCAAAAATCATGATCAATCATGTCAACAAGGATAAAAAATGTTGTGCTTTCTTAAGCCACAAACACCCTATTACACCTCCATGGCCCTAACTATCTCTAGCTTAAGGTCTAATAGAAGGTAATGCATTAAAGCCCACAAAGTGTCCTCCTTTATTGTTGTAGAGGTCAATTGATCATCTCTCGACCTAAAATCTAACCTTTAGTTTTGCTATTGGGTATAATACCAAATTATCTCTCGATCATACCAGTATTTCCCACACCAAAAATCAAAATCCGGCTGTGGTTTATCAATATCTCAATCAATCAATAACACAACACAAGGATAATAAATTGAATAAAAAAGCATGCAATCATTCAATACATTCGGATCGGGGGAAACTCCCCTTCATCTTAGCACAAGATCTAGCCCTTCAAATTCATAGCAAGAATATTGAAAACAATAAGAGATTTCATAGATAGAGAAAATATCATTAGATAATACCCTTGAAATTCAATAATTATTGCACTGTTCAACTTCATGCACCTAGATCCCTCAATTACAAGAAAAATCTTTAGGAATTAGGGAAGAGGATGGAGGAGAGAGAAGCGAGAGGGAGTGGAGCCTACTAGGATGAGAATTATAATTAATGTTGAATCTCTTGGCCTCCTCAAATCTCTAGTTTTCTCCTTTGAAACGCATGTGCATGTTAATTTTTTTCTTTCAGTGATTCTAGAACAACACGGCCATCTTGAACAACACGGGTTGGTCATCTCGACAAGCCAACACGGCCGTGTTGAACAATATGGGCTACCCGTGTCATCTTTGACAATGCTAGGTAATTTGACCATAACTCTTTCATCATGAGTCTGATTGAGTTGATTTTAGATGCGTTGGAAATCTCTTGAAAAGATCTACAAATTTTATGTTGAAAGCTTCTCCAAATTCAGATCTTATACTAGTAGAAATTCCACATCATTCATGCTCACATACATTTAATATGCATTCTTGCTTTTATATCATTCCGAAATTTGCATCTTAGCTCTAAATCTATTTCTACTTCAACTTTTGCTCCCTTTAAGCTTATTCTTGCTTCCATCAATAATACTTATATGTTCCTTGAGATCCTGCAAATTTTCACAACACAAAGGCAGTTACAAGAACAAAAAAGGAGAATTCCAACTGAAATTTATGGTATAAACTCTTATAAACGTTAGGAACAAGATGCAAAAGTCACATTTATCAAACAGGCATGGGACCATAAAACAGAACTCATCAGTAAAATGGTACTGAGTAAACCAATATTCAATACTAAGCATGTAAATATCACATGGAGCACATAGAAGGTAATTGTAACACCCCCAAAATTCACTACTAAAAAAATTCATTTTATTTGAAAGAGTTAGCAGAAGCAATTTATAAAATCGTGAATCTTGGGGATATTACTGCCACACTTAGTACCAGACTGGTTCACTCATACCCTTCCAGTACTAAGTGCTAAGGCTAAAGGAAAATGAAATACAATTTGCAAGAAATTCAACATACTTAAATCAGAGTAGGGTATCAAATCATTTACAAGAATAACATCTACCAATGATGGTTACTTTAACAACGTTAGCATTAAAACCAAGAATTTAAAAGAGAAAGAGAAAATCCCTAACGGTACTGGATAGTTCCTTACTCTCTTTCCCGTAGCCCACTTGAGTAGCACCTGAAAAGACCTGCAAGGGGCACTACCCATTGAATAGGCAGGGGCCCCACAAAGGGAATCCCTTCAGTACTACGGTACTGAGTAACCCTTTAATACCACACTTAAAACAGGCCCACAATGCAACATATAATGCAAGCTATATACATATGAAATCAGAGGTGCATACATAACAATCACATATATAACAAGTTATAAGTCACGATCGATACTTTTAGGCCTTAAGCCATGTCATAGTGTAAAATCAATACCTTCGGGCCTTAAACTATTATTCCATCATCATTCAATCAATCTCATATTTTATATCCATGTGAGTGCGAGAACCCCACTATTATAGCCGGTGGATCGGTCACTTATAAGGCAGATGGCACCTAACCACTATTATATGCTGGTGGATCGGTCTCTAGGGAAAAACTCTCATAGCCACTATTATTCGCCGGTAGACCGGTCTGGCCCGACTCATATGGTGTTCCACTATAAGTTATTAGTATTTTTCCATAACTTTATTCACATACATAACTGGTTTTATTGAGCTCGAGACCCCCACTATTTTAGCCGGTGGACCGGAATATATATAAAATCATCATCCAGGGCACAACGCTCCTCGGCCACTATTATATCCGGTGGACCGGTACTCATAATCACTTGCCAGGGCAACACGCTCCTGGGACACTATTATATCCGGTGGATCGGTACTCATTATCATAAGTCAACTGGGCCCGGCTCTTTAATACTCCACTTTCATTATTAGTATCTTTCCTTTCTTTAATCAGCACGACAAGTCTATTTATTTGCCTTAGACGGGAGATCAAGAACATGGGACACAAAAGTACACCGATCGTACCGGTGCATATAAGCTACTCAGTACCCTTTAACCATGAACCCAAGGACCCAAAGGTACCCTGGTCGTATTGGGCATAAAGCTACTCAGTACCCTACCGATAAGGACACCTAATCCATAAGTATGTATACCCCCTAAATAGGTCGGTAGAGCTAGATAGAGTAAGATATAGGGCCTGGTTGGGGCACAAAGGCACACCAGCAAATACCAAAATAATCGTGGACTAAACTACATCTTTAGGGTAGCGACCCCTAAATAGTCACCATTCCCGATCTCGAGGTCTTTCACTTTAAGTATTAGTGTCTTAATTAAGGTGGTTACAACAAGCACAATAATCATATACTTATTCACTTTTAATCGTTATGATATCGTTAGTCATCTCTTATTCAGACGGTTATCCAAGATAACACAAAGAAATCATTAAGGCCATCATAATCTCATCTAATTCTGAATTAAGATTTGTTCTCATAATACTTACTAGTTATTAAATACTCTTACCTGGCTAATCATCCTTACTTAAATCATATTATGAAATTCCACGATCATAACGACATGTTAGGTACAAACTACTCATTTACCCATTACTTATATAATTGTTAAGTCATCCCTTCCTTACCTGACAAATTACCATATTACCCTTTAGGTCACATAATTACTAAATTACCCCTTATTCGATTTAGGTTACCAAGTTATCTCCTATGCTTTTTAGATCACCATTCACCCCTCATAATTGCTACACTTAACATGTCTCCCATTTAGTTGATTAGATTACCAAATTGCCTTTCTCCTTTGTTATATTTACTAAATTGCCCTTAAGTTGGATAAATTATCAGATTACCCTTCTTCATTATCATGATTACCAATTTTCCCCTTTGGTTGGTTAAGCAATTACCAATTTACCCTTTAGTTGGATAAATTACCAAATTGTCCTTCTCTTTTATCATAATTACTGAATTACCCCTCTCAATTATTATCATTGCCATTTTACCCTTCTTAATTATTATAATTACCATTTTACCCTTTTCAATTATCACAAATCCCAAATTACCCTTCTTCATAATTATAATTACTATATTACCCTTCTCTATTATTAAAATTACCATAATGTCCTTTTTGTTGGTTAATTTACCAAATTACCCTTCTCTATTATAATCATCTAATTGCCCCCTTTTAATCTTAATTTAATTGCCAAATTATCCTTCATTATTATCATAATTACCAAGTTACCCCTTACTCCCAAGCTTACCATAATATCCTTTATTCACAAAATTACTCTTCTACCCCTTACTTCCAAATTGCCATAATATCCTTTTTCTTATAAAAATTACCATTTTGCCCTTTACATCCAATTTTACCATATTACCCTTTTGCTTGCAAATTACCATAATACCCTCCTTCATCCAAAATTACTATTTTACCCCTTACTTCCAAAATTACCATTTTTACCACTTACTTATAAAATTATTATATTGCCCTTTGACTCCAAAATTACCACTTTACCCTTTTCTCCAAAAATTACCATAATACCCCTTTACTTATAAAATTATCATTTTGCCATTAAATCATAAAATTACAATGTTGTTCTTTTGCCTCAAAAATTATCATAATACCCTTCTTGCTCACAACTTACAATTTTATCCTTTTACTTACAAAATTATCATTTCACCTCTTTCTTTTGAAATTACCAAAATACCCTTTTGCTTACAAAATCACCGTTTTACCCTTTTCTTTCAAAATTACCAAAATACCCCTTTACTACAAAATTTCCAAAATACCCTTTTCACTTATAAAATTTCCACTTAAACCCTTTATTACACCACTTTTATGAGTTTACCGCCACTACATAAAATACTAATATTAGCACTTCATTCTTATCATTTAACTCCACCAACTTGTCATTAGTTAACATAATACTCATTAGCAACTACATATATTAGATCACATAATTTATAAGCATATCACTAAAATACCCTTAGACAATAATGTTATTCATGCATTAGCAACATAATACATCATAGACAAGCATTTAACATTTCCATCAATAATCAAACTCCTTCCTTAATTATCATACCTACACATGGCACGAAGGCTATCATACTTTTTTTTTATCAATCAATATAAACAACCATCTATATATCATGCTAGGCACACAAAACATGCATAAAATCATAGTAAAATCCCTAATGTGCTAGCATACGTTTTTCCATGCATTTAAGTGAGGATTAACGATTACCTTAATCCCGCAAAAATCAAACCTTACCGGTATCCCCTTTAATTAATTATTAATATACCTCAAAATTTAGATAATAAATTTCCAAATCAAGTAGGAGCTCACGCTACATGAACAGCGTGAGCCACATGCAAAATAAGGGTGAATGAAAGGGTCGAAAGGGGTGAGATAGAAGAGAGGAGAGATGGCTCGGTTTAGTGACTTTAGGCTAGAAAATGAGGTAGATGGGGGAGGTTTCAAGGAAAGGGAATGGTGCAGGAGTGAAGAGGGGGTGTAGGTGGTGGCTGGGGATGGTTTCATGGTGGCAGAGGGCGGTGGAGACGGCGGCGAAGATGGCTGTCAGGCTGGGTGTGGATGAGAAGGAAGGAAAAGAGAGGGGAAAATGAAAGGGTGCAAGGGCTGTATTCGACCAACTAAGGCATGGTGGTGGTAGAGGTGGTTGCAGGGTGTCGAATGGTGGTTTGGGTGGCGGCAGAGGTGGCCGGACGGCGGCGAACGGGGCGGTTGCAGGTGGCTTGGTTATAAGGGAGAAAAGTGGGGAGGAAAGGAGAGGTGGAGAAAGGAGGAGCTGCATGGGGCTCGAGGGGTGGTGTGATGGTGCAAGGCAGTAGGAGGTGGTGGCAAGAGGCGGCGCAGGTTGGAGTGGTGGTTGGGTGGTTGGAACGGTGGTTGGCGGCGGTGAGAAAAAACCAGGGAAGAAATGGGAGGGAGGAGAAAGGAGAGAAGAGGCTCGGGAAGGAGGAAAGGCCTTGAAAATTATGGGGAATGAAGGCTGGTGAGGGTAAGAAAAAGAAGAGGGAGAAGAGAGGGGCAGGTGGCTGGTCGGCAAGAGAAAGAAGGGTGGCAGATGGTGGTCTGGTGATAGGGAGGTGAAGGGAGAATAAGAGGAAAGAATTCGGGCATGGATGGAGGGTGTAGGGGATAGTTTGGCTCGAAACAGGAAAGAAAAGGACGGGGGAGAGAAGAGGGTGAGGGAGAGGGAGAGAGGCAGGGGTGGTTAGGATGGCAGCTGCAGGTGGTGGTCGGGCGTGCGCAGGGTGTTGGGCATAGGCGGAGATGAAAAAGGAAGAAGAAGAAGGGAAGAAGCCGGCCGGTCGAGGGGAAAGGAAATGAGGCTGAACCGGCCCGGTCGGGGGAAAAGAAAATGTGGGTTGCAATGGCCGGGCGAGGGGAAGAAGGCAGGGACGGGCCGCGCGAGAGAGAGAGGAAGAGAGGGAAGATGGGCCGAGGCCCAATGCGCAGGGGAGGGGTTGGCCTGGTGCGGCAGCCCGAGGGAAGAAAAGGAAAAAAGAAAAGAGGAAAAAGGAAAAATGGGAAAAGGGCAAAAAG
The DNA here is from genome assembly GCA_030549775.1 of Tamarix chinensis. Classification (NCBI taxonomy): domain Eukaryota; kingdom Viridiplantae; phylum Streptophyta; class Magnoliopsida; order Caryophyllales; family Tamaricaceae; genus Tamarix; species Tamarix chinensis. The sequence continues at coordinate 42,314,091 of CM060181.1, read as the reverse complement.
GGAAAATGAAAAAATAGGGAAATTAAAATAAAATAAGTTATAAAATCATAAAATGTAATATTATTGATGAATTATTTAATTTAATAATTTAATTCATTATAATCTAATATTTTAGTTTAAAAAGGATAAAGTTAGTAAAATATTAGTTTGGAAAATTATTTAAATAAAAATAACATGATAAAATAACAAAATATCTATTTTAATTTACTAAATATTCCCGTCTAAATTTATATACTCAAAAATCTATAAAATAATTAAATTTATAAAATAATAGGAATAAAATTTTTGATAATAAGTTTATTTAATGATTTAATTTAAATTAATTAAATATATAGGCTTAAAAAGGATAATTATAATAAAATATTAGTTTGAAAATTTATTTAAATAAAAATAATATGATAAAATAACAAAATGGCTATTTTTAATTTATTAAATACTCCTATCCAAATTTGTATACTCAAAAGTCCATAAAATAATTAAACTAAATAATTTTAAAAGCTAATTTATTTCAAATAAAAGCTATTTATTAAATTATTGGTTTTCTAAAATTTTGGGGGATTACAGTAACATAAAGTATCATGTCATAACATGTTAAATAGTACATACCATAGCTAAGTGCCACATTGATATGATAACTTATATCATACCACATACCACATGTCTATCACATCAAACTTAACCATATTACAACTATTTTATTAATCCAATTATACCGAGGGTGTTCCACAAAAAAAAAAACACCAAACCATAATTAAGGTCTTTCACAATAACCATATTTATTCCACTTATAATATGATAAGGAAATCACTTGGACAATTACCAACCAATGCACTAAATCCAAATAGTGCATGAATGCAACTATCAAACCAACATATCAAAACCAAGTAATGCATGGAGGTAACTGCCAAATTGACAAATCACAACAATCCACTTAAATCCTTATACAACAATTATTTATATTTTAATTACTTGAGGGGATACAATAATAACCTGGAGACATATAAATACACCGGTCATATTGGCGCACTAAAGCAACATAACATCATCCCAACTTGTAACCCAGAGACATACAAGTACTCTAGTCATACTAGTGCAACAAAGTAATACAATATCCTCCAATCCTAGGACACCTAATCTTTAAGTATCGATGCCCCTTATAGGGCACGTAGGTCACCTATAGAGTAAACTAGAGCCTTACCAAAATGTCGAGGCATCCGACGAAACCACCAAACCAAATCGATGGCTCCTACCTCATCTCTAGGGTAGCTAGCCCTAAAGAGCAACCATTCCCAAATCTCGAGGTCTTCCACTTTACATATTAATATCTTAACAAGGTGATCATATAATATCACATAATGCACAACAATTCCAATTTCATACTTAACCATTTCTCTTTTATTTCCAATTATTCAAGTCGACCATAAGGTCAACAATCCAAAACAACATCAAAGTTAACCCTAAGGTCAACCTAGGAATTCATTAAGGTCATCCTAGTCTAATTATTCACACTTTTAGGCATAATAAGTCATAAATGACCAACATGCCCTTATATGTTATTTACTCAATAATTTTTCACTTTGATACCAATTGTTATTAGAATTAAGCAAAATTCATGGTATGACTAAATAACATTAAAATAGGAACATTAATGTAAAATTTCAATTCTAGAAAATTTCAAGAGTGACAAAAATACCATTTCCCCCCTAAAACACAAGTAAGCTCTTTTAGCACATAAAACTGTAATCGTGCATAATTATTTTAACACAAACAACTCTATTTTAATATGCTATCATACATATATTTAAAATACATACAACTAACATACCTTTGTATATAAAAAAAAAATACATGGTCACACACTTAGAGAAATTAATAACAATATATGGTGCATGCATAATTTTTTATGAGAATACAAGAAATCATAAATTACACTTAAGTATAACATAAGAAACTCCAAACATGCTATCACATGATTTTTATATATTTAGTAGGAGAATATGGGTTACCTCTTTCCAAGAACAAATAGCAAAATAACACAAAGAACCTCCAAAATAATATCAATGCCTTCGAAAGATGGAGATATAAAAGGAGAAGATAAAAGATGACAACTTCACAATTTAACAAAAAATGTAACATTCTTTACTTACTTAAAAATAAATAAAGGCTAGATAGAAGGAAATATAGAAGTGAAAATAAGAGAATAAGGATAAAGAGAGGAGGATGGGTCTTGGTTATAAGCTTAACAAAGCTTAAGAACACTTAGTAAAAATAACCAAAATGAAGAGAAAGGTGGGAGCAACCAAGAGGAGAAAATGAGAGAAATTATGAATGAAAACAAAGAAAGAAAAATTGGATATAAATAGGGGATGGAGGAACCAAAAATATGTGGCCACAAGAGGGGGGAGAGGTAGCTTGTTCAACACTTGAATGATAAAGGACAAGGTGGTGGAGTGTATTTAGGTTTAATGAAGTTATGAAAACCAATCAATGAACCGAGGGATGGGGGAGGTGATGGTGTGAAAGTCCAAGGTCAGATTTAAACATGGGGAATGCAAGTGAAAAAGGTTGAGTGCAAGAAAAGCCAAAGTGACACAATTAGCATAGTTAGAAAGTGTATGAATTTGGCTCCAATTTTGGTTGAATGAATAATAAAATAGTCAACTTGATACATAATCTGATCATGGAAGTGTAGTGAATTAATTTCGTGCATGAATGGTAATTTTAGGATTTCTGTATTATTTTTAGTGGTGGAAAGGTCAATAAAGAGGATATAATTAATAAAAATAGAAAAAAAACAAGCTTATAAAATTAATAAAAAAAATTTAAAACCCTTAAAATAATATTTTAAACTCACATATAAAATTTTATAAATTTATAACAAGATTTGATATATAAAATATTGAAATGACGGTTAACTAACAAGCTTACAAGGTAATTACTGACATAAATACCAAAACTATTCCTAAAATCATGAACTTTTCATATCATTTTATTTATTTATTCAAAACCTAATTATAATTTTTTCAAAATTTTAACACACATTTGATATGATATTTAGCTAGTATACCTTAGTTATGTATTTTTCATATAAAATTCAAAAGGGATAATAAGCACAAATAAATTAAACCAACATTTCTAGATTTACATTTAAATGCATTTAGGACCTAAATAAAATTTTATAAGAATATTTTACAAGGTTTAACTTAAAATTTCAAATATATAAATAGTATTTTATAAACAAAGTACGTCTAGCACTAAAATCGCAATTACTACATTATCACCCGAAACAATCTTGAGGCTATAAAATATTCTACACTAATTTATGTAATTAAGTACACATAATTAGAACTAGTTAAAAATGGGGTATTACAATAAATTCATAATAGATATCGCCTCCGACAGCTTAATGAACGAAGAATCCCGGAGAAAGGAACGTAGAATCTCTACACAATTTGAGGCCAATGTCGTAGAGACCACGGGGAGAAATGAAACCCATGAAAGGGGTAGAACCATAGGTCGTGAAAATTCAAGAGGGAGGTCCAAATCACATCCAAGGATCCCTTTCTACTATTGTGGCAAGCCAGGTCATAAGAGGTCGGAATGCCAAAATCTCAAGAGAGATCAAAAGGTTGGGAATTTCAAGCCAGACCAAATCGACCCAAAGAAGAAGGAATAAGAGAACAACACAACCATTGTGGCAACGAAGGATGAAATTGACGGTGTCTTTCTATTTGGGGAAGATAATTATCTTAACCTTTTTGAAGATGATATCAGATTGATAGTTGATTCAAGTGCCTCTTTCCATATCACACCACATGAAGAATTCTTCTTGACCTGCCAAAGGGGCAACTTTGGTAATGTCAAGATGGGAAACAAGGTGACAAGCAAGATCGTGGGCATAGGCACTATCGCTTTGATGATCAACAAGGGATATGAGCTTGTACTAAAGGAGGTGAGACATATTCCAGATATGCACCTCAACTTGATAGCAATCGAAAAATTAGATGATTTCGGTTACCTAAACCGATTTAGTGTTGGAAAATGGAAAATTACAAGAAATAGTATGATCATTACCTGAGGCAAAAAGGAAGGTTTGTTGTATTTTACTCAAGTAAAATTATGCAAGGGAAAAGCTAATATTGCCCATGATAACTCGTGATTGGAGTTGTGGCACAAGAGGTTAGGGAATATGAGCGAGAAAGGATTACAAATCCTCGTCAAGGGAGAAATCCTTCCTTATATGAAAAGTAAAATACTCAAATAGTGCACTCTTTGTTTGGCTAGAAAACAACTTATAGTTTCATTTAGCAAACCTATTTAGCAACGTAGAAGACAACTCCAATGTAGAAAACAACATAGAGTTTAATTTCCACATAGACCCATCCTTGGGTGTGCACCTCTGATTGCTATCTTATAGTTTTTCTAGTTTGATCTATTGTTGTACGTAATAGTATGCATAGTAGTTCCGGGTGGTATTGTCACCGGCTTCCTATCATTTATTTCATATTAAAATTTATTAAATAGCAAATATGACGCAAATATGTGAAAAGGCTACAAAGAGATTTGCGTACACACATAACTTTGCTCATTGGAGATTATGTGATAAGAACGATGCGTTCCTGAAGGTATCCAATGTAGATATAGGAAAACAAATTCATTGAAGTCAACATAAAGTGAACAAGGAAGTTATATATATATGACGCAAATATGTGAAAAGGCTAAAAAGAGATTGGCGTACACACATAACTTTGCTCACGTGAGAGTATGTGATAAGAACGATGCGTTCCTGGAGGTGTCCATTGTAGATATAGTAAAACAAATGCATTGAAGTCAACATAAAGTGATGGATGGATTTAGCAAAGTGAACAAGGAAGTTATATATATAATATATATTAATTGGTTGTCTTCTATTTTTTAATTGGTTTCATTCCGTGGCCTTTTAAAATTAATTTGTAGCTATTTGATGATTATTTTTAATTGAAATAATTTGACGAGTCCTGTTGATAAAAACCATAGCCATGTTTCTGAATAAATCATTATTATTGAACTTAATGACATTGATCAAGCTCCAGTAATAATCTATATTCATGTTGTTTATCGGCATTAGTGCCGGACATTGATGGAAACCTTGACAATCTTTATAAACTTTTTAACTATGGACTGAAATATACACAAGAAGAATAATAGAAACTTAGAATAGTTTATTTTACATAATTTCATTAGATTACAAAAGTTTCAACAACTAAAATCAGTAGTTTCATTAGAAGTTTCAACAACTAAAATCAATAGTTTCATTAGAAATTGAGGCTAGTTTCATGAATTAAGAATAATTACTTTGTGAAAGGCTAGAGTAGTTTAATGAAATGATATTCGTTTTACTAAAAAATTAGAGTAGATTCATATAATGAAACCAATAATCTTATTAGAAATTTAGAACAGTTTTATATAATAAAATGTGTAATTGTAGTAGAAATTTAAAGTAGTGGTTTCATATAATAACATGAGTTATTTCATATGATGAAACATGAGTAGTTTAATATATATAAAAAAATTTTATTGTAGTTTCATATAATGAAATGCAAGTAGATCGTTAGGGTTGAGGAAATTAGTACCTTCAACCAACAATTTCATTATAATGAAAGACCAGTTGTCTTTGACTAAGTGCTAACAAGGTGATAAATTTGCACTCTCGGAATCACGGTATCGGAGCGTTACAAATGATAAATTGTGTGTCATGGTCACTATAGTGTAATTTTTTTATTTCACCATATACTCTCATTATTATTTATTGATCATTTAAATATAAATATTCAATAAACTAGTATTTTATATTATAAGAGAAGTATTGTCGGAGATGTTTTCTTCTTGTTTTGTATGTTTCTAGCTCTCGTATGGAGCTTTTGATTAATAATAATAATAATATAATAATAATAATAATAAGTATTTAAGTGAGTCATTATATATTAAATTGTTCTAAATTTTTCTTCGAATGAAAAAAGTATATATGTTTTTTTTGGTAGTTAATAAAGAATATTATTAAAACCAATAAGAAGAGATTACATCAAGAGTTTCAAGAGTAGCAAAATAGAGGAGAGAAACAAGACTCCTTATTTAGCATTTCTACTGCCTCTACTACTTATACTATGATTGAGTCTAATGTGGAAGCGCTTCATAATATCCTTGACCATGAGAATAGGATGTTGAGTGAAACCGCTGAACATGGAAGAATTTCTGCATCTCCAAATACCATAAATGACTTCTCCAAAAAGGGCCTTCGTACACTCAGCACCAATGTTGTTTTCTTTTGTGTGTTGTGCTGCAGAATGAATCAGTGTATCCCAGGTTTCAGCCTTAATGTCCATATCCATCATATGCTTGATCATATCCCAAACTTTCCTTGCATACACACAGTATACAAACAGATGGTCCATCGTTTCTGATTCTTCAGCACAAATGCTACATTCAGGGGGAACCTGCAGGTTCCATTTTCTCAACTTCTCTCTGGTTGGAAGGCATCTGTGACAAGCCAGCCAAGTAATGAAAGAACAACGAGGTCTACCAAAGTGTTTCCAGATGAGGGGTGCCCAATGCTTCTTATTCTCATTGTATCTGATCAGATTATATGCCTTACTTATGGAATAGGAAGTAGTGCCACATTTCCCATCTACAATATGCTGCATGAGAAGAGGACGAGTGGACATAATATTTCGATATAGCCAGGAATGATAAGAGTGAACTCTGACAGTAGCTATATCTTTGTGTTTTAGGTATATGCCATGCACCCACTTTATCCAGAGACTTTCTTTGTTGTACATGATCTTCCACAGCCACTTTCCCAAAGCTGCTTTATTCCAGCTTTTTAGATCAATCAAACCAAGGCCACCCTCATCCTTTGGAAGACACAATGTTTTCCAGGCAATAGGATGTTTATGTCCAGAGCTAGACCCAGACCAAAGGAAGTTTCTGCAAATGCTCTTGATTTGTGAAATAATACCATGGGGGAGAGGAAGAATTTGTGCCCAGAAATTTGTAATCCCTTGGAGTACTGCAGAAATCAATTGGAGACGACTTGCATAGCTGAGATAATTACAAGTCCAATTTCTAATTTTGGCCATCAACTTGTCAATAACAGCTTGATAGTGATGAGTCTTCAAACAAGAAGCAGCTAATGGGAGACCCAAATATCTGAAGGGAAAGGAACCTTTTGCACATCCAAGATAATCAGTAATATTTCTCTTTACCCTGTCACTAACTCCAGCACAGAAAAATGAGCTTTTATTAGGGTTAACAGTGAGTCCAGAACACTTGGAGAAATTTTCCAGGGTGGTCTTAAGCTTTACAATAGAGGAAATATCTCCCTTGCAGAAAAGAAGAAGGTCATCTGCAAAACTCAAGTCAATGATCTCCATATTCTTACAACCAGGGTGGCCATGAAAATCAGGGAGTTTCCAAAGTCTATGAAGATCCCTATGAAGATATTCCATACATAGCACAAACAGGTATGGGGAAATGGGGTCACCCTGTCTAAGGCCTCTCCTGCTTATAAATGGTTTAGTTAAGGAACCATTAACATTTATGGATATGCTGGCAGTTAAAATACATTGGATAATCATATCCACAAAATTCCAGGGAAATCTCATAGCTTCCATTACCTGCTTAATGAAGCTCCATTCAACAGTGTCATAGGCCTTTTGGAGATCAACCTAAAGAAAACTTCTTGGGCTGACATTTTTCTTTGAATAATGCCTCATAATATCTGCAGCCATAATAACATTGTCAAAGATCACACGACCCTTAATAAAAGCTGCTTGAGATGTATCAATGAGTCCACCCATCACCAATTGTAGCCTATTAGCCATGATTTTGGATATGATCTTATATATGGTATTACAACAAGCTATGGGTCTGAAATCTTTAATCTTTTCAGCCCCTGGGAATTTGGGAATGAGAGTAATAGCTGTGTTGTTTATTTGCTTCAGCAGTCTTCTTTTCCTCCAAAACTCCTTCACCACTGCCACAATATCATCTCTGATGATAGCCCATGATTTCTTGTAAAAATAAGCATTAAATCCATCCGAGCCCGGGGCCTTATGATCACCTATGGAGAGCACAGCATCATGAACTTCCTGGCTAGTAGGCTCACAGGTTAAACTATCATAATCTGTGGAGTGTATTAGAGGCCCTTCTTGAATGACATCTTCTTCTATCCCCTGTAGTGAGTGGTTATTTTTACCCAGGAGGTTTCTATAATAGCAGACAATTTCCTCTTCAATGTCACAGTCATCCGTAAGCTCTTGATTTGCATCATTTAACAACTTGGTAATACGATTCCTGTTTCTCCTCATTTGAACATTTGCATAAAAATATTTAGTATTATGATCACCCAGTTGGACATACTGGATATGGGCTTTTTGTTTGAAGAAGTGTTCCTCCTCAGTATCTCTTCTCTGCCAGGTGATGTTTGCCTCCCTTTCCTCAGCAATAAGGCTATGGTTAAGGGGATCCAGCATTGTAGCACCCTTGCATTTCTGCCAATGCAACCAAGCTTTATGGGCTTTAACAGAGACATGGCCATTGCTGCTATTGTACTGTTTTAACCTTTGCTTGAGAAGTTTAAGTTTTGAAACAGCCTGAAAAGCATAGTTCCCCTGGACCTCTGTCTCCCAGCACTCTTGAACAATTGAGTTGAAATCCTCTCTATCAGCCCAGAAATTAATGAATTTGAAAGGTTTGCTCTTGGAGACTTGCTGAGAGTTTAAGTGGAGTGTCAATGGATTATGATATGAATGTGGATTATGCACATTATCTACATAGCTCCTTGGAAAACCATCCAGCCAAGAAGTATTTCCAAGTATCCTGTCCAACTTACAATAAATTCTCTGTTCAGACTTCTATTGGTTGCACCAAGTGTAAATACCCCCATTATAGTGGATATCATCTAAACCACAGTACTGAAGACACTTGACAAACTCCTCAATATCCCCAGAGTCTGTTTTCCCACCAAGTTTTTCCTCAGCCTTGCAGACCATATTAAAGTCACCCATTACAACCCAGGGATTTGTAATTTTGCTTTTCAGATCACACTGCCATTTCCACAGGGCGTACCTCTTTTGACCTGTGTTATGTGCATATACAGCAGTCATATCAAAATGTTGATTGAGGGACTTTATCAACACATGACAATGGACACCTTGCTCAATGAACTGAGATTGGGTGATATAACAGGTGTTTGGATCCCACATAATCCACACCCTGCCATTCCCATGACAATGATAATTATGAAGCACCTCCCACTGAAGTCCTAATGAAGAAAGGACTTTATCAGCATTAAACTATTTAACTCTAGTTTCCACAATCACTAAAATACCAAGTTTCTGGAGAGACACAAGGTTTTTCACAGCCTTGTGTTTGAGGGTTTTATTCAACCCTCTAATGTTCCAAGTGGCTAAGTTCATAGAGGCCTTGAAAGGCCCTCTTGCGCTCCTCCCCTATCCACATTACTTGTTTCAAACTGAGTCATTAAATCTCTATCAAATTGCATTGATCTGGCTGGGTCCAAGGGGGATGATAGAATAATAGGATCCCAGGTCTTTCTTTTCCCCTTATCTAGTTGAGACACAGGTTGGATATGTTCAGTTCGAGGATTTAGGAAATTCTTTCTCCCCTGAATAGGTTTATCCAAAGTACTTTTCTGAGGCGAAACATTGTCTACTGATGTTCCATGACTCTGTCGAACTGGGTCCTGAAATGTGCCATTTTGTTTATCCTGAGGACCACTAACTGTACCAGAGTTGATACCAGTAGAGGGTTGTTCCTTTTTTACCCAAGTCTGTTTGACATTTTTCTGAGAACTACACTTAGTTGTGTCATGCCCCATTCGATTACAGAATGTGCAGAAGAGAGGTTTCCATTCATATTTAACATGCTGGAGTCTAGAAGTGCCATTAGGGAGAAGAATTTCCACTGAATTAGGGAGTGTTTTGCTGACATTCACCTCCACAAGAAGTCTAGGATAAGATATCCTCTCCCAAGATGCAGTAATAACATCTATGCAAATAGGTTTACCCAGGATGGTGCCAATTCTACTAAGAGAGTTAACAGCCCAAAGATGCAGGGGTAAACCAGGGAGGGTGATCCATAAGGGCATAACAAGCCAGTCATTTTTGTTCAACTGAAGTTCAGGGCTCCATTTCCTAATCAGCATTGGTCGAATCCCAAAAGACCAATATCGTCTAGCAATAACCTTCTGCATCGTTTCCTGATCCTGGAATCGAAAAAGGAAATACCCATGATCATGGCTGAAAATCTCAGGTTTTGGTCCCAAGGAAGTCCGGTGTTGAGAGACAAAACGCTGCATTTGGGAATGGGAAGGTGGAATTCCAGCCACAAAGCCAATTAGAGTATTTTGCCAGCGATTAATTTCATCTTGTATATCCTCCGTTAATAGCTACGCTTTAGAAGTCCCTTCAATAATCACGGGTGGAATAAATTGGAGAGACGTTCTTGATTCTGGAAGGCGATTCAAGAGGACAGTATCTCTAATACCCCGGATTTTGAAACCTAATTTTATTAAGCCTAATGATTTTATTAGCGTAATTTGATGTAAATATTTAATTATTTTAATTTTGTTTCATCTTATGGATTTATCGATGATTTCGAATTCATATTTGAATTTAATTAATCGTTGTCATTGTGAACCATTTTAAATAAATTCGTTCACGACCATGATTTTATTATATTCTTATGATTTCGATTTTCGGTAAAAAAGATATGTATTTCCATTCTTTCTCGTGTTTTGATTTTTAATATTTTAGATTCGTTTTCGATTATAACTTCGTCGTGTGATTACGACTTTATTTTGGAGTTATATTTCGTTAACGAAATATATTATTTAAATTATAAAATTTCTGTTTAAATAGTTAAAGTTATTTTAATGATTTTATCCGTAGAAAATATTTCCGACTTTAAATTTATTCATTTTCGGAAATCGTTAATATTTTCGGAGAGTTTTAATTAAAAAGGTTTTCGAAAATTATTTATAAATTTCTTTCCGGAATTAATTTTCCCCACTTGTCCCTTTTGATTTGCGGAAAAATCGGTTTCAGAAATTATTTAATTAGTCTCGGTTTATTAGAATTTAATTTAAATATTTACTTTTATGTTTTTAAATATTATTTCGAGGTCTTATACTTTATTTCTGTAAATAATGTAAATTTTTATGTTCGTTGGTAAAATTTTCCGAAAATGTTTATGAAATTCTGTATATAGCTCTTATATCGACTTTAAGCCTTCGGAACCTTACGAAATAATTTTTCGTTAAATTAATTTTAGATAAATTTTTCCAATCATATTTTTAGATGATAGTATTCATTTATATGTGTGTATCAACAAAAAAAAAAAAAACTGAAATCCCGAAACTAGCCTCTTCCCCTCTCTTCCTTTTCCTTTTCTCTTCTCTTCTCTCCCTTCTCTTCTCTTTCTCCTTTCCCGACCAGTCCCTGTTCTGCAGCCCCAAAACACAGCCCCAATGTCCCTGTTTGCAGCCCCAACCCCAGCCCTCGTCTTCTTGCTGCTCCTCCACGCTGGCTAACCTCCAGCCATCGACCGCCACTTCCAACCGCTGCAAATGCCGCAACAGCAGCCACGAGTAGCCGCCGCAACAGCAGCAACCAGCAGTAGCAGAGCATAGCAGCAGCAACGTGCAGGTCACGCCGCCGCTATCCGGTCACCGTTGATGTATCCCGACCACCGGCGAGCACCGTTCGACCTCCGGCGAAGCTTCTCCCGCCTTCTCTTGTCCCGATTTGCTAATTCTTGTTTGGTATAAATTCTGAAAACCCTAACATTGGAATTAATTAATTGAGTATGAATTAGCTTATAAAAAGCTAAATTGATTGTTTGATTATGTATATATATGTTGTATGATTGATTTAGAGTGGTTAATTGTGGTGTATTTGGTTGATTTGTGAAAATTGAATTCTTGGCCGGGTTATGTCCGAATTTTTCGGATTCGTCCGATTTAGCTACTTTGGGTAAATTGATTTTACAATATGCTGTGAAATGTATCTAATTTCATGCTGGAACTTTCAATTTGAGAAATTTATGCCGAATTAATCGGAATTGACCTTCTATGTCAAAATTCGTGTGTAATAAAATTGGGTTGCATAATTGAGTCGTTTTATTCAATTGATTTTGTAATATCGTTTGAAATGTATTTAATTTTATATCGGAAGTGTTGATTTGGGAAAATTGTGTGAAATTGATTGGAATTATATTTTTAGGTCAAAACTCTTGCGGGTTTAAATTGGATTGTGTAATCGGGTTGTTTTATTCAATTGATTATATAATTTACATTAGAATACATTTAATTACATTTCCGAATTGTTAATTTATATGTTTTAGTAAGAATTGATCAGATTTGCGTTCCGAGCTCAAAAATCATAATTATGCTAAATTGGGTATTTCTTTTATTGGTTTTGATCAATTGATTATATGTTATGTTATAAAATATGTCTAATTGCATTTCTAAACATTCAATTTAATTAAATTTATAGAATTTTACCGAATTGTATTTTCGGGCCTAAAACCTTAGATTTTAAGTAAAATTTTGGAATTGGTCATTTATATGGTCGTTTTTCTAAAATTGAATTTATAGAAATAGTAGAAATGATCCTATATGCATTCTAATACCTTCAATCGTAATTAATTGATTTGAATTATTCGAATTTATGTCTTGGGTTGTGAAACCTAATTTTGGAAACCGATAGTCTTAAATTGGCTACTCGAAAGATTTCTTTTGTTAAAATTGATTATCTAGATTTATTTAAAATTAGTTTAATAGAACTCTTAAGCTATCAATTTGGGATAATAAAAGTTATTTAGCTGGTTCGTAGCGTGGGCATTAAAAGCCCTAATTTTCGGAGATGGTTTATATAATTAATTATGCTATGCTTCTTTTACCTAATCGATTTCCATATTTGACTTTAAATCATTTGAATTATGTTTTTATCTTATTGGGTTGGATTTGGTTCTATGCAAATGGTTGGTTGTCCTTTGGATTGTAAAACCTAATGAATAAGTCATTTTTGATAAAATAGCTTATAATCTATTATTCTTTTCCCGGCATTCCAAATCAATTTGAAATGTCCCAAGTGATGAGTGTTAATCCGATTTGGTTAATATTTAATTTTAAATCTTAATCGAGCTACGCTCGCAAGTCATAGGTTTTATGCACGTTTTTCAAGAAAGGTTGTTTGTGTCAGTTTGTGTTGATTTATTTATAATTGAATTGTTGATCGGTAAGATAGTTTCTAACCTAGTTCCGATTTCCATCGGTGATCTAGGAAAGCTTTCTCGTGGATCCACGAGCTAGTGATCTCTTTCCCTTTTATCTCGCTTAGCTAGCTTCGGATCCAGGTAAGTCTCTACTTACCTCCACTTATGGGTGTTTCGTAAGGGTCTAGCTAAGACCACTCGTGTGATGTGTGATCTACTTACCTTGGATGCTTCATATATATATATACCATGTCCTATTGCGTATCACATGTTGTCCTTAACATGTTTTATGCGTAGCGCAGCTTGGAGTTAAGGTAGGTGGTATGTGTTTTCTTATAACATGAATGTGATATCCGTATGTGGTGATTATGATGAGCTGTGACATGATGTGAATTTACTATATTTACCAGAGATCTAAGAATGAGTCTACTCGATCGGGGCTGAGCATGTCCCTAAGTAATGCTCGGGGTGGACATGTCCCTAAGTAATGTCCGGGGCTGAGCATGTCCCTAAGTAATGCTCGGGCTGAGCATGTCCCTAAGTAATGCTCGGGGCTGGACATGTCCCTAAGTAATGTCGGGGCTGAGCATGTCCCTAAGTAATGCTCGGGGCTGGACATGTCCCTAAGTAATGTCCGCGAGGCTAAATGCCCGATTCGGCTTGGTTTGGTTCGGCATTGCCCATAAATGGCCGTTTGATAAATATTCGGTTCGGCATTGCCCATAAATGCCCGTTTGATAAATATTCGATTCGGCTTGGTTTGGTTCGGCATTGCCCATAAATGCCCGTTTGATAAATATTCGGTTCGGCATTGCCCATAAATGCCGTGTGTGATAAATGTTCGATTCGGCATTTCCCATAAATGGTCGTTTGATAAATGCCCGATTCGGCTTGAGTTGGTCTGGCGTTGTCCAAAAATGTCTGGTTGGTTGGTTAACATTATCCATAAATGCTTGGTTGGTTTATCTGAATCTCTTATCGGTTTAAGATATTTCATATCTTTTGCATGTTATTATATATGTATGGTAGGACTTGTGATGTGGGTTTGAGTATGCGTAATATTATATCAACGTTTTGTATCATAATTTAATATGCACTTGATGCTGTAATTTACGTCTCTTCCATAAGGTAGGGTAGTGGGATTTACTCAGCATTGGACCCGTACTGATACTACCTTGATTGAATGGGTCCTGTGATGATCCACCAATGGTGGGGAGCAGACCTCTTATGCAGGTTTGATCGGTTACTATTTGGGGTGGAAGGCTTGACTTGAGTGAGTAGGCGATCGGACATTATTCTTCGAGTTTTGTTTAGCTGTATTCATCTTTCTAGAAGTTTCAAGTATTGTATTTAAAATTCAAGGTATTGTAATTAACTTTCATTTTCTCGTACTCTGATAAGCTTTTAAAATTCGGATTTATTTCACAGGTTCTGCTGATTGATTCAGCGATGATTTTATTTAGTGAATTGATTCACTTGCCATCTGCCTGTGGATATCTCCTTGTGGGAGTTTATCCTTACGGCATAGATGTTTGCAGTTTTGTTTGACAGGTTTTAGCCTTGCATCTAGCATGAGATAGATGGTGGACATTTATCTTGTGTTAGATGTGGCGGTAACATTCCCCAGATTCACTTCTAGCTTCCGCTTTATCCTTTCAAAATTTTTTTTTTCAGGAGTGAAATTTGGGGGTGTTACAGTATCTCTCCAACTACGCTTATGGCCTTGTTGACTTCGATCAATATCTGTAACAGGTTTACAATCAATAGAAGGAGATGGAGTCGATTCAATAATTGGGTTCCTCTGGCTGACGGGGGTCGAGATAGGGGATTCATTCCCGTGAATAAGATCAACAGGTGATGAGGATAAATCGTGAAGAGATTCACCATCAATCGGGTCGAAACAAATACCCTCATCCACCCTAGCAATCGTGTCGGATTTTGAAATCGATTCAACAGTTGGAGACAGTTCCTTCTTATCCAGCCCCTTATCCACCACAGACGGCTTCTTCAATGGCTTCCTTTTCCCCATGATCTCCGGAACTGAATCAGATCGCTGACGAACCGAATCAGCAAGAGAGGGGGAGCGCGTGCGGCGCGTTCTTAAGTAACTTGGCCCAATACATATATAAAAACAACAATTAATATATAAAAAAAGATTATCGATGGAGAATGAGAAATTGTGGATACAGAGTAAAAAATTATGGGAGTTTTTGAGCGAGATCCAAACTGAAAAGGAAAAGTGTGAGAAGAACGGGAATTTGAAGACAAAGTTATAGGCAATAGAAAGAGATGGGAAAGGAGAGACAGATGGCAAAAGCTGTTTGGGCGGCAAGTCTTAAAGAATGGCCAGTCGGCGAAATAGCTCAAATGAAGTGTTAGATTTTCAGCACCAACTAACACCGGAAGAAGAATTCCCCAATACATATGCAGTAGAAGAAGAAGAAGAAGAGTAGCAAAAAAATAAAGTAGAGAAGATGATATCTTGATAAGATGCATGGAAGAAGATAAGGAGCAAACCAATAATGTAAGAACTAACTAAAATAGATTGCATTATTTTTATCTGCAGTCTCGTGATCTAACTAAGATGCAGGATTTTAAGGGAGCAAAGGTTGGAGTTGGAAAACATCCCTCTTAGGGAGGATGTTTAGAAGGAGGTATAGTCTTGTGATCCTTTAAAAGCTCCAGGATATGATGGGTATCATGTGGGTTTTGTTCGAAGGATGTGGGGTATAATTGGGGAGGATTTCATGGATTTTGTCCTAGATTTCTTCTGTTCGAGACAATTACTGCTTTCCCCCAATACCACTTTGATTAATTTGATTCCCAAAGTGGAAGATGTGGAGGAGGTTAGTTAGTTTAGGCCCATCAACTTAGTAGGGTGCATTTATAAGGTGATATCAAAGATTCTCGCTTATATATTGAAATAGGTAGTCGATAGATTGGTAAATGATTCTCAGTCACCTTTTATTGAAGGAAGAAGCATTCTAGATGGTGCATTGATAGATAAAGAGATTGTTCAATGGTCCAAGAAGCAGAGGGGAGTGAGAGGGGTAATGATCAAACTGGATTTTTAGAAGGCTTATAGCAGTATTAGATGAGAGTTTGTGGATAGCATTATGAGTATTATGGGTTTTGGGAGTATTTTTAGAGGATGGATTAAGGAGGGTATCTCAACTACAAGTATTTTGGTTCTTGTTAATGGGTCCCCTTCTACTCCATTCAAGATGAGTAGGGGACTTAGGCTAGGGGACCCCATCTCTCCCTTTCTATTTGTCTTAGCAGTGGAGGCATTTAATCAACTCATCAGAAGAGGCATGGATAAAGGCTTGATTCATGGTTTAAAAGTGGGGAGGGATAATTGTGAAGTTACCCATCTTCAATTTGAGGATGACACAATGATTTTCTGTGGGGCATTTATTGGTAATATTAGGAATTAGAGAAGACTGCTTAACTGCTTCTATTTACTGTCAGAACTAAGGGTTAACTTTGCTAAATTGGAGCTCATATGTCTTGGTGTGGATGAGAATTTCCAAAAGGAGGCTACAAAAATTTTGAATTGTAAAATTAGTTCTCTACCTATTAGCTACCTTGGTCTTCTATGGGCGATAATGTGAGAAATAGTTAGGTTTGGAAACCAGTGGTCGATAAGACAAAGTAGAGATTGGCTAGGTGGAAGTCGAAAGTCCATTCAAGAGCAGGAAGATTGGTTTTGATTAAAAGTGTCTTGAACAGTTTATTGATGTACTACATGAGCTTGTTTAGAATTTCGAAAGGGGTGGTTAAGGAAATCATCAATGTCTAGAGGAATTTTTTTCTAGAGTAGTAGTGGGTACAGAAGAAACTACCACTTGTTAAATGGAGTGTGATTATAAAACCTAAATCACTAGGGGGCTTGGGTGTGGGGGATCTAGTCATGAGGAATAATACACTATTATTCAAATGGTGGTGGAGGTTCTATACAGTTGAAGGGACATCATGGAAAAGAATTGTTTCCTCAATTTACTTGGGAGATCATTTTGGGACTTTAGAGATTTTGGATCAAAGGAGAGGGTGGGCCATGTGGGTGGATATTGTTAAGATTGGACAAGGAAACCCTATTCTCAATTCAAGTTTGAAAATTGTGATTGGTGATGGTAAATGCGTCAGGTTTTGGCACGATAACTAGTTGGGACAAGGACCATTATGAAGCTTATTTCCAAGAATATTTATGGTGTCAGGTCAATAGGGTGAAAAGGGAGCAGAAATGGGTATATGGGAAGGGGCATAGTGGATTTGAAACCTCTGGTAGAGGAGGCGCCTTTTTGCTTGGGAGGAGAGTCAAGTGGAGTAGTTGGAAATGCTGATTAAGTAGTTTTATCTAAGCAAGGATAAGAAGGACACGATTAGATGGGAATATGATGATATGGGGGTATTTCCTATTAGCTCCTTTTTCCAGGCCTCTTATCAGAGTTTATTTGGGGAAGATTTGATCAAAAGTATATCCAGCCTGATTTGGAGTGGTATAGCACCCCCGAGGATTGAGCTTATTTCTTGGTTCACGGTTCAATATAGACTCAACACCAGAGAAAGACTGGTCAGGCTTCAAATTGTTGATATAAGGGAGGTAGAATGTCATTTTTGTAAGTTAGAGCAAGAATCGGTCAACCATATTTTCCATATTTTCCTGCACTGTGCCGTTATGGGGAAGGTTTGGTATGAGGTTTGTGATTGGTTAGGATGTTCTTGGGTGATTCCAAGATCTATTGAGGATAACGTTATTGCTTGGCTAGGAGGCAGAAGTAAAGGACTGAGGGGGAAATTTAGCAAGCAACTTTCTTTGCAATTATGGGAACTACATGGGAATTCAGGAATAAGATTGTGTTTGATAATCAACAAGTTTGCATTAGGTGGATGCTTATGCTCATCAAATTAAGAATTGGCTTTTGGATTAAGAATAGAAGAAAAGAGTTTCCTTACAAAATGGAGGAGATGGTCCACAATGTGCAAGCTCTTTTGTGAGTAGGAGTTTTCTTTCAAGTTTATATTTTTTGTGAGGCGGAGTATAATTGGGATAACAAAAGGTCTATATGTTGTAGCTCTATGCCGTATTATACTCTCAACTATATATTAAAAAAATGTTTATTTGCAGTCTTATAGTTGTAATCAATGCATAATATATAATCACGTGACTTGTAGGACAATAAGGAGATCACTAATTAGAATAATATTATTACGCACTTGCACTTTTCATTCAACACTTAGGTTGGTTTTGTTAGATAGTTAAGTGATGTTTCATATGCTGCTCTAAGTAGTTTCATTAAATACTTGGTATTAGAGTAATTGCACTATCTTAGAATATTTATACTATCTTATCAGGGATGAAGCTAGGACTTCAATTCCATGGGGTCAAAATTAGAACTTTAATCCTATGGGATCATCATATAATAGAATATATAAATATAACAGATAATAATATGAGTAATATTGAATAGTCCCTCAATTTTTAATAAATATCACAATGTAAAATAATAAATTTTGATTATTTTTCTAATATTCATAGATAAAAGTTATAAAAAGTAAATTTTTTGCTGGGAACCATGGGGTCAAGCAACCCCATGTGTTCTTAGCTGGCTCCATCCATGATCTTATGTTGATAACATATAGGACAATGACGAGGAAGAAGAAGTGACGCCTATGGTCAAAGCTAAAGGAAATAATGCAACACCCCCAAAATTCACTACTGAAAAATTTTGTTTTATTAAAAGAAATAGCGGAAGCAAAATATAAAACGGTGAATTTCGGGGATATTACCGCCACACTTAGTACCAGACCGGTTCACTCATACCGTTCCAGTACCAAGTGCTAAGGCTAAAGAACAAAATATCAATTGCTAGAAATTCAAACCATTTTTAAATCAGAGTTGTGCAAATAAACACTTTATAAGAATAGATTCCACCAATGGTGGTTACAAGAATAAGTTACATTTAAACCATACATTAGAACAGGAAACATGAAATCCTAAAGGTCGGATAATCCTTACGCTCTTTCTTGTTGCCTACTTGAGTAGCACTTGAAAAAGACCTGCAAGGAACACTGCCCATTGAATAGGTAGGGGCCCCACAAAGGGAACCCTTCAGTACTACGGTACTGAGTAACCCTTTAAAATCATACTTAAAAGCAGGCCCGCAATGTCACACATGATACAAAGCTATATACATATATAACAAGATGTGTACATATCACATTCACATAATTAACAATCACATTAGATATCAATAGGTTGTTATGAACAATTGATACTTTCAGCCCTTAAGCCATGTCATAGTGCAAAATCAATACATTCGGGCCTTAAGCCATTAGTCCATCATTATTCAATCAACTATCATATTTTAAATCCATGTGAGTGCGGGAACCCCACTATTATAGCTGGTGGATCGGTCACTTATAGGGCAGAACGCACCTAACCACAATTATATGCAGGTGGATTGGTCTCTAGGGCAAAACTCTCCTGGCCACTATTATTCGCCGGTGGACCGGTCTGGCCCTAACTCACATGGTGTTCCACTATAAGTGATTAGTATTGTTCCATAACTTTATTCACATATATGATTGATTTTATTGAGCTCGGGACCCCCACTATTATTGCCGGTGGATCGGAATATATATCAACATCATCCAGGGCAACACGCTCCTGGGCCACTATTATGTCCGGTGGATCAGTACTCATAATCACTTACCAGGGCAACACGCTCCTTGGCCACTATTATATCCGGTGGATCGGTACTCATAATCACTTGCTAGGGCAACACGCTCCTGGGCCACTATTATGACCGGTGGATTGGTAATCAATATCATAATTCAACTGGGCCCGACTCATAATCTTTCACTTTCATGATTAGTATTTTCCTTTCCTTAATCAGTACAACAATTCCATTTATTTGCCTCGGATGGGAGATCAAGAACCCAGGACACAAAGGTACACTGGTCGTACCGGTGCATACAAGCTACTCAGTACCCTTCAACCATGAACCCAAGGACGCAAATGTACCCTGGTCGTACTGGTACATAAAGCTACTCAGTACCCTACCGACAATGACACCTAATCCATAAGTATGCATACCTCCTAACTAGGTCCGTAGAGCTAGATAGAATAAGATATAGGGCATGGCTGGGGCACAAAGGCACACCAACAAATACCAGAATAATCATGGGCTAAACCATGTCTTTAGGGTAGCGACCCCTAAAGAGCCACCATTCCCGATCTCGAGATCTTTCACTTTAAGTATTAGTATCTTAATTAAAGTGATCATGAAAAACACAATAATCAAATACTTATTCGCTTTCAATCGTTCTGATATCATTAGTCGTTTCTTATTTAGGCGGTTATCCAAGATAACACAGAGAAATCATTAAGGCTATTATAATCTCATCTAATTCCGAATTAGGATTCATTGTCGTGATACTTACTAATTATCAAATAATCTTACCTTGCTAGTAAACGTTATTTGAGTCATATTATAAAATTCAGCAATCACAACGACATGTACAAATTACTCATTTATCCCTTACTTATATAATTGCTAAGTCATCCCTTCCTTACTTGACAAATTACCATAATACCCCTTACTCGTTTTAGGTTACCAAGTTATCTCCTACACTTTTTAGATCACCATTCGCCCCTCATAATTGCTATACTTATCATATTTCCCCTTTGGTTGGTTAGATTACCAAATTGCCCTTCAGTTGGATAAATTACCAAATTACCCTCCTTCATTATCATGATTACTATTTTACCCCTTTAGTTGGTTAAATAATTACCAAGTTACCCTTTAGTCGGTTAAATTACCAAATTTCCCCTTTAGTTAGATAATTTACCAAATTGCCCTCATCCTTTATCATAATTACCCTTCTTCCCCTCTCAATTATTATAATTGCCATCTTACCCTTTTCAATTATTATAAATCCCAAATTACCCTTCTTCATAATTACGATTATTAATTTATCCTTCTTTATAATTATAATTACCAATTTACCCTTCTCCATATTTATAATTATTAATTTACCCTTCTCTATTCTTATAATTACTATATTGTCCTTCTCCATTATTAAAATTACCATAATGCTCTTTTATTGGTTAATTTACCAAATTACCCTTCTCTATTATCATAATTATCCAATTACCCTTTTATACTCATAATTTAATTACCAATTTATCCTTCGCCGTTATTATTATTACCAAGTTACCCCTTACTCCCAAGTGTGCCATAAATATCCTTTTAATTTACAAAATTACCCTTCTACCCCATACTTCCAAATTACCATAATATCCTTTTATTTACAAAATTATCACAATACCCTTTTACTTTAAAAATTTTACCATAATATCCCTTTTGCTTTACAATTTACTATTTTACCCTTTTACCTCAAAACTCACCATTTTTATCTTTTCTTCCAAAATTACCATTTTTCCCTTCTTTTCTAAAATTACCATATTACCCTTTACTTATAAAATTGCCATATTGCCCTTTTTACTCCCAAAATTACCACTTTACCCTTTACTCCCAAAATTACCATAATACCCCTTTACTTATAAAATTACCATTTTGCCATTTAATCATAAAATCACCATATTACCCTTTTGCCTCCAAAATTACTACTTTACCCCCTTTATTACACCACTTTTATTAAATTAACATTACCATATGGAATAATAATACTAATACTCCATTAACAATATCCAACTCCACCAACCATTATATTTTAGTATAATACTTATTATCACCCACACCTATTAAGCCATAATCTAACACAAAGAATATTACTAAAATGCCCCTAGGGCTCACAATAATATTATTTATGCATAAACAGTCACAATAACATAATATGTCATGGATAAGTACTTTAATACTTTCATTAATAATCAAGTTCTTCCCTTTGACAATATTTACACACATAGCACATAAAAGAGCATACTTTCCTTTTTATTAAACAATACAAGCAAACATATAAATTATACTAACAACCATCTATCAAACATAATAACATATTAAAAATCCTAATGTGCAAACATACGTTTAAGTGAGGTTTAATGATTACCTTAGATCCTGTAAAAATCGAACCTTACCGGTATCCCGGTTAAAGATTCAAGCTTTAAATAGAAAAATACACACCTAAAAATAGTATCAAAACTTATCATGTTAGAAATAAGAATCCAAGCATAAAAATTTATAAAATTTAATTAATGAAACACTTAACTTAAAATGCTATTATACCTTAAAAATTTTGTACTAAAATACTAAATCATGCAGTAGCTCATCTTGCTCATGCAACATGAGCTGCATGCAAAATAAAAAGGAGGAAGTCTTGAACAGGGGGTTAAAGGAGGCAAAATTAGTTATTTTTGGGCTAGTGGTTTGGGGCTAGGAAAGAAGATAGATGGGGGAGGTTTGAAGGCAAGGGGATGGTGCAGGAGTGAAGAGGGGGTGTAGGTGGATGCTGGGGATGGGTTGTTGGCAGCCAAGGGCGGTGGAGGCTGCGGTAGCGAGGTGGCGAAGTTGGCTGCCGAGGTGGGTCGAGGTGGAGGGCTGAGAAGGAAGGAAAAGAGGAGGGAAAAATGAAGGGGTTTGGGGACTTGTTTCGGCCAAACAATGTATGGGGTTGTAGAGGAGGTTGCAAGGAGTTGAATGGTGGGTTGGGTGGCGGTATAGGTGGTAGGAGGGTAGCGATTGGTGGTGTTACAGAAGGACTGTCGAGAAGGGGGGAAAATGGAGAGAAACTAGGTGAGGAGGAAGAAGGGATGCGGGATGGCTTGAGAGGGATATTGGGGTGGTGCAAGGGTGAGGTGGAGGGTGGCAGGGATTGGTGCAAGGGGTTGGTGAGGCGGCTGGAGCGGCAGAGGGTGGTGGCGATGCAAAAACAGGGGTGGAAATGGGAGAGGAAGAAAATGAGAGATGAGAGGAGGTTGGGGGTAAGGGGTTCGAAAGGATGGGGCAGAAAATGGCTACAGGGGAGAAGAAAAAGAAGAGGAAGGGTAGGGGGATAGGTGGCGGTTGGTGACAGTGTTTAGGGTGGCAGGGAGAAGTTGACGAAGAAGGGGAAAGGGGAGCCATGCGGAATGGGGTGCATGGCTGCTTGGTTCCAAAATAGTGAAAGAAAAATAGGAGAGAGAGAGAGGGGGAAGAGAGAGAGTTGTAGGTGGTGGAAGTGATTGCAGGAGGTGGCAGCGGGAGGCGTTCGGGGTGGCGGCCATGGTCGACGAGGACAGGTTGGGCTGTTGGGTCGAGGCATAGAGAAGGGAGAAGAAAGGAGGGGGGAAGGTGCAGGACAGCGCATAAGGGGAAAAAACATTGGCCAGCCCAGTCCAAGGGAGAAGGGAAGGAGGAGAGGAGGAGGGTAGGTCTGCTGGTGCACGTGGGGCGTGAATGGGCCTGTGGCCCAGGCGGGGAAGAGGGATAGGCTGGCTTGGCGGCCCAAATCTAGGAAAAAGGAAAATAAAAGGAAAGAAGAAAAGAGAAAAGGAAAAAAAAGGAAAAAGAAGGAAAAATGGAAAATAGAGAAAAATATTTCAATTTAATTTAGAAAATAATAAAATATAATATTTTTGATCAATCAATTAATTTAATAATTTAATTCAATATAATTTAATATATTAGTTCAAAAAGGGTAATTTTAGTACAATATTAGTTTGAAGTTTTATTTAAATAAAAATATATAATAAAATAACAAAATATTTATTTTTTAATTTATTAAATACTCCTATCCAAATTTATATACTCAAAAATCCATAAAATAATTAAACTAAATAATTTTAAAAGCTAATTTATTTCAAATAAAAGGTATTTAATAAGTTATAGGTTTCCTAAAATTTTGGGGGATTACCAAAAAATAATTGAAGTCATCGCCCTTCCTTGTGAAGAATATCAAAGAAAAGAAGAGAAGGCAAAAAAGAAAAAGGAAAATAAAGAAAGAAAGATAAAAGATTCCGACTTTGATTACACAACAAAAAAGCGAAAGATGCCAAGCAACAAGAGGAAGAAATTAATGGACATCTTAATGCAATTTATTTAGATCAGGTGGGAATCCTAGGTAATATTTTACTGCTTGATTAGTTTACTTCAACTAGGTTGGAAACCTTTGGTGATATTTTGTTAAGATACATTGTATTGTTACATTTGACATAAATAGTTGTGGCTGCTTTTTGATTCTGAGAAGATGTTTGAATTCCCCGTCAATTGATGGTTTGGTGGAGAT
The DNA here is from genome assembly GCA_030549775.1 of Tamarix chinensis. Taxonomy (NCBI): domain Eukaryota; kingdom Viridiplantae; phylum Streptophyta; class Magnoliopsida; order Caryophyllales; family Tamaricaceae; genus Tamarix; species Tamarix chinensis. The sequence goes on along the minus strand of CM060181.1, from coordinate 42,289,587 downwards.
AAAGTGAAAACTTGGTAGCTATGGTTAAATATGGGAAAACATCTTATTTTGGATTATATTGTATGTAGCACCATGCTGGAAATATTATGCCTGGAGTTGATGAAATACTTGTAAGTTGTAGGAAATTAATGAGTGAAATTGGTAATTTTGAAGATGATTTTAGTAAGAGTGGGTGTGGTGTCTTAAGATGAAATTTAGCATGTGTCTTAGAGGATCACATTTAATGAAATGAGTAGCATCATATAAGGAAATGAGTAGTCCATCTCAATTGTTATTCAACCATATAATGAAAAGTAGTTGATATAACTCAAAGTAGCCACATACTTAGAACTTCGGCCTGGACTATTATACTTCATCATTATAATATTTTCTTATTTACCTTGGTTGTATGAATATATTTCTCCATTATCAATAAAATATTTACTTATCAAGAGAATGAAAAGAGCAATCATGTTCTCCATATTATGATCTCACAAGATGATTCTCCCATTAAAGAAACAAACGAGAGGTTGAATTCTCATAGGCCTATGCTTATCAGTTGGTAGATTTTCAGAGGCTAAATTCTCAATAACATTTTATAGGAAGAGAAAAATGTTGGCATATGGGTGAACATATAGGGAGAAGAAATAAATTGGGCACCTGAGGGTTAATTCCTTTATTCCATAATCATTTTTGTATGTATATGTTTAACCCTTTACAAAAGGATTTGCTTTAAGTTTCAATGTAAATGGTTATGTGTTAGATCACTTAAAACCAATTTAATAATTTACATATAATATGTTTACTAAGTGATAAACATGTTATGAGAGAAGAAGAAAAAATTGTGAACCTAAAAAGAGAGTTCCCTTTGAAAAACCTAAAGAACTAAACTTTTAACCTTGTAACCACCATGAATCCACAACCACCCAAGATCCTTTCACTCTATTTATTGATTACTTACCTATAGGCACCAACAAACACTATTTTGAGAATATTGTTTTAGACATAAGGTGAAATATTGGTTGTGTATGTGCTTCTTAGATGAATTGAAAGCAATGGTCACTGGAGATTTGCATTCACCAAGTTCTATAAGGATGAGAATGTAGTTTGGGTAGTTAGTAGAGAAGATCGAAGAAAGTCGAGTAAAATATTCATTTCAGTGATCGGGTAGTTAATAGAGAAGATGGAAGAAAGTTGAGTAAAATATTCATTTCAGTGAAAAAGGTAAATTTTGACATATTGAAAACTCAAACTCCAGCATAAAGGAAGGGAACAATGTAGATCCATTTGAGTAACAATGGAAAGCAATTATAGAAAGCTAGCCCCAAGGATAGGTAAACATATAAGGTAATAGTTAGTATGTCACATTCGACGGATCACGAAGAAGACTAAACCTAACTAGTAGAAGAAATAATGGAGAATAAGTAACCTAATGTGGCATTAAGGATGGTGAACTAAGATAATTTAGAGTGATTTAACAATAGCATGGTGGGTATAACCAAGTCAATGACTTCTTTGAGCATAAGTGATACTCAAATTAGTACCTAGTAAGTGATGGGAGTGAGAGTTAGTTCTATGGGAGGACCAAAACACCTTAATACTATTAGGATTCCTTAACAAGATGATCGATGTCATCAACCAAGTGGTTTCAGCTAGGGGCGGACAATCAAGGGTATCGGCTAGGGGCAATCAGTGAAGGGCATGGGTTAGGGGCTTTTAACCAATGACCTTTGGCCAAGGACCATTAGTTAGGGGTTGTTGGCCAAGAGCAATAGGTAAAGGGAAAGTCTATTATCCAATCAAGGGTGAAGATCTAAGACCAATTGATGGGATCAATTGGTTAGAAAAGTCATGTGGCCAAGACCAAGAAAGAAGATGAGAGAAAATATAGGATGTTAGAGAATGGTCAAACAATCCCTTAATATAAGGGATTTGGTACTCATCAATATCACAACCTATAAGTTGATAGGGGTCAACTCATAGAACCAATTATTAGGCGGCCACTTCTACACTTCTACTTGTTATGACTCATATTAGGTAGATAGAAGTACTAAATTTGTCGGTCAAATAATGCTTGAGTATTTGGCCAAGGGTGAGGGAAGGTATTCAAAAGACCCACTAAATAATCACTTGTAAGTGCGAGAGAGAAAATACAAGCACACTCCCACTTTTCTTCTATTATTCATACTCAATAAAAGCATCATATTCTTCCTTCCACAAATCTTTAGTCTTTAAGCTTGTAATTTACTCTTACATTTTCTCATAATTGTGCAATTACCCAAGGGAATTTTTTTCCAATGATTGGTATCAAAGCGAGGTTCACAATCATGGAATATGGTAAGCCAATCATGATCTTGAACAACATAAAGTATAAGACATGAAAGAGTAAGATGGAAGACCTACCCTATATGAAAGAGTTTGTTAATTTAATTGAGAATGAAAGAGTCATGCTTGAGAGCATGAAAGAAAAAGAAAGGGAGTGGAAGAAGATTTATAGGATATCTTGTGGATATATCCATTAATGGGTGGTTGATGGTGTCATATCATGTTGAGGAAGAAACCATTGTTGAAGGAGTGTGTTCCAACCTAGATTCGCATTATGCAAATAAGACGTCTGGAAACAAGGTATAACTCATGAGGAAATTGAACAAATTGAGATATGAATATGGTGAGCCCATTATGGCACACCTTAATGAGTTCTAAAATATATTCATCAATTTGAAGAACATGGAGATATTGTTTAAGGATAAAGTTGAATCTTTTTTGGTTCTAGGTTCTCTATTGGTTTGTTGTGAGACTCTAATGCATATGAGATCCAACTTGGGTTTTTCTAAGTGTTGGTGTTCTAAGAACTCTTAGAAAAACCAAAAATAAAGAGAAAAATAGGGGAGATTTTAGAGGATAAAAATTGATTCTTGGTAACCCCTTTTATCATTACTTGCAAGAATCACCTAAGGTTTAAACTCTTAGGATAAACATTTAAATATTTTTGCAAAATCTTCAAACTCTTAATCTTAGAAAAGGAAGGAGAATCTCTCGGTATACTTGAGAGAAAAGGTGCAGCCAAAAGTTAAGTTTCTTTTGTTTCATTTTATCCTTGACAATTATAAAAGAATTGTAGGATTATAGGTTATACCTTAGCCACCTAATACATGTGATTAGATCTTAAATAAAGGAGAAAACCTATCTAAGTTCTAGCCCATGTGTTTCTGTCATGGGGGTGGAAATTGTGCAGATTTTCGAATTCCCCTCCCCCATTAGTACATGATCTAATTCATATAACAACCATAATACTCAAAAGGAAAGAGAAAAAGTCCTTTTAATCTTGTAAGTTAAAAAAAGAAGTAAGGAATATCTTCTAGCCTTCCTTGTTCTTCACCGCATTTGCATTGTTCTTCCGAAGTTTTGACAGTGACTTGACATCCAACATGAGAGGGACTTGAGGCTAATTTGTATGGCTTCCAAGGGTGAATATGGCATGATTTTTTTATGGATTTTTAAGGCTAAAAATATAGAGAAAAAATTAGGGAAAACGTGGCCTTAGATGCCTTCTTTTTGGTTGGGTTGTTAATGGTACAAAGGAGGTGGTTGGCAAGGTTTGCATAACTTGTATAGCTTGCATGACTTCCATGACTAGGTTTTGTTGGATAATTAATTTTTCCAAGGAGAGTTTTTTGGCTCTCAAACTTAGGAAAATTAATGACGAGAATATGATTATCAAATGAGGATGCTCCTACATCATTCTCTCCCTCTTGAAAAGCATACTCATTGCTTTCAAATGGTTTAACATGAATGTAAGGAAGTAGATCTCCAACATTAAATGTGTTCGATATGTCTCCCATTACCTCTAGTAGCTCTAGCTTATAAGCATTATCACCAATATTCACAATAACTTTGTACAGACCATCACTTCTAGGCATGATTTTATTCTTCCTTTTAGAAGGAAACCATTCCTTCCTAGGTGAAGCCAAACTAGATCTCCTTGTTCATACAAGTATTGTTTTTGGTTATTATTGGCTTTATTCTTGTTCATTTCATTCACCCTCTCAATTTTTGACCTCACCTAATCATGAAGCTTCTTCATTTCCCTATCCCTTTCCTATGCTTCAATGTTGCATGGGATTCAATGGGAAGAGTTAAGAGATTGATGGGAGTAGTAGGGTTCACCCCATATACTACTTCAGAGGGTGACCTTCATGTAGCATAGGTTGGTGATAGGTTGTAGGCAAACTCAACATGTGAAAGTTTGGTGTCCCATTCTTTTAAGAGCTTGTGAACCAAAATTCTGAGGAGTATTGTGAAGGTTCAATTAGTGACCTAGGATTGTCCATCGGTTTGGGGATGGTAGGTGGTACTAAATAGGAATTTGGTACTAACAAACCTCCACAAGGTCTTCCAAAAGTAGCTAAGGAACTTGGTATCCCTGTCTGAGACAATGAACTTAGGAATACCATGCAGCCTAACTATCTCCTTGAAGGATAGATCAATAATATAAGTGCCATCATCCATTTTATGGTATGCAAGAAAATGAGCCATCATAGAGAACCAATCCACCACTGCCATTGTAACATCATTTTACCTTTGTATCTTAGGCAATGCTATAATGAAGTCCATATTCACATGATCCTATCGTTGAAGTGGGATAGGTAAGGGAGTGTAGAGTCCTTGATGGAAGTGAATTTTGGACTTTTGACTAGTGAAACACCTAGTTATTACACTTTTTAAATCTCCCATAAGTTTGAGACAATAAAAATGCTCACTAAGCATGTCCACGGTCTTGTTCATTCCGAAGTGTCCGGCTAGTCCTCCTCTATGTACTTCCTTTACAAGTAATTCTCCGACGGAAAATTATTTGGGAATACAGAGCTTGTTATTCTTGCATAGAAGCCCATATTGAATAAAAACGACCCCTTATGCTTATCTTGATCCTTGAAGTAGTAGCCAAAGTCATCATCTTTCTTGTAGAGCTCTCTAATGGGCCCAAATCCAAATACTCTTGCCTCTAACAAAGAGAGATACAATATCTCCTAGAATGTGAATATGCTACTACATTTTTTTTACCTCTTTGATGTTTTGATACAAAGGAAAAAGACTGTAAAACCTATACCCATCTTTCACGCCTTGGATTAAGCTTGTGTTAGCTGTTGATGTACTTCAACAACTCATGATCTGTGTGTAGCACAAACTATTGGGGCCTTAAGTAGTGTGAACAATGATCAAGAGCTCTCACTAAAGCATAGAACTCCTTGTCATATGTGTTGTAACTCAACCTAGAACCATTGAGATTTTAACTAAATAAGGCAATTGGCTTCCTTTCTTGTAGTAAAATAGCTCCAATGCCCACTCCTCTAAAATCACACTCAACCTCGAACAATTTATTGATGTTAGCTAATGTTAGGATGGGTGCTTCATTTAGTTTTCCTTCAATCACCTCAAATGAGTCTTGGGATGCCTTAGTCCACTATAATTCACTCTTATTCATTCATTTAGTTATAGGGGTTAGTAAGGTGCTAAATCTCCTAATAAACCTGTTATAAAACAAAGCTAGACCATGAAAAGATCTCACTTATGTAAGGCTTGTAAGTGTGGTCCATGTCGTGATTGATTCCACCTTGGATTAATCCATGGCTACGCCACAAAACTTAGAAATGTAACCTTAAGTACAAATAATTCACACTTCTCTAACTTAGCACACAACTTGTGACCTTTAAGTGCTAGAAATACAAGATTGAGATGTTTTACATGTTCTTCCTCACTAGAGCTATACATAAGGATATCATCAAAGTAAAAAACTACAAATTTGCTAATAAATAGCCAAAGGACCTCATTCATAAGTCTCATAAAGGTACTAGGGGCATTTGACAAACCAAAGGGAATAACCATCCACTCATACAATCCTCCCTTGGTCTTGAATGCAGTTTTTCATTGATCACCATCTTTCATTCTTCTTTGGTAGTTGCCACTCCTTAGGTCAATTTTTGGAAAATAAGCATGCACCATTCAAACAATCAAGTATATCATCAAGTCTAGGCATAAGATACCTATACTTGATAATAACGTTGTTGATAGCTCTACTATCAATACACATTCTCATGATTCCATCTTTCTTTGGTACAAGAAAGGTAGGCACAACACAAGGGATAAGGAATTCCCTTATTAAACCCTTAAACAATAATTTGTCTAATTTCCTTTGTAGCTTCAAGGATTTCTTAGGGTTAAACCTATAGGACACCTTATTAGGGAGTATAACACCAGGTAGAAAGTCTATTTGATGCTATATGACTCTAATGGGGTTAAGATATGGGGTAGATCATTAAGGAATACATCATCAAAATTCTCTAACAATACCCTAACCCATGGCTCATTACAAACCATCTCCATACTCTAGTAACAACAAGTAGAATACATTCCCTTTACTAAGGCTTTATCAAGATAATTTTCACCTATGAGTAAGGACTATTTACAACTCATATCAATATGACTAAGCTGAGTAACTAAAGGGGTGAGACCAATCTTCTTCTTGGAAAACTTCAAACAATAGGTGTTCTTTCATATAGCATGCAAGACACTTCTATCAAATTACCATGGCCTCCCTAAAAGAAAATGACAATCACCCATTGGAACTACATCATACACCAATTCATCTTGGTAGGTCTTCCTAATGGATAATGGCACATTCACTTTCTTTCTCCCCTCCACCATTTTACCATCATTAAGCCATTGTAGCTTATATGGTTTTTCATATTTTATAGTAAGAAGAGCAAGATTGTCTACTAATGCGCAAGAAGAAAAATTAGCACAAATTCCTCCATCCATAATAAGAAAACATATTTCTCTAAGTATGATGCACTTGGTTTGAAAAATATTCTCTATTTGGGAATCATCACATTCAGCCTCCTTAGTGAGCAACATCCTTTTAATCATCCAATATTATCCTACATTTGGTGGTGTAAACTCCTCCTCTCCATTAATGGCTGAGACTTCTTCCTCTTCTTCACTCTCCTCCTCTCAATTAGCTTCCTCCAAATCTACCATGGTCATTACCCTCTTGTTAGGACACTCATTTTGATAGTGTCCCAAGCCTTGGAACTTAAGACACCTAACACTCTTAGTTATACTCTCAATCGCCACTCATTTGCTCCTCACATCTTTTGTTAAAGGTGTGGAAGGGGCTTTGAATGGTGGAGGAACCTCCCTTGAGGTGCTGACTCCCTTGTTTTGACCTCCATATCTCACGACCCTCTTCTCTATTTTTTTTATTTTCGACCTTGATAGCTAGATGATAAAGCTCATCCAAGGTATAATACCTATGCATCTCCACCTTCCTAGCTATATCTTGCTTAAGACCACCAAGGAACTAAGACATGGTGTATTCCTCTAAATCATCTAAACCAAGCCTCATAGAGAGTTTTACGAACTCTATAATGTTATCCTCTACACTCAATAGTCCTTGTTTCAAATACGACATATTATTGTATAATTTTTTAGTGAAAGGAGGAAGGAATCTCTCCTTCATCAACTTTCTCATTTTCAACCAAGACTCAACTTTCAATTTTTCTTTTTTCTCTCCTCTTATGAACTACATTCTACCACCATAAGGAGGAATTTCCTTTGACCTTAAGAACCACCACCTTAAAGGCTTTGGTGGCAGGATAGCCCTTGGCCTCAAAAAACCTACCACACCTCAACTCCTACTCGAGAATCTCTTTAGGATTGTGATTGCCTTCAAAATCCAAGACCTCGGCCCTAACATCATGAAAACTTTATTATTATTTTTTATTATTCCTCATTGGCTCCGTAGAGGACTAGTTTGTGGATAAGTCTTCTCCATCCTCACTACCAATATGCTGATCTCAGGCCGCATTAGGGATTAATGTTTCTAAGATATCCATTACTCTTCTTGTGTATTTTTGAAGAGGCTCAATGGCTATATCTCTTCTTAAATTGTTTTTTTCCTCAAGGCTCAACCATATTAGTAGAAGAAGGTCTCCCATTGAAGGATAAGAAGGTCAAGAAGAGAATATGACTCGAATAAGGGAATAAATAAAATGGGGTAGGTTTCGAAAAGAAGGGGGTAGTAGGCTAGAAAATATTTTGTGTGTTTGGTTTAGACAAGGTTGATGAAAAGACAAAGATAATACCCAAATTAATACAAACTAAATTTTTATAACAAGTTGATGTACATGAGATCCAACTTGGGTCTTTCCAAGTGTTGGTTTTCCAAGAACTCTTAGAACAACCAAAAAAAAGAGAAATGGGGGAGATTTAAGTGGATAAAAATTAATTCTTGGTAACCCCTTGAATGAATACTTGAAAGAACCATCTAAGGTTTAAAATTTTAAGATAAATCTTGAAAAATTTCATAAAATCTTCAAACTCTTACACTTAGAGAGAAAAAAAAAAAGGCAAAGCTCTCAGTACACTTGAGAGAAAAGGTGTAGCCAAATGTTAAGTTTCTCTTCTATCAATCTATCCTTAACACTTATAGAAAAAGCGTAGGATGAAATTTTACAACTTGGATAACTAATACATGTGATTATAGATTAAAAAATGGAGAAAATATACCTAATTTTTGGCCCATATGTTTTCATCATGGGGGTGGAAGTTATGCAGATTTTTGAGTTCCCATCCCCTATTAGCACATGATCTAATTCATATAACAGTCATAATGCTCAAAAGAAAAGAGTCAATGGTCCTTTAATATTTTAAGTAACAAAAAGAAGTAAATAATATCTTCTAACCTTCCTTGTTCTTCCTCAAATCTGCATTGTTCTTCCCAAGTGTTGAAAGCAACTTGATATCCAACATGAGAGGGACTTGTGGTTAACTTGTGTGGCTTCTAAGGGTGTATATGGGATGCCTTTTTTATGGATTTTTATTGCTATAAATAATAAGGAAATATTGGGGGAACTTAGCCTTAGGTATCTTCTTTTTGGTTAGTTTGTGGACAGTACAAAGGAGGGGGTTGACAAGGTTTGCATGGCTTGTATTACTTGCATGGATAGGTTTGTTTGATAATTAATTTGTCCAAGTAAGGAGATTGTTTTTTCTCTCAAACATGGTAAAATTAATGATGAGATTATGATTATCAAATGAGGATGCTCCTGCATTATACTTTTTGTGTGTCTCTCAATAATTACGCACTAGACAGAAAACTCACAATGGAACTGATGACAATGTCACTTCTTGGTGAAGAGATGAGAAGATGAGGTAGTGTGGCATCATTATCAAGGTCTAAGACACTTGTAATGGGTCGAGGGAAATCTAAGGGTAGGAAGAAATATGAAAGGTCTAAGAGTAGACTTATGAACTCAAATAATGAAAAGCCTTACTTCCATTGTGAGAAACTCAAGAAGAAGGATTATTGAAATTTGAAGAAGGGTGCAAAAGGGAAAGATCATATTGATGAGGATATAATACTCATCATTAATGATGAACTATTGGGTATCTTGTTGCTAATAATTTTTTTACAAGTGCTTCATATGCAGATGCTGAATGGGTAATGGACACTGGTGCATATTACCATGTGGACCCCACAAAATGATTTCTTCTACAACTACACATTTGGAAACTTTAGTGATGTGCATATGGGTAATGATGACAAGTATAAGACTAGAGATGAGATTGGGGTGTACGCTACAAATCAAGAAAGTAACGCATGTTCTAGACTTAAGGATGTACCTCATCTTAGTTGGAAAACTCGATGATGAAGACCAAATGAATCAATTTGGAAAGGGACTATAGAAGTTGACAAAGCCTTCATTAGTAGTGGCTAGGGGAGCAAGTGTTGCTCATTATATCATACTTAAGTAAAGGTGTGTCCATCAGTTGAGGTGAACTTTGTGGAAGACTCTAATGGTGTGTGGAATCAAAGACTCAGCCATATGAATAAGAAGAGGATAAATCTTCTCAATAGCTAAGATGCTTTGCCAGAGGTCCGAGGGGGTAAAGTTAGCCAATGTATTCACTATTTTTGAGGTAAGAAAAATCAAGCCCACTCTAACAAAGGTGCTAACAAGCGGTCAGTAGGAAAACATAATTAGGTCTTCTCTGACGTATATGGTTCAATGAAGGTAAAATCATTGAGGATATTTTCATAATTTGTAACATTTATCAATGACTTCTCTAGAAAGCTTGGTTATATCCCATAAATACCAAGGATCAAGTTTTAGTCAACTTCAAGGTCTTTTATGCTAAAGTTGAGTATGATACTAGAAGGAAGTTGAAATGTATTCAGATGGACAATGGAGGTGAGCATCTTGGTCCATTTGACAAATACTATAAGGCTCATGGAATATGACATGAGAAAATTGTTCATAAAATCCCTTAGCATAATGAGGTGGTTGAAAAAATGAACTGCATATTGATGGATTGGTTAAAGTTTATAATCTAACATGCCAAGCTTCCAAGATCATTCTGGGGTAAAAATTTACAGATGATATGTCACCTTATCAAATTATCTCCACAAAGTTATCTTAAAGGTGATATGGTGGATGGAGTGTAGGTAGGGACATGAGATACAACCACCCAATAGTGGGCTATTGGACATTTTTCCACATGCCAAGGGATGAGAGGACAAAGCTGGACTAGTAGGCTCGTTGATGAGTGATCATCGAATATGGTGAAGTGAAGTTCAGCTATAATTAGTATGACCTAGTAGCTAAGAAGGTCCTCTAATGTAGAGATGTCGTGTTATTTGAGGACCAAAATATCAAAGACTTCATGAAAGATAGGAGGTTGGAAGTCTATATCGATGATCTTATGGAATCTAGGGATGATTACAAAGCTTAAGGATTAATGAAAAAGGCTAACCCAAGAGGTGTAGCTAAGGCACATTATGACTCAAATGAAGCTATGTCAAGGCACTAGGTCGACGTAATGGGGAATGAAGATCATGAGCCTGAGCTAGTAGAACCTCAAGAGTTCAACATGCCTGAAACTTCACATGAAATGCAAAGATCCACCAAAAGACCTAAACCTATGAACATGTATTCTACAACAATCTATGTGTATCTTTCAAATGGTGGAGAGCCTCTATGTTATGATGAGACCATTGGCAATTCCCTCAATGATAAGTGGTTTGTTGTGATGAAATAAGAGATTGGCTCTCTTCAAAGGAACAACACTTATAGGTTTGTAAAGAGGTTGAGTGGGAGAAAGGTCTTGAAGAATGAGTGGGTTATCAAGATCAAACATGAAGAGGGAAAAACTAAATCGAGGCAAAAGATAATAAGTTGGTGTTCAAGGGATTTGTCTAGATACAAGGGATTGATTATGATGAGATTTTCTCTCCAATAGTGAAGATGATACCCATTAGCGTAATTTTAGGACTAGCTGCTACTCTAGATTTAGAGGTGGAGCAACTTGACGTCAATACAAGTTTCCCAAATTAAGACCTCAAGGAGGATGTATACATGGAATAGTTAGAGGGGTTCATACTCAAATGAAAAGAAGGTATGGTATGCAAGCTATTGAAGTTCTTATATAGGCTAAAGTTGGCGCCGAAGTAGTGGTACATGAAATTCAAGTCATTCATGGCTTGCCAGGGCTACAAAAAGACATTAGCAGACCACTTTGTGTTTATGGAAATGTTCAAGCATGGAAACTTCATCCTTTTACTCCTATATGTGTATGAAATGTTGATAGTGGGTTAGGATCAACAACGGATTTCAAAGCTAAAAGAAGATTTAGCTAAGTCTTTAAAAATGAAAGAGTTGGGTCATGCTCATTCCAAACATATCATGGCATAAACATCATATGTGACTGAGGTCATGGTAATCTATGATTATCATAAGAAGATTATATAGAAAATATACTCAAAAGATTCAATATATACCAATTGAAGCTAGTCGGTTGACTCATTACTCCTTGGTCTGGCTGAGCAGGGCTTCATGTCCGATATAAGGAAGAAAATAAGTTAGATTCCATACGTGTCCACCATTATATGTCTAATGTATGCAATAGTGTGTACAATACTTGACATTCTATTTGGTTTTTTATAGTCAGTTAGTTCATATTCAACCCCAACAAATATCATTGGGAGACAATGAAGTGGATATTAAGGTATTGATGAGAGTTAGTTGGTATGCGACTTTTTTTTAGTTGGGTAGAGCCTTTTTTAGTAGGCTACATCAACTTTGATATGGTAGGATATGGACACACAAAGTAATCAACATCAAGATTCCTATTAAATTTCTATGAGGGAGTTATTTCTTGGTACTATTAGTTGTAGAAGTGTGTTACTATGCTACCCTGAAGTTTAGTATAACCTAATATTGAGTGATTAATATCATAACCTAATTCTAATCTCAAAAAATTAATATTTTACCTTATCTTAATTTCTATTCCAGATTCTTAATACTTTAACCTAATCCTAACCTAGAAATTTGTTAGTTAAATTACCTTAATATCCTAACCTAAATTATTTTAACCTAAACCTAATTCTAAAACTAAACCTAATTACCTTATGTTCCCTTTTCTTTTTCCCCTTGTTCTTTTTATTTTCCTTTTTCTTCCCCACCTGCCCAATCTCCTTTTCTTCTCCCTTTATTCTCGCACAAAACATGTTCTTTAGACATTGCTTCTACCATACCATCACATACCCCACTAACACATCAACTCCCACTCCTCCCATTCCTTGCGTGATCTGCTTGTTGTAACTGATACCGATATTGCGTGTGTCTACTTCCTCTTTACCTATCTCACCCTCATCATATATGTTTATATATATATATGGCACATTAATGCCCAAACCACCCACTTTATTGATTCATTTTTCTATCAAAATTTTAGACAAGGAGCGCAACTTCTCCTTCCTCCTCTCCCACCTTCTCGTTATCTCCAAACCCACCTAAAAACCACCACCGGCAAGCTCCGCCGAAAACTCATTCACAACTACCAAAAACCTTCACCATTACCTAACCCAACCATTGGAAAAAATCATCACATCACATCCCCAACCTTTAAACAAAACAACCGTACAATTCGCCACCTAGCCCCGACACAATCCGTTGATCCTCACCCCTTCCTTCGGCTAAAACAACTAAACCACACCCACCATCTTCAGCAATATCCACCGTAACCCACCACCTTCATTTGACCAACTCACCACAATCCACCACCCTCCTTTGGAATCCCTTGCAGTTGCACACCCCTTAGCAATGGCACAACCAGTTATTGTTCCACCCATCTCCGCAGCACACCTAACCATTGCTTCCCTTTTGTTGAGCAACTCCACCAAATTTCTTATGCTTTCGTTTTCCTCCTTTATCTCCCTCTTCCATTACCTTATCATTTCCCTAATTATTTTATTTGATCATATTTGTTTTATTGTAGTTTCTTAGGTGATTTTCTGAAATTTCCAAGGAGGTGGGATAGAATATATACATAGATATCATAGCCTTACTCTGTAAGGATACTAATCGTAGTTTAGGGATTATGTGTTAAGTGTTATGTTTGAATATGTGTGGTATTATGTTATGATTACTATGTTGATAAATGCATGTTGATAATCCGTTGATATGAGAATACGCTAATATATGATGAATATGTATGAGTTGAGTAGTATGTGATATCCTTACAATAATATTTTATGTGGGAAAGCCCTAAGCAAATTGATGTGATATATGGTTATAATATGGGGTTAACAAAGTATGATAATTGAGAAAATAGTATATATATGATATATGGTGATAAATGAAGGATTTGAAAATAACGATATCGAAACATATAAGGTTTTCCTGAAATGATGGTTTTTGGTTACTTGTAAGGGCATTTTGGTCAATATGGTCTTAATGTGGAAATTTTGGTATTTTAATGTGTTATAAGATTAAAATATTCTAATGATATCATATGAAATGATTGGAGTATTCATGAGTGCCGAAAGTTCAATAAAATGAGAAAATAACTTATTTTAGGGAATAGTAACCCTAAAACGGGGAGATTATTATTGCATGCGTAAAACATTATACATAGACCAAAAATTTTGTATATGTTTTTCATATTTTTTTATGAAGTTATATTTAATTTGGTAGTCATGTGAGCCTTATAAGAAAAGTTATGACGTACTTGTAAAATTAAGATTTTGTAAGCTTGATAAAAAATAACTTTTGAGATAGGGCTATTATAGCATGTATAAAAAATTAGATTTATTCCTTAAATTTTGGTTATGTTAATAATAATAATATTTTAGAATGACATACTAAATTTGGTGGATAAAAGAGGAATAGAGAAAAAGTTATGCCTAAAATAAATATAAAAAAAAGTAAAGTTTTTGGAAAATATAAGGATCTTCACCTTTGAGAACGACCTTTTTATCTATGTGTTTGTGCTTTACCTGATATAATTGTGTTTTTTACCTATCAAATAAATCATGAATAAGACATTAATCATTTAAAGTGAAAATTCACGTGAGTTGGGCCAAGGTGTTGTTATGGGTCTATTCCACTAGAGGATAATAGTGGTTCAAGAGCGTTTTTTCCTGAGAGGTGCATTAGTCCAGTCCATCATATTAAAAATATTGGGTGCCTAAACTCAATGAGAATGATAATATTACTTGTGAAAAGTAACTAATGGATAAGATATTATTAACTTAAAGTAGAGGAGTAGGTGAGTAAGGACCGAGGTGTTGGGTTTGTTCCATCAAACGATAATAGCAGCATAGGCATGTTGTCCTTGATAGGTGCTTCAGATCATTCCATCATTTAAAAATAGTGGATTAGGTGAATTTTTCCTTAAGAGGTGTTGGGTCCGTTCCACCAGATAATAACAATAGCTCAAGTGTGTTCTCCTTTAGAAGTGCTTCAGATCGTTCTATCGGTCTAAGAATAGTGAGTTTCCATGAACTCAACATAAATAAAATAATAGAAATGTTTATATCTAATAATGAGGCTTGAATCGGTAATTACCTTATATTATTCTATGCATCTCGCATGTGTGTTTACTTGTATATAATTGTTCGTATCCCTTACTCGACTGTATTGTCACCTTACTCAATACATAACGTACTAACCATCCTTTTCATGGGTGTTGATCATTCCTATGAGCATATGACCCTGTTATCTGTGTGTAAGTCGATGAGGACCCGCTGGACGATTTTGTAGCTTATGATACTTTGTATGGGGTAGAGTGCTTTTTTGTACTAAATTTATTAGGCGTAGAGTCATGTTATCTATATGGTAGTTTATCGATATACCTTTTTTGAATTTTAGATCCATGGTATCCCTTTTGTAAGTATTTTGGATATTGTACTTTGAGTTAATCTCTTACTCATATTTATGCTTATGAAACTTCTCTTATTTTCTATTTATCATGGTTTATATTTTAATCGTTTTGTTCTGTGATTGATGTAGAATTGTGAGGTAAGCCAGACTTATGTCAATTACAATGGTAAAACTTAGTTATTTTGGTATTATGATTTCACTAAAAAAATAGTAAGGGTGTTACAATTACTTTATCTACAAAACAGGTAAAGTACATAGCCATTACCGAGGGTTGCAAGGATATGATGTGGATTATGAGACTATTTAGGGAGATTAGCCTAAGGTAAGACAATTTTGTGGTATTTAGTGACTCAAAAAGTTTCATTTGTGTCAACAAGAGTGTCATTATCCACTCAAGATACAAGCATATCTAGATCATGTATCATTAGATAAGAGATGTGCTTAAGGAGAGATAACTCTTTCTAGAGAAAGTCCATACCAATGAAAATGGGTTATACATGCTTATAAAGCCTTTCTCAAAAGTAAGTATGACTTATGTTGCACCAAAGCTGGGTTAAATAGGGTGCGTCGTTTCTCTCAATAGTCAAGAAAGGAATTCTTCCCATGTCTCGGAAGGGAGAAATTGTTGGGATTACTCAATAGGAAGATTGATGTAATCAGTCAAGTGGTGTCATCCAAGGGTGTGGGCCAAAATCCAGCAACCAAGGGTTGCCATCTAGGGAGCATCAATGAAGAGAAACAAGCAAAGGGTAAGTCCATAAGCCACTCTCTAGCGATGATCTAAGGCCAACTAATGGGATCAGTTAGTTGGAAAGGTCCTATGGCCGAGAGTGAAATAGAAAATATGAATGAAGATGGGATGTTAGAAAATTGTTAGAAAATTCCTTAATATAAGGAATTTGGTACTCATTAAGATAAAAGTCTATAAGTAGGATCAACTTGTAGAGTTAATTATTAAGTGGTAACTTATACACTTTTTCTTGTTCTGACTAATATTAGGCATATAGTTGTACTATATATATCACCCAAATAATGGTTGGGTGCTTGAATAAGGATTATGGAAGGTATAAAAAGGTCATCTACCAATCATTTTTAAGTGGGAGGGAAAATACAAGCAAAATCCCAATTTTATCCCATTATTGTTACTCAATAAAAGTCTCATATTCTTTATCCCATACACAAATCTTCATTCTTTGTGCTTATAAAAAAATTATATAATTATGCAGCTGACTGAGGGCATTATTTTCCACCTAATTAAGGGTATTTTTTCTCAACAATTACATTTTCAGAAGTAAAAGACAAGGAAGCTATGATAAATAATAATTGCTCATGGTTAATACAATGTACTTGCATGAGGAGAAATGGTCACCAACCATTAGAACTTAATGGAGAATTGTGGATAGCTATATATGAGGTCCCTCTGTTGGCTTGGACATATGACATCTTCAGTAACATTATAGGGCAAGGTAATATTTGTAGAAAACTCACAAATTTAGGATGTTGTTCTTGACAATGGCAAAATACGACTTTTCACCCCTCAGGAACAAATGAGAGATTTTTTTTCAATATAGGAGGAGAAGAGACTTTAATGAAGGTTATGGAGGAAAGTAGATCGATGGTGATTAGAAAGTGCGTCGGCAGCTTTGAAGTAAACGATACTCCCTAAAAAAAATTTGGTGGAGAAGATGTAAGGACAATCGGTGGGGAACAAGCAAACAACATCCCAGCAATAAATAAATAAATAAGGTGTTTGATCACAACTAAAGCTAACAAAAGTTTATTCAACCCACACAAAATTCAATCCAACATAATCTAGAAAATTCATCGGCCCAACCCGACTCGATGCTGATCCTATTATAAGTGACCCGATCTGAACCTAATCTGTAACCAGCCATCAGCCCAACCTAACTTGTCAAAACAAAATCTGATATTAAATAGTTATGATAATAAAAATTTACATGTTTTATTATTTATATAAAACTTTTAAAAACATATTGTTATATAAATTTTACTTGTTTTTTTTTAGTTTTAGTGTGAACATATTTAGTCACTAACGATATTCTAAATTTATCGAATTTTTTGAGTAAATGCATAACATTAAAAAATAATAATAATCATAATAAACAAATAGGAATTAATAACGTATTATTAATTACATACTTATATAAAATCAAACTTAATGCTTGATCATGAGGCTAATTAGTTAGATTAATTTTGGTGGTCAATGTCCGATTTAACTTAAATCTAAAGTTGTTCGATTCAAGATTAGCTCATTTTAAATCTAACCAGATCTATAAAAATATGAAAAGATTCAATTCATCGAGTTAATCTAAATCTAACTTATTAAATTAATTCGAATATAAAATCACCCGAATATAAGTTTGTTTGACTCAAACTTAACCCAACCTGACCCGATAAATTAATTAACCTTAATATACAATGACATGAATTCAAACTTAACATGAAATGATATGGATTAAAATTGTTTTAATCCAAATGGCAATCAATCCGTTTTCCAAACCAAACCTGAAATGATAACCTGACCTTATTGACACCGAAAGGCTATAATCATAATCCAATAAGGAGGAGATTTTCGTTGTCCAATGGAGACTCTTTTGTCCAGGAGTCCAGCAATAATTTATCGAAGAATGTGCCAGAAATAGGGCTCCCGCCGGTCTGAGCCGTCTCGAAGATAATGCAATGGCTGACATTCACCCTAACTCTCAAGATACGTCCCCAATCAACGTATAGGAGGTACATGGGGAGTCTAAAGACAGGCTGGAGAATGAGACCCGAAAAGGTTCTGGCACGGGATTTAATTATGAAGTGGGGAAGGGAGCCGATACAGAAGTGAGTGCGGACGAAACTATCTCCATCTCGGTTGAGGCGGGCATCTGGAAACCCAAATAATAAAAGGAAGTATGGGCTCACAGGAGGTCCAACAAGAGAAATTTCCTTGGGTTGATAAACTTTTAGAAGTTACGGGCTAATTGGGCCTGAGGACGAAGGCACCTGATGTTTGAAATCAGCGTTTGGGCCGGGAGCATTCTGAAGAATGAAAGGCGTGAACGGGAAGGAGTGTAAAAACTCCATAAAATCTTGTGAAATTATATATGGGATCATGAGAATCTTGTCATGGAACGTAAGGGTGAGACATAAATAGCGCGTTGTAAGAAGACTTGTAGGGAAAATCAATCCACATTTTTTTTGATTAATTGATGTTACATATCCCAGATAAACATAAGGGCTTAATACATAAGAACTTTTAAGAAATCAGCGCTCGGAGATTATGGACCACCTCCTCTGCTCGATAGGAAATTCTTTCCTACCATTTCTGATCCAAAACCCAATACACATCTTTATGAGCATAATCATCCATTTTCTGCAAACGTCGACCTTTTCAAATACTTTCCTATTTCTGGAATCCCATATTGTACCTAGGATAGCAAAGAAGGCCGCTTGTCAAATCTCCCCTCTCAAACCTTTGTTGGACACTCCAAACCAAGCCCTAGCGTTTTCTTCCACAGTCTCGGATGTTACCCAATAATACCCTATTCATTCACAGATCTCGTACCATGCTTTGCCTGTCACAATACAGTGCAAGAAAAGGTGATTGAGCGTCTCCTGCTCAGTATTACACATAGGGCATATGTCATCTCCTAGATTGAGTATGTTCAACCTGGCTAATCTTTCCTTTGTGTTGAGCTTCTGTTGTACCGCGAACCAAGCTATTAGTTTAAATCTTTGAGGTGCTAGATTTCTCCATATGAGGTGCTCCACTTCCGTGATCCTCTCGTTGCCCGTAGAGCTCTGAAATTGCCTCTGGCAGACTGATCTCACTGAATACATTCCAAAATCCTCATGTTCCCATGCCACTGAGTCATTCTCTTCTTTCCTTAGATCATGCTGGTCAATCATCTCTTTCAGCTGTCTTTCCCGAATTTCTTCCCATCCGAAGAATTGCCTTCGCCATCTCAAGCTCCATACCCACCTTGATCCCACCCACACTCCCATCTCTGCCACCTTGCTCTCTAGTTGCTCTGACATCGTGAACAATCTAGGAAAGATATTTCGCAAAGGGCATTTCCTCATCCAATCATCCTGTCAGAATCTTACTTTATTGCGGAAAATTAATCCACATTTATTTTGTCTCCATGAAATGAAACTCTCGGAGACCACTGACACCATTTTTAAGCGGATACGGAGGGAGACGATGTGCGCTGGCTGACGAGCAACACAGTGGATAGTTCGGTAGGTTTGTTGATGATATGGGATGATAGGTTTTTACTCAGTTGAGTGGTCGACGATCGGGAAATTTCGGAAAACAGCTTTTGTGAAATTCATGGCTCGGATGCAGCATGATCTTCAGCATATATGAGCCAAGCAATGTCGAAAAGAGAGCAGAAGTTTGGACAGAAATTAGGTTTGTGGAGAAGGACAAACATAAACCAGTGCTACTTCTTGGAGATTTCAATGAAGTTCTTGAATCTGCAGACCAGGGAAGCAGTCGGTTTGATCCGAGGGGAGTAGCGAACTTTAGAGAATTCTTAGGTAGCATGGAGGCCATGGAAATAAAGCCCCAGGGGCCAAATTCGCGTGGTTTAGGGGGTCTCTAAGAGTTACTTGGATATGCTCTTTATTAGCCCGAAGTGGCTCCACATGTTTCTCGATATATCAGTTGCAGCAGCAGAAGAGTTGCATGGTGCTAGAAGAGGAAATATCTCACGCTGTAGGGAGTTTGAACCTCGATATACTTGCAGGATGATGCATGGGTTTTAGAATAATGGTCGAGGCTGGGCATTAGGAATTTGACTAACCCCTTGGTAGGTATTATTTATGTAATTACCTTTTTTTTAAATTAGGGTAAAAAGTTTATAAAAAAAAGTAACTAAAATAATTTCTTTTTATAAGTAATATCAAACAGGTTATGAGTATTATGGACGGTGAGATACCTTGATATGTTTCAAAGATATACTCCCAAGCAAGATGGAGAGGGTTGGTTTTTTGTCTTTGACTCGAGGAGGGATCCGTATGATGGTACTGGCGAGGTATTTTATGATGTGATATGTTTGCCACTTAGATTTTTTCTGAGTAAATGATTAACATTCCTTCCCTACACTTTTCCTGATGGTTGGAGAAGCTGATTGTGATAATTTTTATATGACAACGCAATTAGTCCTGAAAGCTTAATAAAATTACTTATAAAAAAGAATAAAAAAGTATTCCTAACTTGTGACAGAAGTAATGAAAGGGAAGGATAAATATTCGTGCATAACAGATGGACGGCCATGGCAGTGTGCTCCCGTCCCCATCCTGTTCGATGCTTACGTTGCGTGGTGACATTGAGGAAAAAGAGCCATAGAGTGCACGTGGGTGTACCCGTGCAAAAAGCCCGGCAACACGCGGATGCTGAAGCACAGAAAAGACAAATAGACCACCGGAGTGCATCTTTTTTGGAGGAAAAAAGAGCCCGGGGTCAGATGACTCAAAATCGATCAAGCATTCATAAATAGTATTGATTGAGTGCTGAAGAAAGAGAAAAGGCCAGTGGGATGAAGCTTGATAGAGAGATGAGCGTCCATCGTGTGCTTTTTTTCTCTGCCTTTGTCGGGCGGAGAGCTTGAGCCAAAGAATATCTACGCCCTACCCCCGCACTGATCTGCCTTCTGCTTTTTCTTCTTTGATCATGTACCAGTACTACCAAAAAGGAGACTTGGCCAGCCTCTTCTGTATAGGGATCCGTAGCATTATACTAGTAGTGCTTGCTTGTGTTTGTGTACGTTTATGTCTTTCCTCGCTTTCAAAATTTTCTATTATCACGCTTCTTTTTTAAATCAATTGGGATTGAAAAGACCTCTGCGCGGCCCACACCGCCTCCTTCCAAAAACAACAGACTTGGAAAGTCCCGAATATAAATATAGGGTCATGTTAGATACCCACCTCAATTTTTAAGCTGTCATCCTTTAAAAGAAATTTAATTTTTTTATCATTATATTCATTTCATTTATACGCTTTACCAAAATTTAATTCTATCTATTTATTTCTTCTTCTTCTCCTCAAATAATCACATGAAATTTAGTTTTAACAACATTAAATATAATGAATGTGGATAAAGATTATAATTCAAACGAATTTTTTGACAAAAAAAAAAAACTAGATAAAATAATGCGAAGGTAAAAAAAATTCAAATTTTTTGCTTCTAACGAATAAATTACCCATCAGATTTCACACATGACAAGTAAAATACCCGCTAAGCAATTTATATGATGACCAAATTACCCGTCACAAATTATCTTAAGCGGGTAGTTCACCCGTCTAAAGTCATATCTGATGGACAACTCACCCGTCAACTTATAATTTTTCATAAATTTTTATCATTTATTTTTATATTTATGCAATCTTAAGAATGCCATATTTTGAATATTACTTATAGAATCCAGATTCAATTAATACTGAGCATATTATTTACAACAAATAAGATTTTTAATGACTGCAAGTCATTAATTGGTTGGCTTAAAGAAATTAGAAGGCCGCATAATATGATTTTCGGTATCAAGAGGTCAAAAAAAAGGTAGGGTATGGATTCGTTGTGAAAGATGATGTACTTATAGAAGACAACCTTTAGTGAATCCAAAAAGTATTTGATCTACCGGGACTAAGATTTGTGGAAGGAAAGATGCTTGTAGTAGTTGGAGATTAGTGATAGAATGTGGAATACATAATTATAGATTGGGTAAGTATTTGGAGGGACATTCATTTGCTTGTCGATTATCTTTAGAAGAACATAGGTTAGTGGCTGAGTTAACACAAATAAATGTTAGACTAAGAAAAATTATCGAAAAGTTGAAACGGGGTAATGGTGATAATACCGCAACACTTAGAACAATCTACAATGTTTGACATAAGTTCAAGGTACAGAGCTTGATGGGACATACAGTTATGCAACAATTATTGCACTTCATAGAAACAAATGAATACCATTTATCGCATCATCGATTGCCCGACTCTGATATAGTTAGTAATATTGTATTTGTGCATCTACATTCTATTACTTTATTGCATGTGTTTCCATATGTCATTTGTCTGGATTGCACAGATCCTTTCTTAGAGGTCATTGGTTGTGTATCTAGCGGTAAGAATTTTAATATTGCCTTCGCATTTATGACAAAGAAAAAGGAGGATAACTATGAATGGGTGCTTGATAAGATAAAGAGATTGATTGAGCCCCATAAAACAAATGTGGTGATCACTGATAGAGAATTGGGACTAACACAAACTCTGCCAAAAGTCTTTTCTAATGCTTCACCCTTCTTGTGTGGATGGCATATTAGTAAGAATGTTTTGTCACATGCTATAAAAAAGTTCGGAAGTATAGTAGTGGGAGAAATTTTCCTAGGATGTTGGAGGAAGATTATACAATCAGTTACAATTGAGCCATATGAGAATGATCTTCTATTGATAGGTGACAAATGGGATAGATTTTCATATCTTTTACAATATGTGTACGATACCTGGTTGAATCCATATAAGGAGAGGTTTGTTTTAGTGTGGGTTGAAAAAATCATTCACTTTGACGGTTATACGACCAATAGGTATAGCATAGTTGTTGTAAATATTTAATATCTATTAACTTATTAAGTGTGTAACAATCAACCATTAATTATTTTTTAAAATTAATGTTGTAGGGTGGAAAGTGAACATGGCAAGCTGAAGAAATATATAGCATCATCACAAATGAGTTTTAACATATGGCAAGTGAACATGTCTATTAAAGATAGTCATCGTGTAATGTGAAATTAAAATTAGCATACATCAATTAAAACTGTTCTAATAACACAGTCCTAACAAATAACATTAAAGTGTAAAGAAAAAATCTACTACATATCATCACTAGGGTTTTAGTTGGCCTCCTTCTCCTCACTAGAGGACAATCTCAGCTCGCCCATGGTAAGGATTACCTCCTTCAGCCTATCAAAACCTTCATCCATATCAATTCTACCCTTCTTTTCTTCTTTAAACCAATAGCAACATCCACCACAACTATCCTAATGTATGGGGCATTACTTAGCCCTTCATTGACCAGTACAAGATAGACTACTGGATGGGTCCAAGGATGAGACAAAGGAAGGTATTCAGTCGAGGTATTATACTTATATGTCGAGCGATGAAAATTGGAGTTGAAATTAGTTCGCTAGTGTGGCTAAAAATTCCAAAATGATGCACAACTAGAGTAATCAGCCTTATACTTTGTAATGTTTGCACTCCAATAAAATCCATGTGCTAGAACGATAGGAGGAATCGGGATGAGCTAAAGGTAACCAAACTATCGAGAAACTTGATCTAGCATATAAGGCTCAACCAAATCCATAAAGTACAGGCCACCTTGGTACGTCAACTCAAGATGTTTCATACCCAAATCTTGATTAAACGGTAAGAAGTCAACCTACAAACACATGTAAAACAAATTAGGATATCAATTATTTTAAGATTTCAACAATTGAAAACTACTTACAAAACAATATTTCACCAACATGTTGTGCCCTCAAAGAATCCAATCGCATCTTATACTAAATTACATCATCCATGGAATTAGGGGGAATCGTCTAATGAGATGTGTCACACCTCATAACTGCATCATTGCATCAAGGATTATACATACGAAAATAACTCTGCCAAAAGCACAGGAAATATTCGTAAATCCATGCTTGTGTGCAAATATAACACATATATAACACAATAAAACTAATAATTAAACAACTTTTGTTAAACCAAAAACACAATAAATAATTACCTCTAAAAGTATCATGCAACCATCAATTTACTTGCATCATATTCTAGATGCTATCCTAATTTGCCTATATAAATATGCTAAAGTCATAGCTCCAAGGGCTCGATTGGATAATGTATTTAAATCAGCTACTAATCTGAGCACTGATAATGGAGTGCAGTTGCTGGACTTGTCAACAAAAAGTGTGGACAATAACAGGTATTGCATATAAAACTAGAAATAAGACTCATCATCCTCAACATGGTTAACCATAAGCTTATAAAAAATATCATCCAATGCAACCATGCTTCCCTTTATGAAAGAAAACCTAACCAATACCTTAGGTTTACCCCACACCTTGGCCAAAAGCTCTATCACATCACCGTTAGTAGGAAAATGCTCACTAATACACTCACAACCATAAGAATTAATATCTATAATATAGATAAAGTCATGTACAGTGATCGTAATCTCATCGAACGGAAGGTGAAAGTTGTTGGTCTTTAGATGCCACCTTTTAAAAAAAAGTAGAGAGGAGTGGAGCATTGTGATGATGGAAGTATGTGGAATGTAGATGTTTTAGGCCCGTGGTCAATAGCCCCTCATTATCACCGGGTAGTCTTCTCAAGGTTTTTATCTTGGACTAAAACCTCAGAATAGGACATGGTTCCTATAATAAAATCAATATTAGAATAATAAATTACACAATAAAATTATAGAAACTAATATGTATACTAATATATATTACCTCAGCATCATTCCATATGGCGTATGCCACATGGCCCTTAAAACTAGTCAGAAGATCGGGAATGAGTGGAACCCACCAGTATGCCCAGTCAATCTCCATTCAACATTTAATGACGTTGACGAAACAAAACCAACTGCATGGGAAGATGTGCTAGTCTCAACAAAAGCTTCCTTACTAGGATAATTATACTCTACCTTATAATTATACTCTACCTTACAAGGGACATGATCTCTATCTGTAGTATGTGGAGTTTTGTCATGCTCCATTGCCACTCATGCTCTAGCACTAGCGGTAATTATCCTCTTCGCCACCCTAGTCGTTGTGGGAGTAATATTTCTCAAATATTTTTCTTTGCCTCCTCTACTAGCCATATGCCAATAATAATAATAATAATAAATACATCATTAAATATTATGCATTATCTCATCAATGATTTGTGGTTTAGAGTTTAGGGTTTAAGGTTAAATGTTTATGGTTAAGGGTTTAGGGTTTAAGATTAAGGGTTAGATGGTTTAGGGTTATGGTTTAGGGTTAGATGATTTTGGGGTAAATGGATTATGGTTTAAGGTTAGAGGGTTCCAATGAGTGAGTTACCCTTTTGGAACAACATTTCACTGGTATACTACCTGGTGGTGGTCAAAGTTAATGGGTAAGATACCTGCTAAGGATAGTTTGTGACGGTTGAATCACTGCCAGTTGAGACTCATGACGAGTGAACTACTGGATGGAAGGTTTCCTCAATAGGTAAGCTACCTGTTACAAGTCATACCTGACAGGTGAACCACCCATCGAATACTATTTTGACCCCAACCTCCACTTTTATGGTTTAAAGCTCGGGTTTTGACAACAAAACTGTAATCATTTCACTAATATAGGTTCCATCTATGTATACAAATATTAATTTCAATTAAAAAATACCCATATTTTAAAAAATAAAATAATTATACTTTACATTTCAACTAACTCAAAAATGATGAACATTAATAAATAAATAAATATCTATATATATATATATACACACACACACACACACACACACATATACATATACATATATATGAAATCTTACATACCTTTTAAAGTAGAATGTGTTGGATTGCTACTTTCAATCTGATTTGCTTAATTGATTGCAAATTGGGAAGGATTTGAGAAGAGTGGAGATAAGGAAGAAAAGGGAGAGAGAAAATGTGTTGGAGAATTGAGGGGTGGTGAAATAAAAAGGTATATGAATGTGTAGTTAGTAATTTAGGTGTAAGGAGAGGCA
The DNA here is from genome assembly GCA_030549775.1 of Tamarix chinensis. Taxonomy (NCBI): domain Eukaryota; kingdom Viridiplantae; phylum Streptophyta; class Magnoliopsida; order Caryophyllales; family Tamaricaceae; genus Tamarix; species Tamarix chinensis. The sequence continues at coordinate 42,263,608 of CM060181.1, read as the reverse complement.
TATATATATATATATAGAGAGAGAGAGAGAGGAAAATTAGTAAGAACTATATTATTAGGTGAAAATTGAGTTTTTTTTTGTTTTTATATACACATCTAAATTACTAAGTCTACTCTTTTTAAAATCTCATTATTATTTTATATTTGAACATTTTGACTCTTTTATTTATTCACTTTCTTCTATTTACTGCCCTTTTCTCTCTTCTCATCAATTAATTTTCAATATTTAATGAACTTAATCTTTAATAAAAATAATTATAGAAGAAGAAAACGATTATATCTATTTTTATTAGGAATATCTCGATAAAATAATGGTATGATGTAAATTTTTTTCAAAATTTTTGGATCTAACGGATTAGTGACCTATTATAAGGCAAGACTACCCAACATAGCACGTGTCAGATAATAGTCTTGGTGAGTCATTAAAGGATGATATCTAACGGGTCATTCACTCATTTATCTTAAACGTTGGAGGGCAAATTACCTAAAAATTCATCTTTCGTAAATTTTTGTTATTCATTTTTATATTTAAGTATTCCTTATAATTTCATTCTTTTTTTAAATTAATTACATAACCAAGATCCACTTAATACTAGTTATAGTGCATTGTTTACTATAGATGAGATTTTTAATGATTGTTAGTCATTAATTCAACAAGGTTAAGAAATTAGAAGGCCGTATCATATGGGTTTACGTATTAAGAAGTTAAAAAAAGGTAGGGTTTGGTTACATTGTGAAAGGGATGGTGCATATAGAAGATAACTTTCATTGAATTTAAAAAGTATTCAAATAACCATATCTAAATAGTGTATGTTTGTGAATTCAGATAATATAGAAGGAAATATGCTTACAGTGTTAGGACACTAGTAATAGAAGGTGGATTACATAATTATAGATTAGGAAAGTATTTGTACGGAAATTTTTTTGCTTATTGATTATCGCCCGAAGAATGCAGGTTGGGGCATGAACTAACATTGATAAATGTCAAACAATGGAATTTTTTAACAAGTTGAAATAGGGTAGGGATAATACTACAACATTTAATATAATCTACAATGCTAAATATAAGTTCGAGGTGTAGAACCTAATGGGACGTATTATCATGAAAGAGTTATTACACTTCATGACAAATAATGGATATTTTTCATGGAGTTATCAGTTTCCAAACTCTAATATGGTTAGTGATATTATATTTGTGCACCCAAATTCTATGAATTTGTTGCATGTGTTTTTATATGTCATTTTTTTGGATTGCACATACAAAATCAATAAGTATAACCTTCCTTTTTTGAAATATTTGATTTTATTTCTAGTGGTAAGAATTTTACCATTACCTTGACATTTATGATGAAGGAAAATGAAGATAACTGCGGATGGGTGCTTAATAAGGTAAATAGATTGATGGAGCCCCATGAGCCAAATATAGTGATTGCTGACAAGAAAATTGGAATGACACAAACAATACCCAAATTATTTCCTAATACACCACCCTTCTTATGTAGTTGACATATTAGTAAAAATTTTCTCTCTCATGCTATAAAGAAGATAGAAAGTATAGCAACAAGAGAACATTTCCTAGGTAGATGGAGGAATATTGAACAAATGACTATAATTGAGACATATGATCACAATCTTCTACTTATTCATGACAAATAAGGTAGATTTATACACTTGATACAATATATATGATACTTAGTTAAATCTAGATAAAGAGGTTTGTTTCTGTGTAGGTTGATAAAATATTTCACTTTGGCACGTATACGACCAACAAGTGTAAGTTTTTTGTTGTAATATTCAATTTAATTTAACTTATTACTAAATAACCATTAACATTAATTATATTTTTTAATTCTAATCATATGTTAAGAAAGTGAACATGACAAGCTGAAGAAATATATATCATAATCACATATGAATTTTGACACATTATGCCCACATGATAAGACTCCAAATTAATGATGTGAAAAAGAACTTGAGCAGTCATGAGTTATTATTCCATATTACTCTGTAGATGGTATATTATTCAAGGAGCTCACGTCTATTCTATGTGTTATAGAGCGTTGGACTTGATTAAAGAGAATAATAAGAGGACCAATATCGTTGGTCCCAACCCATTGGGATTCGGGTATTACTTTAGATTGACGCATGATCTACCATGTGTGCATAATATATTTCTTTACCAACAAGATCATCACCCCTTCCATATCTATAGTGAATCAATTTTGAAGGACTTTCACTTTTTCAAACCGCAATAAAAAAGTTTTTGCTCTAAAATTTTAATTGTTAACCCATCCGTACAACCATTTTCTTCTAACATTATGTCTAAGGTGAAAAATATTCTTGAACATTTGCCATTATGTCTATAATACTATTCTGATCTTATCAATGATATTCTTAAATTAATTAAGACAAATTTGGTAAAATTGGATGTTCGACAAAGTAGAGGTCAACTTAGAAATAACACAAGGAGGGAACCATCAGAGTAGGAACACTTAGAGCATGCTCATTCAAAAACATCCGGTCAAGGATGTGATCATTCATCACCTATTAGAGGTTTCTCTTCCCTTGTTTAATCAAATCAAGGAAGAAGTAGTATTATGATTCATAGTATTAGGAGGACTCGTCGACTCATTCATGATTTCCTATGGTCTTATTATATTGAGGCAATAATGCTCCCATAGATGGAATCATGGTGTGATGCTATGGACAATGGAAATTTTAATGTTAAAATAGTTTCACTTGTTAACCTTATATGTCAATCAACCATATTTTTAATGATAAAAAATTTAATTATAAACTTAACTTATCCTGTTAAGTGTGCAAGTGTATCATAGCAAAAAAATTAAGTATCCAACCCTGCATCAAAGACAAATATTGTAATAGGATTTATAATAAATTATGTCAAATATTTATTATCTTGAATATCCATAGATACTCATCAACCACCTAGTTTCTTGCACCAAATCCTATATGATATCTTAAGTTTTCTATATAAAAATGCTAAAGTACCAACTCCAAGGGCCTAATTGCCTAACTTACTTAGACCAGCTACTAATCTCAATATTAATAATGGAGCAAGGTTTCTTTAATTTTCTATAAAATGCGTGCAATATAGTTGGTGCTATAACTAAAATTGGGCATAAGACTCTTTATAGCAAACGTACTCAGTTGTAAGCTTAAAAGAATATCATCTAATGTGACCGAGGCACCGTTCACAAATTTTTTCTTCATCGGCACCTTGGGTTCACATCATATGTCCATCAAAAGCTCCAAAATATCACCACCACTAGGAAAATGCTCGCTAATACACCCATACCTATAAAAATTCAAATCTATATTGTAAATTACATCATGTAGGGTAATAGTCATCTCATATAATGGAAGGTGGAAGTCGTTAGTCTATAGGTGCTACCTCTCAAAAAAAGTGGAGATGATTGAAACATTATGATGGTTTGAATTATGTATTACGTAGATGCTTCAAGATTGTGGTCTTAATGTACTATTAAGTAAGACCCGTGGTAGCATCATTATGTGGTAGTCATTTTAAGCTTCTTATCCTAAATTGAACCCTTAGCATAAAAAGTGTTTCCTACAACAAAGAGAATATTTGAATAATTAATTATGTGGTAAAAAAATAGTAACCAATATTTATAATAATAATAATAATTACTTGCTCCTCATTCCATATGGCATATGCCGCATGACCCTTAAAACTAGTAAGAAGATCTGAAATCAATGGACCTCCACTTATAGGTCTTATCAATTTTCAATTAGTTTTTTATTTCGATGAGGAAATATATCCTGTTGCATGGCTAGAGGTGCTAGTACCAGCAAAATCTCCATTACTATGGACATCATATTCATCTTCAAGTGATACATGATGTGTGCTAGAAGTATGAGGTGTTTTCCCCTACTTTATAGTAGCTTATGCTCTATCACTAGTGATGACTACCCTCTTTGTTACTCTACTGGTAACATGAGTAATTTGCCTCAAATAATTACATCTACCTTCTCTACCAGCCATCTATCAATTATAATAAAAAGATCGTTAATAAATATTATGCTTTAGGTTTTAGATGGTTTAGGGTTTGGGTTTGCAGTTAAGGGTTTATGATTTAGGACTAAGGGTTTGAGGTTTAAGGTTAAGGGTGTAAGGTTTAAAGTTTAGGCTGGTTGAGTGTTTAGGTTTTATGGTTAAGGGGTTGGGGTTTGGCGTTAAGGGTTAATGCTTTAGGGTTAAGGGTTGAGTGTTTATAGTTTATGTTTTGTGTTTTGGGTTTAGAGGGTTTGAGGTTATGGGTTTGTTGTTAATGGTTTAGGTTTTAGGGTTTATAGTTTAAGGTTTAGGGTTAGGGGTTTAGGGTTTGTGTCTAATGGGTTAGGGTTAGGGTTTGTGGTTTAGGTTTTATAATTTGTGGTTAATGGTTTAGGGTTTAGAGGGTTTGGGGTTTAGGGTTAAGGATTTGGGGTTTTGGTTTATAGGTAAGGGTTTGGGGTTAATAAGTTAATAGGTAAGCCATCCAATTTAGGACAAGATTGACGTGTGAGCCAAGTGTGGGAGTAAAGGGTGATGAGTAAGTTACCTATTTGAGGCCATGGTTGACGTGTGAGACACACATAAAAGTGGGGGTGACAAGTCACCTATTTGGGGTCAACGTTGATGGGTAAACCATGTGTGGGAGTGGGGGCATCGGGTTAGGCACCCTTTTGGGGCTGAGGTTGATGGGTGAACCATACATGAGAGTGGGGGCACCAGGTAAGTCACTCGTTGGTAGGTGTGACTCAAGAGTGAGCCACCCTCTCCCACACTAGTTCTTCCCCAACCTCTATTTTGACTATTCAAAACTCTAATTCAACATAAAATACTACAAAACTACTATCATAAGTTTGATCTGTGAATACAAACACTAATTTCAAGCAAAGAACATATAAAATTCAAAAATTCAGGCACCAAATATTACATACTCCATCAATTCAAAAATAAGGAATTTTACCAAAAAATAATAATTAAAAAACTCACACCTTTATTGATTATTGATGAATTTTACTAGCTCTTCAATGTTTGCAGTTGTTGTGTTGCTGAGTCTTCAATGGTTGCGGTTGATGAGTTGGAGTGGGAGAGGGAGGAGAAATAAGGGAGGATTTAGAGTTACAAGAAATGAGAAGGGTAATGGTAAGATTTAAAATGGAGAAAACTTTGGAGGTATAGGAGTCTGAGATTAGAATTTTTAGTGTGCAATGAGATGTAAGAATTTTTATTTTAGGCTTTAAATCAACAATTAATGGCCTTCCTCCTTATTTTTGAAAAAAAAATAACACATTTATTAACTATTACTAACTTCATTGACCCTACCACTATCTCCCTTTATCTACCCACATTGTCAAACTCCTTATCTTCTATGCACTCTCCTCCTTATTGTCAATACAAATGTATCCTCCCTTATTACGACATGCTGCCACCGCTGCCACCACCAACCTATTAAAATATCATTGCCATTTAGTTTAGTCAAATCAACCTCACCTTCTATTTTTTATAAGGTTATTTTATTTTTGAGAATAATTTTTCCACACTATAAAGACAAAGCATCTTATACTAGCATTACTTAAACAAAGCTGTCTCCACCCAAGGCAAAGCCTAAAAATGGTTCCCTCATCATATTAATTGCGTGGATAAGGCCATCCCCTATTAAAGTAAAAAATACCTAACCACCATCCCTCCCTAATTTAAATTTGCAGCAAATGAATGTCATAATTAAAAAAAAAGGCCTAACTAATGCATTTTTACATAACTAATGCATCTATATAAGCTATGAAAACAACATAATAGTAACAACATCAATTAGCACAAATAATTACTATATGAATAACAAATTTGTAATCATTTCCACTATATCGCAATCGGGCAAAAAAAGCCTTACTACGTTACGGTCTGGATTCAGCAAGTGAATCTACCACTACATTTGCTTATCATGGTTTATGCAAAACACATATCTGACTCCAAAAATTACTATTCATCAAACACTATTCATATACCGGATATTTCATAAAAATATGCCAAGAAGTTTAAATTTAAAAACTAAATTTTTTTTACTATTATTAGGATTTACTATTCATGTCAAATACCATTCCCACAATTCACTATTCTAAGAGTCACATCAATGATTAAGGTCAACCATTGACGCTAAAATATCTAATTAAGTCCTTCAGGTGCAAAAGGACTAAAATGCCCTTAATATAATAATTATGAATAAAATAGTAAACTAACAAATAAAATTATGAAATGAAATACTAAGTACATTTAATCAATAATTAGCATGTTATAATCAATAATTAGCATTATAACACAAAATTTTAAACAAAAAAAAATCAAATTTTCAAGTAAAAAGACCAAAATATCCGTAAAATCTAAAAACACCAGAAATGGCATAACTTTTATTTTGGGCCAGTTTTTGTTCAATCTTGGAGCTAAGGACTTGGTAAACTAAACTATACTAAGAGTAGATATGTTAAACTAATTCCTATATTCCTAAATATCTAAAACTAATTCTTATCTTCTTAAAATATCTAAAATATCTAAACTCTAACCATGAGGATTTTGTTGAACTTTATTTTTCTGACCATGAGGATTTTGTTCCAGGTTTAGTCTGATTTCTTTCTCTCTTTTTTTTATTATTGTTTTCTATTATTATAATCATAAAGTTCCTTTACGTTGTTAAATATCTAAACTCTAACCAAAACTTCTTCCAACCTCTTTTATTCTTCATAATTTCATGCCTTCAGCTCTCAAGAACAGACTCCTTCAATCTCAAGCTATTCCTCCATTGTTTGGAATTTGTTTTGATTTTTTTACTTCTTTATTCTTGATTTTTAGCTCTTTATTATTTTCCTTAAAAAATTAAGTGTTAAAAATTAAATAAAATGAAGGAAAATAATCCTAAGATTTTCCTTGATTTCAGAAATAATTCTAAAGAACAATAAGCCATTTTAGCCTTGATTCTTGCATTTGTTTTTCTTTTCTTTTTTTTTTGTATTTTTAAAGTCTTTTGACTGTTTTTGTTACTTCTGGTTCTAAGTTTTCAAGTGATTGGAAATGGTTGATTTTGGGCTAATTTTTACTCAATCTTGGGGCTAAGGAATTATTAAACTAACCTATACTAAGAGTATATAGGTTTTTATATGTTAGAATACTTAAATATGTTGTCGTTGTTGTTAATTTCATTTTTGCCATATTTTGGGCAATTCAGCCTTTAAGCACAATTCTATGTTTTGGCGGTTATTATTAATTTTTGATGATTCTAATGGATTATTTAGGTTGTTTAGATGTAATTTCACATATTTAAATTATTGATTTGGTTTAGTATAATTAAAATTATGATTAAATTAAGTTTTAAGCATGAATAAAGGGTATTTTGGTCATTTAAAATCTAGGCTACGAAATTGGTTGTTCTTAATGTTTTAATATGTTCATAATATATTTAATGAATATTTTACAAAGTTTGAGGAGTTAGGTCCTCGTATAATAAAAGTTATGCCATTTTTTATGTTTTTAGGGCTTAGGGGTATTTTGGTCCTTTTTAGTTGCAAATCTGATTTTTTATTTAAACTTTTTGTGTTTTAACATGCCAATTATTGATTAAATGTGCTTAGTATTTAATTTCATAATTTTAAGAGTTAGTTTGCTATTTTATTCATAATTATTATATTAAGGACATTTCAATCCTTTTGCACCTAAAGGACTTAATTAGATGTTTTAGAGTTAATGGCTGACCTTGACCATTCATGTAAATCTCTAATCGTAAATTATGGGAATAGTGATTTGGCTATTAAAATTTATCAGTTTTTAAATTTAAGATTCTTGGCATATTTCTACGGAATATTTAATATATATGAATAGTGGTTTTTTATGAAATTGGTATGCAGACTTATTTTGGGGTGGTATTCATTAATATATATATATATATATATATATATATATATATATATATATATTTAAATTCAAGTATAAGATAGAGTTTGGAATTTAGGTGAGTAGTCTTGGGATGACTTCCGATATAAGGTTTGCAAGGGATGCACTCCCTGTTTATATATGTGGTTGTGCTACACCGTTAGTGTGTAGTGAGGCCTTTTTATACTCTATAGGTAACCTTCACATCCTATAGGAGGTATCGATACTTAAGGATAGAGTACTCCTTAATGGTTTCAGAATGCTTCCTTAGCAGTGGTACTTTGGATTAATGTCTTAGTCTTTAGTACTTTGACTTTGATATTATTCCCTTTTAGATTAAATGTGACTTGGTGGATTGTATGATAGTTTAATATGGATCAAAATAATCAGTAGACCTTGTATATGTGTGGATTATATTATTTTAGTGTTCAAATTCATGTTCTAAGTATTTGTGTGATGTTAGGGTTTGTCATGAATAGTAATGACTAGTAGTGAATAGTAATAAATAGTGATGAATAGTATGAATAGTAAACTTTCATTAATTATTATATATTTTATATATTAGCATGTTTACTTGTTATTTTTTGCTTTAACATGTTATATATGTCTTACGTGAATGCATGATATCTACTTTTAGTAGATTTAATTTACTTCGCTCGTTGTACTGATTCTATTCTTGCTGCTATTTTTTTAGATGTTTTAGTGGATGATGACATTAGTAAGGACTTTATTGATTTTATAGCGTTTAGATGAGGGGTTAGGGTTAGAATAGGGTTATCTGGTACACATTGTTAGTATTTTTTTTATTATCTAGATATGGATATTCTTTTCCTTATTTTGATACCATTCTCTGTATCCCATTTGTCTAGGATTCTAATCCTATTTAGATCTGTGTTGGATATATATTTTTTCCTCTTTGTATTATATATTTATGTTGTTTTATATTTAAATATTTTAGTCTTACATTTCATATAAAAAATTAAAAGGAGCCAGACTTGTACGAAACATGGTAGTAACACCCATGCATTTGAGCTAGCTTCTGCTTTAAAAAAATTGTTCTAAAAAATTGAGGTATTACATTTATATTGTTTATATATATTCTAATTATATAGACTTCAAGTGTTTTTTTTACTTATTATTTTCAAATACTCATAAGCTCATTATGTAGAATTTATTTACATCTTATTACCACTCCTTAAATAGGTCCAAATTCAACAACAACAAAAAACTAATACTATTTCCTTTTATTATTAAAATAACCGTTATTAATAAAACCTAACCAATCCCTTTTGCATGTCTCAATATAATTATTATACATGATTTCATTTTAGTTCACATATGTTGTCAAATATTATTATTTATTCAACCACATTCATATACTAATAATTTATGACTATCAAACACTCTATTATATTATTACTTTAGATTAGATTCATATCATGTTTTATTTCTCCAAAAACTACCTAGGTTCCTCTCTCTCTCTCTCTCTCACACACACACACACACACAAAGTGATAGAAGAAAGCTCCCTTTTCCTTTTTTTAATGCTACCAAAAGCTAGCATATCTTATATGTTTTTCTTTCTTCTTCTATTCTAACTACCACAAAATTAAGATCGAGAGTTTCAATGGATTCATAGCTACTTCTTCCTCTCCACCATTAATGTAAGTAGTTAGCTAAAAAACATAAGAAAGTAAATCCAATTAAAAAAAGAAATAAATCAACCTAAAATAACTAAATATAGGATAAGCAACTATGGCAACGATGAATAGGTGAAAAATCAAAGATGAAGCTTGATGGTGAAGTTGAAGCATAATGAAGATGAACATTAGGATAAAGGATGAATTGAAGAGGACGAAGAGAAGAAAAGGTGAAGAAGTAATCTCATATCTTACATGGGTGAAATGAGGTTAAATATGTTGGCGATATGCTTGAACAGAGTAGATATGAAAGTTGGGAAAGAAATTAAAACATATGTGAAGTGCTAACTAAAAGTCTAAAAAAAATCATATGAGTGTAAAATGACCTAACTCCAATAAGAATGACATGTTTTGGAAAAAATGAGGATTAACCGCTCAAACTTGTTTCTAGCATACTAGAAAATTTGATGGAATGTTTTTTTAAGTGTTTTGTGCTAGGCCACCCACCATATTCTTATTAGATCAACTAATATAGTTTGATATTTTGAACGCGATCTTGAATCGAAGAGGGAAACACAAAGTGTCAAACGCTATAAAGTATTCTTAGAAATGTGGAATTGGGATATTAATCATACCTTTAATTGGGAATCACCAAATTTTTTGGGATTAAGCCTAATAAAACATTTTGTTTTATACCATTTGTTGAGAATAATATCTAGGCTAGAGTATAAAAAAAGGGAAAAAAAGGAAAGAAAAAGAGTACAACCGAGGTCCATGTCAAAATAATTGTTTCAAAAATATTATTGTTTATTGAATATCTATCATCATTGTTTTATATATATATAATAGAATTTTTTTTAACTACTACCCGTTGTAATTGGTTTGTCACTACTTTTTTACCTGTTTAAAATGAGTAGTTCTTAACTGGTAGGACTATTGTGTTGGTCTATTTTTAATATTATATCCATAATCAAATGGCAATAGGAAGGGGCTGTTTACTAAATCTATATATTAGATTGATCCACCTTAAACTTTTGGTTTGTAATAATATCAGTCACATAAGCAACGTGACAATGTTACAACGAATATAACTCCATTTTGTGCCCAAGTTGTTCGTTTATAAAGAGTTTATTTTGACAGATGCCTCTTTTAATAATGAAAACTATCCCCCCCTCCCTTTTTTTTATCATTGTGTATTTTATATTATTTTAAAAATGTGAATATTTCGACAACTTCATTGTACTAAATGAAAGAATTATCTAAACCGAACCGAGTGTCACATGCCTGGAAATTCAATTATTGTGGACAACATTAATTAAAAAAAAAGGAAAAAAGAAAAGAAAAGACCAAAGGTGTTTAAATGCCAAACCTAAACTGCAGTCTATAACAAGGATTGTGGGCTCGTGGTGCTCGAGGTTAAGGAAGCGTGGGTCCTCCGCAGGCGCACTCTCGCCTATATTGCCAACCAATCATCTCACACCAAAATGTCATTTACATGCCGGGCTCTGAGTGGTGTGTGATTTCATTGGCGCCGGAGGAGCGGCTTGACAAAACTGCCAATGCCAGTTAGTTGGTGTCAGCATGTCAAGGAATCTATGAGACATGAATGCATTGGGAAGTACACGTGTCAGACATTGTAATGCGTTGTGCTTGAGGTACATATAGGCCTACAGCTTACGTGGCTTACTTGTGAAAGGTTTTGGGACCCTAACGAGCGGCCTGAATGATAAATGTGGTCTGGAACTTCGGATCAAATAACAGCAGGCTTAATTATGGTTTTCTTATGATAGTGGCAACGGGGAAAAAAAATGATCTATCATTAATCATCTATAAGCATGTCAGCAGCATCCGGCTTGGGTTGACAAACACCCCTTTTTTTTTTCTTTGTCCTAATTCCCTTTGTGTGTGTGTAGTTGCCAAAAGGTTTAAAATATCACTCTTTAGATAGGAATCTTCCATTAGTCTGATTGTGTCCCAATCAATTCCTATGTTTTGGCATTGATTCTGCCTTAGTACCGAGCACCTTATCAATTTTCCTCTTCCTTTTTCTTTCTTTTAAAATCTTAAGTTATACTCTTCAATATATTTTTTTTAAATAAAAAAGAGTTAAAGTTATAGATTGACGATGATAAATTAAATTATGAAAATATTAAAATTTTAAGATATTTAAATAAACTAAGAGCATATTGGTCTTTTAGTCAATTCTAAAAATTTGGATGTTCTTGATGTAATATATGGGCCGAAATATGTATATGATGATTTGTTAATTGCTTTGTTAAATTATGAGTAGCATAAATTATAATTTAATGAGAAAATGCTTAATTTAGAAATAATAACTAAAAAGGTAACATCGGTCTTTTATGTGTGAAAATTTGGAGTTCAATTGGACATGATTTTTTTAATATTATTTTAGGTTATGGTGTTAGATTTAGTGAGTTCAAAAGCCATATGAGTGAGTTATGGTGTATTTGTAAAATTAGGATTTATAAGGGTAGTATGATATTTTACCTTGTGAAAGATTCTTTTATATATTTAATGAATATGTATATGTCTTGCCTTACTCTTGTAACATGTTTAGTGTGTTATTAATAACATACTCTAAATGATTGGATGCTATCAATTGTTGGAGTACATTCATATTAAACATGGATCATGTTAATTAGATTACCTCATAATAAGCCAATGATATGAAAGTGGAAGCATAATGTCCTTAGTAATTCGTGTAATTCGGGTAATGCTTTTGATATGTGTTAAGTGTTAATTAAGGTATTGATAAGACATTAATACTTAAATTAAGTGGAAACATACATGAGTTAGGACCAGGTACTTTGAAATTATTAGAATTAATTGCTTGGTCCAAATGGAATTAAAGGGCCTTAGTCTACTCTATCTAACTAATTCATATGCTTATAGGGGGTATATATACACTTAAGCATTAGAGATTTACTAGTGGCTACATGTGTTTACTTGGGATGTGAGAGTACCTATTAGTGACGTTAATTATCTTTCTTTCTCTAAGGAAAAAATGGGAGAGTAGTGTTACTATTGATTCCTTGAACTCAATGTGTTAATGAACTGCTTTCATTAATCACCTAATTATGGATATTTAATATAGTTACATAGCATGGGTAGTTCTTAACCATGAATAGTATGCGTGTGTATTTTTCTCTTAAGCTAATTTTATAAGTTGTATGCCTTACCTTAGCGATATATATTTGTTACCTTTCTCAATATGCACGTATTGATCATCATTTTCATCTGTACTACTCATTTCCTATAGATAGTTGACCTTGTTGTTGGCATGAATGTATTTGATTTTTTTATTTTCTTTTTTATCATATTTAAATTATCATTATATTTTGCCTTATACTTGATAAGATAAAGGCATAGTAAACCAAAATCATATTAAATATAGTGATAACACCCAATTATTTTATGTTTAACTTCTACAAAAAAAAAATAGTAGTAAGTTTTGGAGGGCAAGAGGGTTACATAATGAGTCGGATAACAATGGTTGGGTGAAGAATATGTTGAACTAACTAAATCTGATCGTGTAAACATCGTTAAGTGGTGTAATAAGGACAAAGAAGGGTCATGGCATTGTAATTTTGCATTCAACTGCATTCGCAAGGCAAGAAAGAACTGAAGGGAATTATAAATTGCCCACAAAACAAGGATGATAATACCATAACATACACTTTGTAATTCCTCCATTCTTTTTGGGTAACCTGACTTACTTTAGGATTGGTGATTTATCACATCTTTGTAGAGTTTTGAAATTTTAGTCATATTTTTAAAATGTCTCACTCAGGATTTCTTATCCTTTGTTACATTATTGTGTTCAATAAGACTTCTAAGAAAACTTTGGCATTTAAATTGTTTCCAAACTCTTCTTTTATGTTGATAATTGATCACGAAAAATGACATAGTATTACCATTTTCTAGACACACAACACATTATTTAAAAATACTATTCCATCAGTTTCACAATAGAAGTTATAATAGTTTTTAAAGAATTTTTTTAAGTACAATTAAGAAAATTTATAGAACATAAAATGCATTTTTTTGTTAAATGTTATACTCCTAAATTAGTGGTGGATAGTGTATGCCTAAAATAATTTATAATACTACCTATATCAATGAGGTATATCATCTTTTTCTAGAAAATTATCCTTAAAGAACTTTACAATTAAGTGTGCTTGACTTGGAGAAATTTAAAAATGGGTGACCTTCTAAAAAATTGTCCCAAATGAGTGTGAGTTGATAAAAAGTACACTTGAATGACTAGTAGCAATCTACTGGGTCAGTCATCAATTCTAAAAGTGTTCCAAGTAACTACCTGTGACCAGTGTACCAAGGTATTATAAATGGTATCAGAGTGAAATCGCAACCATGAGTTAAACTTGGATGTTGGAGTTAATCCCTAAAAGGATGATTCTTGTGATAAAGTATAATGAGACAATTAGTGGTCGAGCCGTAAAGATGAGATTACATTCTTGAGTGGGGTGAATGTAAATCTTAAATTAGTGATGGATAGTATAGGCTTAAATAAATTGATAATACTACCTATATCAATAAGGTATACCATCTTTTTAGAAATCTTATCCTTAAAGAACTTCACAGTTTTTCTAGGATCTTGTGAATTGATAAAAAAAATACGCTAAAAAAACCTCATGTTGATCTATGGAAACAATAATCAATCTTAAAAAGCGTTCCAAGTAACTACTCGCGTCTGGTGTGCCGGGGTGTTACAATACCCTTCTATTTTCTCTTTATTCATTAGTGGTTAGGTTTCCATATATTGTATTTTTATGATAGTATATTAGTCATTTTAGTTGTAATACCCCAAAATTTATCTAATATTAATCTTAATTAATTTATATTTTAACTTAAAACTTAAATATTAGCTTAATTATTTTGCAAAAATTTAACCTTCAAACCTATATAAATTCTTAAATTAGTTTATCCTAATTATTCTATCATTTTACTTTTTATTTAAATCCAACCTAAATCTATAAATTTTACCCCGATTTATTTTTCCTAATTGGGTACCCTAAACTTAAATTAAATTAATTTTACTTTGATCTAAATCTAAATCTAATTCTAATTCTAGCCCTAAATGTATTTTATTTTTCCGTTTTCTTTTTCTCATTTTTCCTTTTTCTTTATTTTTCCATTTTTTTCTCCTTTTCTTTTTTCCCCATGGTCTTTGCTCCCAACACACCTCTCTCCTTCTCTTCTTTTCTTTCCCCGACCTACACCCCAGCCCTACCCATTTCTCCTTCTTCCTTTCCCTTTCCTCTTTTTCCTATTCAGCCAAAAAAATCCATTCCCATCCCTACAACACATCCCTAGCACACTCCAAATACTCCCTAGCTCGTTTCCCTACACCACCCCTTCACCCACCTACGACCTCCTTTCCTTTCCCACCCAAACCAACCCTACCTTCTCCCCTTGCGTGCCCCCTTTTCCCTTTCATTCATCGCCACTACACCAACAACCTCTGCAGCCACCCTACCCCAACCATCTTACACCACCAACACTACCACACCAACTCCCGCCAGCACCATCCATACGCACCCTCTCTTTCTTGTTCTTGCCAAACCAATTCCCTCACCTGCACCTCTCCCTTATGTGCTCCCCTTGGATATCCCCCATCTTCCTCTGCCCTGCCTCCACCCCATCGACTCCCTACCATTACCAACTCTCTTATAGCCCAAATCCCAGCCAATCAACCACATCCCTCACCTTGCCCTCAATTGCCTACATACATACACCCATCCTTCTTCATTTTTATTTGACCATCTTGGCCTTCTCCTCCCTCCATTCCCCTTCTTCTTCTTCCATCTCCTTCTCCATTTTTATACCAGTTCCATCCCAACAAAACCACCCAAAGAATACCACCCTCCTTGATGCCCTTCTTTGTGTCGTCCGAGCTCCAGCCATCACCCCCTCTACAGCCTTGCCCTCGTCCCAAATCTAACCACCACCAAAGCTCCACCATCTTACCACCTCTTTGCCTCTAATTTATTTTCCATATCCTCCCTATCGTACCCATTTCCTCCTCTCGTTGCATTATCCAACACCATCCAGCATAGCCCTCACCCTTCTCTACACAACCGCATTGCCAATCACCGCCACACTAAGCGATCAACTCCACCCAGTCACCCACTCCCCCAAAGTCCCTCTTGCAGTGTCCAAACACATGCTTCATGAGTAGCATGATAAGTTTATAAAACTTTACCCTTTCTCAACTAAGGGCCATTTTGGTAATTTTATATTTAATAAATATTTTAGAAAAATTTATTACCTTATTAATTATATATTAATATGGTTAATGAGGTACTATTTTTAGGTATAAAAGGTTGATTAGTAGAGCCTAATAATTTTTTAGTAGGTTATCGATAAATTTATGGTTTCACTAAAAGTTAGGTAATCCCTATATTCTACTAAAATGTGAAATATTGCATGATAGTAAATTAGGGTTTTTGATGTAAAAATTATATTAACTATGTTTTCTATGTTATAATTATTTGCTTAAAATTATTAGCATGGAATTTGGTAAAATTAAGCATGCTAATTTGTGTAAATTATTATATGTACAAAAGTTGGTTTAAATGGTTTAAATGATGGAAATAAATTATGTATGTCATGTATGTTTAATATGATGAGTTGAGCATGCTTAGGCGTATTTTTAACATAATTATTACTGCTATTTGCCCTAAGGGCAATTTGATCATTGAAGCATATTGTAACATTTATTTTGATGATAATGCTTAATTTATCTTTTTTATTATAAGTATGGATGTGTGTGATTTTATATTTTAGAAACACATGTTTTATCATAATTATTATTACTATATGCCCTAGGGGTATTGTAACACCCCGAGTCAATACAAGAATATGAGGGCTACTTTGGAACACTTTCGGATAGATCGAATAGCCTCATTGATCAATACGAGTCCTTTCAATATGTTTTGTCCTCTCTTATGCACTTCCCTGAGAATTTTTTTTAAAAAATTTTTGAAACTTCCCACGAGGGTGGAGTTCTTAAGATAGAATAACCAATAAGATGGTATACCATGTTGATATAAGTAGTTATATCAATCCTTATAACATTCATCTCAAGTTGTGAGTATTACATTTAACCCCACTTAAATAACACAACGTCCTCATTGTACGTCAACCACTAATTGTCTCAATATAGTTTATCCCAAAAATAGTCCCGCTAAGTGGTTGACTGACTCATCTAAGTTCATTTCACAATTGTAGTTTCACTCCGATACCATTTATAGTACTATAAGTTGATAAAACCATGCAAGGCCCATCCTAGAGCATTTTTGGATTAATTGGCCGACCCCATATATCAACACGAATCCATTTTGCACAATTTTTTACACTCACGCGCTTCTTGAGATTTTAAAAAAAAAAATTTAAAACTTCCTAGGAGAGTCACCCATCCTAAAAATTACTCCATAGAAAACACGATTAACAATAGATTTTTTAGGATGGAATCACCAAAATGATGGTATACCATATTAATATAAGTAACCATATCAATTCTTATAACACTCTTCTCAAATTGGTATTATAGGTATTTTGGTCATTTTAGGCATATCCTGATTTTTATCTTAATAGTATGTGTTATTTGTTGTAGAGTATGAGAATATTTAATTTGATGGTCTAGAAATGCATGTTAGGGATTTATGCGCAAAATCATATATATGGGTAAAATGGTAATTTGGCGTGTATGGTAATTTATTTGCATGTTATGTAATTTAATTATTGTGTTTTATCATTTTCATGATAAATTAATAAATAAAATAAAAGTAGTATTAAAAATAGATGATAATGTGGTGATTATGACCTTAGGGGCATTTTGGTCACTTTTGACCTAATACGCCTAATATGAACAGTCAAACATAGAATGTCCTTTGTGTCTTGATAGGTTGATCTTAGTGTTGACTTTAACTCAAACAAGAACCATTAACTTTAGGGTTGACTTGAATAATTGAAAATACAAAAAAATGGTTAAATATGGAACTAAAAGCATTGGGCAATATATGTTGTTTTGTGATAATTTTTATATTAAGATATTTATACTTAAAGTGAAATAACTCAAGTTTGGGAATGGTTTCTCTCTAAGGGTAACTACTTCAAAGACTAGGTGGTAGCCATTGATTTGTTTGGTTTCTTGATGTGCCATTTTGCCCTAATATACTCTATAAGTGACTTATAGGTCTCATAGGGGGTATTGATACTTAAAGTTTAGGTATCCAAGGTTGGAAGAATATTGTGTCACCTTGTGCACTAGTATGACCAGAGTGCTTCTATACATTTAGGTTGGATGGGTGGGGGTACTGTGATGCATTGTGTGTTGCTATGCCTGGTATACTTTCATGTATCAGAGTTATTATTACATCCATTCGAATAAATAAAAAAAATTTAAATGATTATTAATGGATCAAAATTGTTATTAGATTAGTCAATAGTAGCCTTGTGCTTACTTGTGGTTCGATAGTAGCCTTGGGCCTATCTATGGTTCAGTATGGTGCCTTTGAAGCCTACTTATGATATTATGAAGTTTTATCGGTAATGTAACTTTGAGCCCTACCTCTGATAGTATGGATTTTATTTGGTATTGTCTCTTTGAGTCTTACCTGTGGCATTATAGATATTATTGATTTGAATTTGAAATATGAGATTTATTGTGAAGATTATGCTTATTGTGATGAGATTTGTTCTAATCATTATTTCATTAAGCATCTCTTTTATAATTGGTTGGTAAGTTTTATTACGTTCTAAATGAATGAGCATGAGTGGTATGTAGTCTTGTTGGTTATTGTTTGTTTGAAATGAATATTGTATTTTGTGCATGTCACGTATATTTTAATATCTCATACCATGTTTTGTTGTTATTCCTTTGATGTGTTTTATATATGCTTTATATATTAGTTTTGTATAATGGGTTACTAAGTACGGTAGTACTGACGAGTTCCATTTCATGGTTCCCTCTCTATTCAATGGAAAGTCCTTACCTTGCATAATTACTTTGAGGGTATGGCCTAATGGTTTATGGTATGGGTTAAGAGTTCAGATTGTCAGGGATTCACATGACAACTTTTGATCCGAATTTTTCTTAGATTCTCATGTCCCTTTCTATATTTTTTTCCTCATTAGATTTTCACTATTTTCCTAATATTTTGGATTATTAGGACAATGTATTATGCATTCAATTCTATCTTCTTCTTTTTTGTTAATTTAAGCAAAGTAACTTTTAGCCTTAGTACTTATTATAAGAATGGTAGATATTGTAAGATTTATATTAGGTGTGGCAGTAATATCCGTTAATTTTGTAACTAACGCTTCCGTAAAACGAAAAAGTTTTAAGTTCTAAATTTTTAGTGTGTTACATTAGTACTCTTATTTATTTATTTTTTCATTTTTAAATCTATATGTTCAAACTAAATTTGACATATATTATAAAACAGAGGAAATACAAAAAACTATAATAAAGCATCATAATTATGCATACTTTTCTAAAGCTAATATATTGCATAACTAAAAGTAAACATCATGAGATGTTTCCCTGTGGCTGAATCGCCGAGAATATCAATTCACATGCTGCTGGTTACAGGGTTGAACCCCACTCCGGAAACTAGGCACCCTCCCCCCTAGTTTCCGAGGCTTCCCCAGTTTAGCGCATAAAAAATAAAAGAAAAGTCATCGTTTGAGAACAGTTTTAATTGTCCGATAAAACCTTATATAGGGAAACTATATCTCTCACAAGACATCCATATCCGAGACAGCCCTGAATATGTATAACAAAAGTTGGTATGGGCTAGAACTCCTAAAATGTAAGAGCCCTGCGTCTCTCTCTCTCTATCTATGTGTGTACACTTTTAACCAACAGTTACTTATTGCAGGGGTTATATTCCAAAGTAATGAATAATTTCGCACTAAGATAGATATATTAACATGCTCAATAAGTCCTCTTAGATGCAACTTGTGCGATTGTAAGTATTTTTTATTTTTTTTATTTCTATCAATCCCCCCCCACCCTAGTAATAATTAATAAATATTAGAAGGACATGCATGTTGACCCAAATATTAATTCTTGTTTCTTAAATAATGCACGAATAATGAGAGATTATTCTAGTTATGGGGTTGATAAGATCCCACGACACTTGAACATAAACTCCTACGTGTACCGGGCATATGGTATATCAGTCGAGACCAAGCGTAACCGGAGCAGCTTCGCAGGGTCCCCATTTTCAAAAGGACTCATACTGGTATATTATACTACAAATTTGTATATTATTAAAGTGATGTAATACGTTTGTATAATCATCTTTTTTTCCTTCTTTTTCTTTGTGAAGATTTTATTAGTATGAGGTGTATTTTAGGTTTCTAGCTAGTTAGCATCGATATTTATATTTGTCTTGACTTAAATTATTCATCGGTTGAATTTAATAAGTTTGAGTTATAGAGAAATAGAAATTTATACAATTTTTATGCTAAATTTATCCAAATTTTCCTTTTATATTTTCGGGTTCTCCTTAGAACTATATCAAAGAAAGTTTTTCATATTATTTATTATAAATTTATGTTATCAAGTAATAAAATGTCGAGTTAGAATTTTCTTGATTTGTTTACGGTATGTGTTGTAGTTATTTTATTAGATTCTATATTTAAATAGCGAAAATTTTAATAGCCATTTTTTTTTGTGTGTGTGACCCCGAAGATTGACGCGTCATGTTATTTTATCTTTTAATGTTGATATTATTCCACCAATACCTACTCTTTATTTATCATAAAATCTTAAACCGAACGGCGTTGATTGAAGAGAATCAACAACCACAATAAAAAAAAGGGGGGCGGGGGGGGGGGAGGAGGGGGGATGGGAGAATCAAGCACGGAAGAAGGAACATGTTCATGTTCCCAATCTGCTAGTAGTATCTTCAACTCTTAGCAGTAGTTCGTACGTGATGTAGTCGTTGGCGAATTCATCAATGGCAATGCCAGCTCTATATGCATGCATCGATTCTCTTACATAAGCTCCCAACAACCTAGCTTCCCTGTGATCTTGGTAGAATATTGGCCTGCCAAGTACCCAACTACTTCCTCTTTTCGAAAGCTGCATATATATATATATATATATATATATATATATATATATATATATATATATATATATATATATATATATATTAGATTTGTACAAAAAAAAATTGAAAATCCAAAATTTGATCCGACATTAGAAAATGTTTAATTTCATATTTAAGATATTTGATATAATTTTAGTTAAAAAATATTCGACATTTAAGATATCTAATTTTTAACATGATTATTGGATATAACAAATATACAATCTTTTATTGATTATTTTAACAATTTATCATAATATTGTATTTTTATAGTTTTAAAGGTAGTTTTAAGCTTTTAAATTTTATATATTTTTATAAGTTAAATTTTACAATAATAATTTAATACTTTTTTTTATAAAATATGACACTTACATGAACATTAACCAACATGTGGTCATTATTTTTAATTAAAAAATTTCTTGTAAAAATTATTAAAATAGCATTTTATATGTGTATTAGATATATTCAAATTAGGTCTACATTCGGTTTATATTTTTTTTTATTCAAAATTTAGATATTTGGTATAAAATATGTAGAGCGAGGATATAAAAAAAAATATCAGACACAATATGAATACTGGTTTGCACACTCTTATTGTACATGCACTAATGTACACACACACACACACACATATATATATATAACATTCTAAAGAAGTGAACTTTAGTACCGATAATGTATATAAGTTCATCTTTTCTTACCGATAAGTGAAAAGTTTTTATTTTTTATATAAATAACATTTACATTTTCAAAAATAATTCAACTAAATTTTTATAATTAATCTTTCTACAATTTTCCTTCCTCTCTCGCTCTCTTTTCTTCTATTATAATTAGTCTACTATAAAAGAATAATATCACAAGTTGATATGATATTAAGGAAAATAAATCAACAGTCCTTCTTCACTCGCTCTCTTTTGCTCTATGATAATTAGTTTACTATAAAAAGATTGATAACACAACTTTATATGATATTCAGGGGTCATTTGGTAGAAAAAAAAAACTTTATTAATAAGTTATACTTTCATAAAAGTAACTTGTTAGAAATATGTTTCTTAAAAATAATATGATTTTATGTTTGATATATATATCTATTTCTTTTAAAGTAATAGTATTTTATATTTTATTTACTTTTATACTATTCATAAAATAATATATAAAATATAATAATATCCTTTAATAATAAATATAATTATATTTTACTTATAAAAATAAGGATAAAAATATAAATAATCAATCAAAAAGTATAACTTATTTGTGTTCACTAAACTAAATCACTTTCTAAAAAAGTATATCGGAAATGATGTGAAAAAGAAGTAGAATTCATATTTAATTTTTATCTACGGTTAATCAAATAAATTAAGTTTTATTAGTACATAAGTACAAGGAAAATGATATAAAAAAAGCATCTTACTACTCGATAATTGATGTGATCGACAAGCTGACAAGCTGGCAATCTGTCAACGATCTTAGGCGAGTACGAGCTCTCGGTTGAAAAAAATTATTTAGGAGCGCGTTGATCGATTGAATATTTAGTATTTTAGATATTAAATAAAAAAATATTTAAAACATTAAATATTTTTTTAAAAAAAA
Source organism: Tamarix chinensis (assembly GCA_030549775.1). NCBI lineage: Eukaryota > Viridiplantae > Streptophyta > Magnoliopsida > Caryophyllales > Tamaricaceae > Tamarix > Tamarix chinensis. Next base: position 42,241,287 of record CM060181.1, on the reverse strand, counting down.
TGAATATCTAATATTTAAAATATCTAAAATTTTATATTGGATAATAATTAATTAATCACATAATTAAAACTTGTGAAGATGCCACTATAATTTTAAAAACTGATTTAATATTCAAAATCGATATTATAATTAGTTTACTGATTTAGTAATCGAACCTATAGTTTAGACTAGTTAGATAAGTGATATATATTATGTTAAAAAAATACTAAATATATAAACAAGTAAACTACATATAAATTTGACCTTCTCTCAACTAATTTGGTTGATTGGTTTTTTTATCGGTTCATAAATTGTCAATGATTCGATCAGTTTTTAAGTTTTTACTTGTTATGAGATCCTAAAAACTAACACATAAAATCTGATTGGTTACCTAAACGGTTTGGTGGTTCATTAACTGATTTAGTCCTATCTGATAAGAAATTATTTGATTGAAAAATAATAATTTAATTTAATTTAAATCGATATAATTTAATAATTTAATTTGAATCTTAAATTATGTTATATTTAATTATTAATTTTAAACTTTAAATAATATTTAAATATATATTTAAAATGATATATTATTGGTGACTTTCTTGCATATAAAATAATACATGGACGCGCATCCTTCTTCTCTCGCCTTTTCCTAAGAGACATCAGTTCCCCATCGCCCTCTGGTGTGCGTCACTCTATAACCATTCCTCTGCCTCTCTCTCAATACTCACTACTCGCTCATTACTACAATCCTCCTCGGTCTGTCGCGTTTCCATTTCGTATCAACCAAACAGCACCACAACGGAGAAAGGCTCGGCTCGCCTCGGGGGTTATACATAAAAGTAAACATAGAGATCGAATAGAACGTTCATCTCTCCTTGATTCTTTCTTCTTTCTCACTCATACAAACACGAAACAGGCGACAGGGGTCTCTGTAGCTTTAATTCGTGTCCTGTTGTTCTTCCTCCCCTCAAAACACCATACTTTTGTCGTCCACTAACTAATAGGGTACCCCGTCGAAAAGCCCTTGCCCTCTGCTTCGTCTCTCACTGTTCCAAAATCCTGGCTCTTCTCTCTGTCTGTTCAATCCTCCACAGTCCAGAAAGTGGCCGGCAAATACCGCAAGGTAAGAAAACCATGAATCATAGCGGGAGCAGCAAATTTGAGGTATTAGCATCAGCAACAGCAGAAATTAGTCCCCAAAAAAATCAACATAGATGCAACCATCGCCATCATGCTAATTGTTCCAATATAAATTCCAAACAGTACTATCATCACCATGACTACTACCATCCGTCGTCAACATCGTCGTTCTCTTCCTCTCTTCTCAATCAAATCAATCGATCAATTGACCGCCAAAATAACATGACCACCACAGCCACCGCGGTCTCCAACAGCACCAAAGATCCTAGTTTCTTCAGAGAAAACAGCAAATACAACACCACCCCCACTCTTCCCCCTCCTCTTCCTCCAACTCACCGTGGCGGAAAGTGCAGGGTTGCCGACATTAGCACTACTACTACTACTACTACTACTACTACTACAACGCCGTTATCAGACAAAGACGACAATATGCCGCGGAGGCTAAGGCGTAGCAGTGATGTCATTGATGAATGGGTAGACAAGAAAGTAATTGTGAACGAGAAGAAACTCGTCGCTCTACCTCAATCTTTGAGACAACCGCCATTATCATACAAAAAATCCAATCCAACAGCCGCACACCATCACCACCGCCGAAATGAGGATCAATCCGAGCAACAAGATGCGTCCGTATTCTTTAGCAATACATCAAGCTCGTCTGATTCAAGCCTCGGTGGTTTCTCGTCCTCGGAAAGTACTAACGATCAACCGAGTTCGGTATTTCAACCACCGCCACCGTCGTCAAAGTCTCGTGCTTCTTGTTTTGCTCCGCCTAGCTGGCCTAAACCTGTGAGAACGTGCATCCTCCCCAAACCACCAACCACCACCAAAACCACACAGCATTGCTCCGATCCCAGAATTGCTGGATCCAGAACCAAGTTTTGGTGCCAGAGCGACGGACGGGACGAGGAAGAAGACCACTACGTGAAGTCGAAATCAAGGGCTCTTAGTTTTTATAGCCAGTTGAAGAATCTAAAGCAGCCGGTCTCTCCCGGTATGAGGCTGACGAATTTCATCAATTCGTTATTATTCGATAACTCGAAGAAGACGAAGAAGAAGAAGAGTAACGGCAGCAGCAACAAGACGAAAGCGACAGCCACAGGCGGGAGCAACACCAAGGGTAACTTTATTGCGGACACGAATTCGTCATACGACAAGGATACACGACTTAATTACACAAAGTACTCGGATGAAGATCGAGTCGGGGACAAGAAGAAGACGAAGACGATGGCGTCCTCATTACCATCTTCACCTCGTTCATCTACAAGGCCACGGTTCATAAACAAGAACAATACGAATAACCATACGAGCACCGCCGATTTGCCTCCTAAATCACCGGGTCCGACTGTTACGAACCACAAAGATACTATTTCTAGCAGACGTATGATGTCGTCCGATAAACAATACGCCCGCGAAGTTGAAAGGAATACGTATATCAACAACATGAAGTACGGATCGGAATGCGACGAAGCCGTCGGTCTGGAGTTACTCGTGAACGGGTATAATTGGGACGACTGTGATTATGACGTCGGTCAGAAATGTCAGTACAGTTACAGTACTACTGCTACTGCCGCTAATTGTCGAGGCAATGCTACAAGTGTTGCGGCCGACGAGGATGATGATGTTTTGAGTTGTTCAAGTTCGGATTTGTTCGAGATTGATCATTTGTCTTTGATAGGCGAGGATCTTCAACTTTCCGGTCTATGAAAAACACATTACATCCTTAACGGCTAGTCTGTATTGTATTCATCGTGTTTAGTTAGGGGCCATTATTAACATTTACCCCCTCCTTCATGTTATTTGGTAACCGTCATTTCTTTCTTCAACAACCATCCATAATATACTATCGTTTAACTTTTTTTTTTCTTCTTCTTTTGTTTACTCTTCTGATGATCGTATATTTTTATTCCTCTTTTGCAAGACCGATCGATCGATCGATCGATATATAGATATCTCTGTTATTTTTTTCTCTTCTTTTCTGTCGGTATAGATATTTTCTAGCCAGCAGCACATCTTTTGATAAGACTGCTGCTCCATATTCTAGTAGTTGGTAGTTAGTGCAAAATGGGAAATTTGAATTCTGGGTATTTGAGAAAGTTCATCGGGAAAGACAGGCGCACAGAGAGGGAGAGAGAGAGATTCCGATCAATAAAGGGGGGGGGACGGATCGCCTGATCTGATCAAAAGAATGGCGTGAGAATGACGGCCTGTTAAATTAAAAAAAAAAATATTAGGATGGGCGGTAGAAAAAGGAGCAATCAAGACTGATGATAAAAAGAAAAGAAAAGAAGAGAAAAGAACATAAAAGAAAAGAAAAGAAAAGAAACGGAGGAGAGAAAAAAAAAAAAAAGAAAAAAACACAAAGATTCGAGATCGCAGGGGCAAGTAAGATGATGATCGTCGGGGGAAGGTGATGATCCGGATGGATTAAAGACAAAAAGGGAAGTCGTTGTTTGATTTCTCACCCACGGCCACGGGAACAGGGAAAGTGATCGTGGCAGGAGAAGGAATGTATTATTCGCCGGTGGGGTAGGTAGATGGATGGCTGTGCAAGTTGCAGCAGCTTCTTCTTTCTTTTTCTTTTTTTTTTCTTTCTCTCTATTTATTCGGCTTTTCTTTGCTGTAATCGAACAAAGGCTGGAAATCTCTCAGGTAAGGTTCCTTCCTTCCTCGACGATTCTTCTCTTTTTTATCAAAAACACAAAAAAACCTGCCAGCCGAGGATCAGTTTCAAAATCTTGATTGCATGCCCATGTGATCGACCTCTTTCTTTTGTCCCTTTTTCTCATCTGTTTGCTTCCCTCCTAAGTACAATGTTTTATAGTATTTTATAAAGAGCATTGACCAAAAGGTGAAGATTTAAGTTAACGACCAATGCCTTCGTTCTATATGTTACGTACGCGTACTTCATAAAAGGGATTAATTTAAAGACCTGACTTCGGTTCGGGTTAACGCCACCGACTTGTCATGTAGTTTACCTTCGATTCGATGCATTTGGTTCTTCGTTCGGTCGAGGTTAAGTTTGGAGGAACAGTGGATTTGCTCAATTTCCGCCCCGCTCCATTTTTCTACTTTGGGTACCATTCGAATCTCTACAAATTTTCGATGGAATTAGGTACAACCCGGGTAAAGCTTTTTTTTTTATAAATTTTTTTTATAAATATTAAAAAATTAATTTAGGTAAATAAAATAAATATAAATTGAGAGGGATGTTTTAAAATATTATCCAAATAAAATTAATCTAACCTTGGTAAATTAAAGGAAGTATTTGTTAAATAGAGTCTGTATTATTTTGTAGTCAAAGGTGATAATTAGTTTCCTAATTATAAGCCTATAGTGTCGCCTAATATGAGGTATGTATTGTGTATATATGTTTACTGATTTTGGGTAAATTGGGGAGGCGATTTCCATATTTGTACATGATATCAGTTGCCTAGGGTTTTTCTCTGTCTTCCGCATGCCCTAGCCTGCATTCCTTGCCCATAGTCTTCTTCCTCCTATTTTCTCCTTCTTCTTTTCGTTTCTGTCCAGCCTCCATGTCAGGAAACTGGGCCTCTTGCTTTCATCCGACTCTTGCCGTGTTGAACATCAAGAACCATGTTCCCATTGTTCTTGAAATGGAGAATGTTCAATACTCTACGTGGGCGGAACTCTTCAAGATTCACGCACGATCTCACAAGGTTCTTGACCATATCATTCCCCCAAAAGCCGGAACAGGGAACTATGGTCGACTTTGGATGTCACGGTTCTTTCATGGATTTATTCTACCATCTCTAACGACTTATTGCACACCATTATCAAACCCGACTCTACGGCTATGGATGCTTGGGAAAGATTGCGTGATATTTTCCAGGATAATCAACATTCCCGTGCCGTTGCACTTGAACAAGACTTCTCCAACACATCTTTAAATGATTTTCCAAATGTTTCAGCTTATTGTCAACATCTCAAATCCTTTACGGATCAATTAAAGAATGTTGGGTCGCTGGTGACATATAGTCGGATGGTTTTGCAACTCGTTGGGGGTCTTACCAAACCATACTGAGGAGTGGGTACGTTGATTCGGCAGAGTACTCCTCTTCCTCCTTTCTACAAAGCTCGGTCTATACTCACTCTTGAGGAAGCAGGGATGTCGAAGGAAGCAGCCACAAAAACAACACTGGTTGCTACTTCGAATGATGATGGTTCGACGCAAAGTAGTGCCCATTCCAAAGGGAAGCATGGTTCGAATGGTGGCAGGCGCAATAATGGTGGCCGAAAACACAGTGGCTCTGATGGGGGTGGTCCCAGCAACAGTGGAGGCAAGAATGGTGACCATGGGCAGAACTCTGGTGGCCACGGTGGCTCTGGTGGCAGCACATCTTCCACGCACTGGCAGCAGCAACATCAGCAATCATTTGCATGGCCTTGGTATAACCACGGCTGGCCTGTTCCTCCTTGCCCATTCCCAACTCAAGGATGGGCCAAACCTCCTGTTTCCCAGCAGCACCAGGCAGACCTATTGGGCCCAAGACCACAACAAGCCTATGTGCAGCAAGCAGCATCACCATCTCGCTTTGGGCAGCCCGTGTCTTATGTTCCTATGGATATCGAGACAATAATGCACACCATGTCTCTTCAACAACCCAATCCGTCATGGTATATGGACACCGGGGCTACATCTCACATGACTTCTTCTACTGGTAATCTCTCATCTTATTTTAATTTGAGCAATCATCCTAATAATAATATTGTTGTTGGTAATGGTCATATGATTCCTATTCTTGGCTATGGTCACACAAAATTATCTTCCCCGAGTCAATCCCTTTCCCTTCAAAATGATCTCCATGCCCCTAAGGTAATCAAAAATCTCATCTCTGTTAGAAAATTTACTACTGATAATTCTGTGTCAGTTGAGTTTGATCCTTTTGGGTTTTCTGTAAAGGATTATCGGACGGGGAGACAAATAATGAGGTGTGATAGCCGAGGAGACCTTTATCCCATTTCTTCTTCCTTCAACAATCAAGCTCCCTCTTCTGCCTTTGTCGCCATTTCTTCTAAGCTTTGGCATGATCGATTAGGCCATCCGGGGGCTCCTATCTTAGATGTGCTTAGGCAAAATAAATGCATTGATTGTACTAAAAATTCTATTTCTAGTATTTGTGAGTCCTGTGTCCTTGGAAAACATATTAAATTGCCATTTGTTTCATCTTCTTCTAGTATTGTTATGCCATTTGATATTTTACATAGTGATCTTTGGTCCTCTCCTGTTTTAAGTTCTTCAAGACATTGATATTACATTCTATTTCTGGATGATTTTTCTAAGTATCTATGGAATTTTCCTTTGGCTCGAAAATCTGATGTGTATGACATTTTCGTGTCTTTTAAAGCCCATATTTCTACTCAGTTTGAGCGTAATATCAAAAATGTGCAATGTGACAATGGAAAGGAGTTTGATAATGGTCCCTTTTGGGATTTTTGTAAAGATCAAGGCATGTCATTTCGCCTTTCTTGCCCACATACTTCTTCTCAAAATGGGAAACCAGGACGCAAAATTCGGACTATAAACAATATCATTCGAACACTTCTTGCTCATGCCTCTCTCCCATCATCGTTTTGGCATCATGCTCTCCAAATGGTAACTTATCTTCTTAATGTCCTTCCAAGTAAATTATTGGGCAACAAATCTCCTCTTGAACTCCTTTACAAAAGGGTTCCATCTTATTCTCATCTTCGAGTATTTGGTTGTCTATGGTATCCCCTAGTTCCTTCCACCACTATTCATAAGTTGAAACCACGGTCTACTCCGTGTGTTTTCTTAGGGTATCCAACCAATCATCATGGCTACAAGTGTTATGATATGTCCTCCCGTAAAATTATTATTTGTCGCCATGCCTTGTTTGATGAGCATGTGTTTCCTTTTGCTAAAATGCACTCCCCTCATTCCTATACTTATAATTTTCTAGATGAAGGTTTGTCACCTTATGTCATTCATCATATGGAGCAATCTGGATTACTTCTCCTTGGTAAAATATTATCCAAATAAAATTAATCTAACCTTGGTAAATTGAAGGAAGTATTAATTTAACTTTGTTTAGATTGAGTTGAATGAATGTTTAAAATAAAATAAATGATATTTATACCTAAATTCCCTTATATAATATATATATATATTAGGGGAGACTATTTTAGATAATATTGTATTTATTTTTTTCACTTTTACCTTAATTATCCCCCAAATTAGAGATTAATAAAAACAAGAAAACTTGGGGTGAATGAAAGGAGAAATTTAATCCACATTAACTTAGGTGAACTTTTTTTTTGTTTATCAACATAGGGTATGTATAAGTAAATCGATTAATTCATCCCGATCCATCCCAAACCAAACAAACTATTACAATTGTTTGTCATTTTTCTCGGTGATTTGGGTTATATTTTAGAACATCAAGGGTTCGTAGGAGGCGGTCCATTTCATTAGTAGTTGGGTACACATTCTATGGTGTAACTGCATGCCATCTGCATTATAAAGTCTTTTTTATTTAAATTGAAATAACTTTTAGTAGAATTATCAAGAAAAAATATCATAATATATCTAATATTTTTTTCTACAAATAGAAGTTCGTATTGATATATATATATATATGATGAAAAATAATGATAAAATATAACACTATAGTAGTGAAATATGAAGGTAATTATGGTAAAACATTATAAGTTTGTTATATTTAGGAAAATCGCAACTAATATGAGTAAAAAAAAGTAATAGTAGTTATAGTAAGACATGAAACAATTTTGATGAAACATGGAGGGGATAAAGGTGAAGCATGAAGACAATTATGGTGAACATAAGACAATAGTGGTAAAATATGATGACAATTATGGTGAAATACGTTGAGTTAGTTTTTTTCAGAAAAATTATAACTAACATCGGTGAAATATAACAACTATGGTAAAATATGTAAACAACTATAGATAGAACTTTAGTGAAACATGAAGGTGATAATAGTGAAGCATAAGCATAATAGTAGTGAAATATAACACACTAGTATCAACATAGAAAAATCATTATGGTGAAACATAATAAGTTAGTTTTTCTAGCAAAATCACAACTAACATTTGTAAAATATGAAACAACTTTAGTGAAATATAGAGGCAACTATGGTGAAATATGAAGGCAAAAATGGTGCAATATAGAGAAAAATATAGTGAAAAATGAGGATAATAATGGTAAAACATAAGTATACCAGTTTTGAAATATAGCACAATAGTAGTAAAATATGAAAATAATTATATTGAAGCATGTTGAGTTAGTTTTTCTATAAAAAAATACAACTAACATTGGTGAAATATGACAAAAACTATGGTGAAATATGAAGGAAAACTATAATGAAATATGAAGGTAATAATGATGAAGCAAAAAGCATTATAATGGTAAAAAAAAAATAACACAATAATGATAAAATATAAAAATAGTAAATGTGGTCAAACATAAAGACCATTGTAGTGAAACATTAAGATAACAATAGTGAAATATGGAGATAACTGTGATGAAATATGAAGGCAACAATAGTAAAACATGGCAAAATAATGGTAATTTAAGAAAAAAATTATGGTGAAACATGATAAATCATTTTTTCTATAAAAATCACAACTGACATTGGTAAAATATGAAAACAACTATAGTAAAATATGGAGACAACTATGGTGAAACATGAATGCAATAATGGTGAAACACATACATAAAGTGGTCAAATATAAATAAAATAACAATGAAATGTAAGTATAAAAATGGTGAAATCAATTCTAATATTAAATATCATAACAAAAGTGCTAAAACATAACTGTAACTATAGTGAAACATATAACAATATTTTGCATAATATTTTTCTTAAAGTAAGAAGTATATTAATATTAGTTTCTATATGTAGAGAAAATTCTCAGAAATATATATATATATATTTTTAATAACCTTAACTAAGGATAAACTAAGTTAAACAAAACTTACCTAATAGCTGGTTACATGGTAGACTCATTCACAGTTGGATGCTTGATGAATTTAACTTGCTCATAGGTGACTCATTTTTTTTCTTTTTCTTTTTTATCTCTATCATCTTTTATTCCATTAATCTCATTTATTCCACTATATTACTAATTTAAGTATATTACTTTGTTCTTATTTGTCAATAAAACTCTATTTAGTAAACTTTATAATTAAATTATTAATATATTTATAAATGTATTTAATAGAACAATTAAGAATGTAAGATTATGTGATATGAATAGAGAATTGTTAAATTGGCACTGATATGTCCCATATAGTTCCATTCCTAATAAATCAGCTATGGATCCACTAAACCTAGAGGGTATCCTTCTTTTGAGCCAGATTCCATAATAAATTCCCCACAACAACATAGTTCCAACTATGCAAATCAATTAAGCCTGTACCCTTTTCCCTCTTAGAGCTAGATGCAATAGGTGGACCATGCTACCAGAGCTTTCTTACTATCCACCACATTATCGGTCCATAGGAAACTTATGCGAAGAAAAATACGTTGGAAAATGACTTTTTTTTTTGCATTAGACCATAAAATCATGTATGAAACTTGTATTTTACAACACACATGTTTATAATAATTTTCATGATTTTGATATTATCTACTATGATAAAATATATATGAAATTCGAATCATGAAATATAATTTTTTTAAATAATATATTGGACTATTTTATTCTCTACTATGAGGAAATATATGATTAACATGTTTTACATTATTTTGATTAGGAAATAGAGAAATTGAATATGAATATGAAAATTTGTGAATAATCAACTATAAAGTTACATAAATTATTGAAAAATATGCTTAGCATTGGACCCCAAACATATTTTACTTTAGCAAATTAAAATAAAAAGGGAAAGAATTTAAAAAAAATAACCCTAAAAAGATTTGTTGTTGTTATTATAGTTATTAAATTGTAGTATAGATAATAGATAAATATGTAAAATCATAACCAAAATTCTAAACTCCTAGACATGCTAACTTTAATATTATCTTTGTTATTGTATATATTCATCTAGAACATGCTCACTTTTATCCATCCAACATTAATTTTCATAGAAATTATATGAATAGAGAAGTAGATTATGATCTTTTCTAAAGGTGAATATGATGCTTGGCAAAATCTGACTTCAATCTAGAGCTACTATCCTTTGATTCAGCAAATGATTAGATGGGATTCGCCTTTATAGGGTGCAGTTAAGATTAATGTGGATGGGAGTGTGCTTTCCAATTCAGGTTGTATTGCAACAAGTGGTGTGGCTTGTAACCACAAAAGGAGATGGATTTATGGTTTTGTTGGTAACTTGGGCATAAATAATATCCTTATTTCATAACTATAGGGTATATTGCACAGTGTCATGGAATCAACCAAATGAAATATTAGCTAAGTCCTCATAAGCAATGAATCCCTTGTTAGTGTTTATCTTCTTAATTCCAATATTATAAATCTTCACAAACACACAGTTTTAACTAATACATTGAGAGTTAAGATGAACAAGTTCAATTCTTGCCATGTTGATCAAAATCACATGGAAACAAACCAAGTGGACAATGGGTTAGCCCATGGTGAGCATGAGTTTCTTTTCTTAGCACACATGTGTTTGAGACTTCACCAGAGATTATCCAACATATGTTCTTCTTTGATTTGGTAGGTGATATCTTATATTAATGTAATTGCCTTTTATAGAGGGGGTCCACCTCATTATGTAACCTGGATTTAATCCTTCCCTTGAATGATAAAAAAAAGATAAAAATATGGCATCCTCTTAAATTATGTATATCTTGAGAATTATTTAAATATATTTCTTCCAAAAATGTTGGTATATAAAAAATAATATTCTATGAGAAATTGATGACCATCCTAATTTAAGGCATAATTTGCATCATACACTTGTATGCACCAAGGAAGGTGCATACAATGATAATCTTGTAATTTTGTAGATAAGTGAAAATAGGAGCATGATGTCAAGTATGTATCATGAACATAGAAGTATCTAATCAGGCATTAGATGAAGCTAATGAATTTAATTTTTTTCAATTTTTAAAATAAAGTTATCTTCAATTTAGAATATTCAAAATATAAAAAAAAATACACCAAAAAATTTCTCTCGTTTTTATCTATAAATAGGCACTTATATTTATATACATACATATCTTATAGTTTATGAATACATATCTTTAGGTATATATATGAACAACTTATAGTTTATACATACACATCTTTGGGTATATAATATAAATACACATCTCACAATTTATAAACACACATATTAAGGTATTCTTATACACGATTTTCAAGATATAAATATTTAAATACAAATCTTATAGAATACAAATATACATATTTTAGGATATAAATGTACATCATCCATGCAAAAGATTCCTCTAAGAATTGTTAGTGAGTTTTGTGAATCTACTGCATGGTTGTTCCCAATTAGAGTGACTAATAAGATGTCTCTACATACAAGGAGATGATATATCTATTGTAACAATGAAAGAAATGAAAGAAGAGACATGAGTAAGATATTTTTCTCAACCAAATATGATTTGGCTTGTTTATTCCACTTTAAAAGATCCACACAAACTATGTAGAGATACTAGCATTTGAGTAGTATAGGTTATATGTTGATTTCATAAGCTCCTTTCCCATCAAAGTAGGGGTATTTAGCTTATGAAATATTCATGCTAATTTCAGAAGCTCTTTTTCCTATTAAGTAGAGGTACATGACTTCTAAAATATTCATAGTTAAATAGATGTTAAACACATCCTTTCTATTATCTTGATGATGCTTATAAGCCATTGAACCATAAAAGAAGACCAGGCATACTTCAATTAGTAGATACACATTTTTCATTATTTTAATACATATATTTGGGGAAAAAATACAGATTTTATAGATAACAAAATACACATCTTATACGATAATATTACACATTTTCTAGGATATAAGTATACATCTTCTAAAAAAATAATTTATCACAACAATTATTTTAGGATAAAAATGTACACATTTTAAAACAACACTACACATTGTTTATGAATGTGAATAATTTTAACAAAAGAATGCACACCTTTTAGAATATGAATAAGTATCTTACATAATAAAAAGAAAAATATTATGGTAGAAAAGTACACAATTTTTAGGGTAAAAGTACACATATTTTAAAACAAGAATGCTCATTTTTTATATATAAATACACAATCTTCTAATAAAAGAATATATATGCACATCTCTAAACAAAGATGCACATCTCTAGTCATTTACATATGTAGAAGATAGAATTAGTGAATTAAACAATTATTAAAAATATACACATCTTTCAATATTACATCACATACCTTACATGATAATAATAATACATACATACATACATATATATATATATATATATATATATATATATATATATGATATAAATACACATTATTTGAAACATTTTACACATTCTACATAACTTATAGGATTAAATTATACATATTTAAGTGGTGAAATATACATCTCCTAAAATAATAATTTACATAATCAATTTTGGCCTACAATTTGTGTGCACACAATGGAAGCGATACTGCAAGGCAGAAAGATGCATGAATTGCACAAAACAAATACATGAATAATCAAACTCTATCATGCTCTATAAAAAATTTAATATTTATTGATGATAACCATGAATTTAGGCTTGCCTGAGTTGCCTCAATTTGATCATATAAAATATTACCGATATTCTCTATACTGCTCCCATTCTACATGAAAATTTTAGCATCTTTCATTTTCTCAATTGCAATTTTATAAAAAATGAAAGCAATATTATTGCAACACTTTTGATCATTTTTGTTAATGATATTATGTTGTGATTCATTAGATTCTTCATACCACTTATTGTAAAATACATTGTTAAATATTTTGGGGTTAATGTTAGACTCTTTCCATGCCATGTAGAAGTGATAAAGGTCTTGAGAATAAGTTGATGGTACTTATTCGAATTGAGGATAAGGTAATACACAAGGTTTTTAATTAAGTGGGACAAGGAATTAAGGGATAAGGAAGAGAAAGAAAGTGTATGTGAAATGAGATGTCAAAATTGCTATCATTTATAGGTTGCATACACTCGTATGAGTTTAAGGATTTATGTTTAGCCTATTGAAACTAACAAACCAACAACTAAACATAATGAACACGGTGAAAAGAGAATTGGGATTTATACCTAACAACAATACACCAAAATGAGTGCCCAAACTTAATCAAAAGCTCAAAACTACAAAATCTATAAGTGTGTTTTTGGTTTGTCTAACATGTTCCATATTTAATTTATTACAAAAATTATATATATACCAACTTTATATATATATATATAGCTTACTTTTAATTCAGAGTAGTTGTTGGTAATGCCTATTTGGGGTGTCAATTTTACATTTTTATTTGTTGTTTTAATAGTATATGGTGCAACTGTTATACTCATGGTGTATACAGTGGCATTTAAGTAAATAAATAAAAAATTGTTAGAATATTAGTATTTAGACGGTAGTTTTTATATGGTGAAAATTATGTAAATAATACAAACTATATGTTTTATCATGGTATATTTTATGTTTTATCACGATATGTTTCATGTTTCACTATGATATATTTGATGTGTCATCATGATAAGTTTGATGTTTCATTATAATATGATTCATGTTTTACCATGGTATACTTAATGTTTTACCATGGTTTATGTAACACCCCTATTTTCATCACTTGATTTTTTTTAAAAAGAGTTGATTGCAAAAGTTAAACTATTATAAACATAGTGTGTTATCGCCACACTTCGTATAAGTTTGGTTCTTTTACCTTTCTTACACTAAGTGTTAAGGTTAAAATATTTATGTAATTAAATTAAGAGAAATAATTGATAAGGAATAGAAAAATATTTTATTAAAATATTAAATTGTACCGATAACAAAAGATCGAACAAAAGAGTTAAAACTGACAAGAGAAAAATATAGAAGAGGATATAAAATTTTAAGGGATATCTAGATCAAAAGACACCAGAATGAAAACTAAATAGTCCTAAATTTCAACCCCTACTAAATGCCATCAAATTGTCCACTCAAAGTACCCTTGCAAAGTAAAGGCTGCTCATTAAATAGATAAGAAACCATACAACAAAATCCATCAGTACAACAGTAATGAGTAAACCATTGCACAATACTAAGTAGCATGCAAATGTCACATGCAAGATAACACAAAGTATCATAGCATAACATGTTAAATAGTATATACCATAGCTAAGTGACATATTCAAACCATAACTCATGTCATAGCATATAACACATGCTCATTATATAAAACTTAACCATATTATGATTATTTTATGAATCCAATTATACCAAGGGTATCACACAAAAAGGAAAACACCACACTATATCTAACATCTTTTACAATAATAACCTCTAAACTAATTAAAACATGATAAGGAAAAGCACTAAGATAATTACCAATTAATATACCAAATTCAAATAGTGTATGGATGCTAATATCAAATCAACATACCAAAATCAAGTAGTGCATGGAGGCAGCTACTAAATAAAAAAAACACAACCATCCATGTAAATCCTTATAAAACTATTATTTTTATTTTTAATTAGTCAAGGGGATAAAATAATAATCTAGATACATATATAGTACACCAATCATATTACTGCACTAAAGTAACATAGTATCTTTCCAATTTGTAACCCAGAGACATACAAGTACTCTAATCATATAGGTGTAATAAGGTAAAATAATATCCTCCCATCCTAGGATACATAATCCTTACTTATTTATACCCATTCTAAGGTTCGTAAGTCAACTATAGAGTATATTAGAGCCTTAGCCGAAATTTCGAGTCATTTGACAAAATCGCAAAAAAAAATTGAGGGATTCTACGTCCTTGGGGTAGCTA
Organism: Tamarix chinensis; assembly: GCA_030549775.1. Lineage (NCBI taxonomy): Eukaryota > Viridiplantae > Streptophyta > Magnoliopsida > Caryophyllales > Tamaricaceae > Tamarix > Tamarix chinensis. The sequence continues at coordinate 42,226,213 of CM060181.1, read as the reverse complement.
ACCCTAAAAATCAACCATTCCTAAATCTCTAGTTCTTTCACTTTAAAAATTAATATCTTAATAAGTTGATTATAAAATATCACATAATGCATAATGATTATGATTCCATATTTAATCATTTTCCCTTTATTTTGAATTACTCAAGTTAACCCTAAGGTGAACAATCTAAGCCATAATCAACACTAAGGTGGTGTTGGTGTGGTAGGGGTCTTTTTGTGTAAGAAGGGAGGCAAGGAGGGCGGTGAGACTGGTGGTGACGACGGTGTAGGGTGCGCTGGTTGTAGCGTAGGGTGCAAAAGGGCAACTTGAGTTTCCTACTTTGTATAAGTGGTGAGAGGAGAGGAAGGGGAATTTTGGGAAGGGGAGGGGCTCAGTGGATGTAGGGTGATGCAGAGAAGAGGATGGGGGAAGTGGAAACGACAGTGCGGCTAGGGGGCGATGGCAACGGTGTCTGAAAGGGCAATGGAAGTAAGGGAGATAGGGGGAATCGGGCAGAAAAAGGAGAGGAAAGAAGGGAGTTGTGGCTCTTATAGGAACAAGGGAGGGAGGAAGTGGACAAGGAAAGGAAGAAGATAAGGGGGTTGGTGTCTGTTGGCTGGCATGCAAGCCGATACAACTGCGTAGGGGGGACAATAGTAGGGGGAAGGTTGTAGGGGGTAGGGGAGCAAGTGAGGGAGATGGAGCTTGCAGGGGAGGGGGATCATGCATGAGACATACTTGTTGTACACTCTATAGGGTCAAAATAGGAAAGAAGGAAGAATAGAGAGGAGGGGGAGGTTGCGGAGTTGCATCATCATGTAGGTGCGGTGTAGGTAGGAGGTAGGAGATGAGGGAAAAAATGGAAAGGAAGAAACAAGAGAGGGAGAGAAATGGAAAAGTGGAGGTGGGGTTGTGCACGTACATTAGGTCGGTCGAGGGGGAGGAAATAAGAGAAGGGGAGGGGGAGGAGAGAATGGGCTACCATTAGGCGTGGCTTAGCCAACCGAATAGGAAAAGAAAGATGGAAAAATAAGAAATAAAAGAAAAGAAAAGGACGAAATAAAAGGATAAAAGAAAACAGGAAAAATGGGGTGGCAAGGTTTTTTAGGTTTTGGGGAATTTTAGGGATAATAATAATAATTTTTTTTATTAATTTAGAAATTATTATAATTTATTTTAGGTTAGTTAATTAAATTAGCTTCCAATAACTATATCCTTGTATCATTCTTTTATTGCCATAATAATAATAATAATAATTTTATGAAAAATGGTACATATAATTAAATTTTATTCAATAATTCGTTGTTTTATTCTTTAATCCTAAAATAATAGATTGGGGTATTACATCGCTACTCAATTAAAGAAAGACTTCATCCTCGAAATCACTAGCGTAATCTAGAAGTTGGGAGAAAGGAAATGAGGGGCAAGGCAATTCCAGGGTGACTTGCTAAACTGGGGAATAAAACATGATAAACTACTACCCCCTTAAAGAAAAAGGGGTTTACAAGAAAATTGTCATATCTGAGGCAAAGAGTTCCAGATATGCCTCGTGCATATCCTTCTCGGCTTCCTGCGTGACTTCCTCTATTCTATGGCAGTTCCAGAGAATCTTCATGAGTGGGACTGCACTTGTATAGGTCTTCCAGAGCATGGTATCGAGGATCTGCATAGGTCTCTCTTTGTAGGCTAGAGAGTCGTCAAACTCGACCACATCAATTTGAATCACGTGGGAAGGATTGAAAAACTACTTCTGTAGCTGCAAGATATGGAACATGTTGTAGACATGTGCTAACTCTTGCGAGAGTGAAACCGATAAGCAACCTCCTTGACCTGTTCTAGAATCTCATAGGGTCTGATGTATCTTGGGCTCAACTTGCCTCTCTTACTAAAGTTCTACAAACTTTTTATGGGGGAGACCCTCAACAACACCTTCTCCCTAGGCTCAAAGTTTCCACCATAGTGCTTTTGATCGACGTAACTCTTTTACCCACTATGAGTATCTCTCATTCGATCTTAAATTTAACAAATCTGTTGTGTCATCTCCCCAATCATCTCGGGTCCCATTACCACTGTCTTATTGATGTCACTTCAACACAAGGGGGTCCTGCACTTCTTTCTATACAACTCTTCAAAGAGAGTCATCCCTATGTTGGCATAGTAGATGTTGTTGTAAGAGAACTCTATCTGATGAAGATAATCTTCCCAACAACCTTGGAAGTCCAAAACACAGGCTCGCAACATGTCATCTTAGGTTTGAATAGTCCTCTTAGTCTTCCCATCTATGGTAGGATGAAAAGATGTACTCATATTCAATTTCATTCCCAAGACCTCTTACAAATTTCCCTAAAAGTGGGAGAGGAACCTCGAGTCTCTGTCCGAAATGATATCCTCAGGCACCCCATACCGACTAACCACAAACTTTATGTAGGCACTAGCAAACTGATCCATGCTCTAGGTCAACCTTATGGGAACGAACATTGATGTCTTGGTCAATCTGTCCATGATGGACCAGATAGTGTCACAACCACTTTGTATCTTAGGCAACCCACCAACAAATTCCATGGAGATCAAATCTCATTTCCATCTTGGCACCTCTAGAGGCTATAGTAACCCCGTAGGTCTACGGTGCTCAATATTAACCTTCTAATAGATCAGGCATCTTGATACAAATTCAACTACCTCTCACTTCATATGGGGTCACAAGTATATATTCTTGATATCCTTGTATAGATTTTCCCCTCCTGGATGGACAAAATATGGAGTATGATGTCCCTCTTCTAAGATATGGTGCTTCAACTTTGAGCAACCATGCAGTACACACTAACGACTCTTGTAGTAAAGGCTACCATCTTCATGTATCTAAAACCATTCAACTCGACCTTACCATACCTTTTGACCTCTCCTCTCAAGCTTGGCATCTCAGGGTTGTGCTAAACGGATCTCCTAGAACATTATGGGGGTTATCGTTAAGGCACTCGTGCAAATCATGAGGTTACCCTATTGGATTAGCTCAATCCCCAAGTCACACAACTCTTCCAACATTTGGGTAGCTACCACACAGGAGTTTATAGAGTGTGTGGTCTTCTTGCTCAATGTATTTGCTACCATGTTGGCCTTACTCTCATGGTAGGTATACTCTATGTCATAATATTTGACTAGCTCCAGCCATCTTCTTTGCCTCATGTTCATTTCCTTCTGTGTTAAGATGTATTTGAGACTCTTATGATCGGTGAAGAGCTTAAATTTGGTCCCATATAGGTAGTGCCTCTAGATCTTTAACGCGAAAACCATTGTGGCTAATTCTAGATCATTAGTCAGATAGTTTTGCTCGTGCTGCTTCAATTGATAGGAGGCATATATGACCACTTTACCATTCTACATTAATACAAACCCTAGCCCATTCTTGGATGCATCACTATAGACCTCAAAAACCTCGGAACCCTTTGGCAGAGTCAAGATAGGTGTTGTGGTTAACTATCTCTTTAGCTCTTAGAAAGCCTCATTGTAGGACTCTACCATCTCTTTAGCAATGCCTGAGGAAAACCTCAGTACCTTGGTGAAACAAGCATAGTACTATCAAACCTTAATGTTACCTTGTGTGAGTTTCATGAACTCCTTGAGCTTATCCCTCTTTAGGCTCTCTAGCTAGAACCTAGTGCGCAGGGTGGTCTTGAAGGCCTCCTAGGTCATTTGGGGATTTTCTCGAGTATGATGCTCAACCCACTAGGCATCTACAATGCTCCTCAAGAAGAACGTTGCAATGCTAGACTACCTAGTTGGCGGGAAGTCCACAGCCTCGAAGATGCGATCTATGTCTTAGATCCACCCTTCTAGGATCATGTAGTGGAGGGTGGTGACCAAAGACCCTCTAGAGATAGTCCTCCATGGCACCCTCAGATTGATGCTATGGAGGCGGGGGTGGTGGCTGAGTCAGGAGCTGGTGTTGGATGAACTCCATGAAGGCCTCAAAGGCCTTTGCCAGGCATCCAACCCTTCTGTTCATCATATATTGATTCTTCAAAACAAAGGATACATTAGAATTGAACCTTTTGGTTTGCAAACATTCATACACACTATTCCCCTTTTAGGGTATTTATAGACTACCCTCTTTCATTTCCTCACTAGTGGACGCAGACTTAGAGGCATCAAAATAAGATAGGAAAACACTTCTCAGGGTGTAAAACATTTTCAAAACTAGGGAAAACTTTTTGCAACCAAATTTTTCGAAAAAAAGGAGCATGGTTATCGGAACCATCGCTTTGATAATAACTTGTAACACCCCCAAAAATCATAGTTGAAAATTTTCTTTTGTTTTAGGAAAATCACACACTAAAAAGGGGGTGCTATCACCATGATCAGTATCAGTTTGGCCCCTCTTCAAGCTCATACTAATCACAAGGCTAAAAGAATAAACACGAATACAGAATCGTAATAGAAAATGATTAAAACATGAAGGAGTCTAAAATTGAATTATAGAAAATGCTAAATCACATAAGAGTTAAGGTCAGTACAACAGAGAAATGAAATAAAAAGTAGGATCCCATTATAGAGGAATACAACATAAATTACAAATGGAAAACAATCCAGAATACACTCTCTCCAGCCCTGACCTCACCAAGGCATCACTCTGCCCTGACCAGCTCATTGTAAGTAGTAAAGTCATCTAAGGCTTCATTGCCTAACTGCACAGACTCAGGAGGGACCATTAATCGTGAGAATGAGTAACAACCATGATAAGGGTGATCAGTACGCTATGTATTGAGTAAGGTAATAATATAGTCAAAACAGGGCATACCAACACAGAATATAGATCTATAAATATAGTACTGATGGCCTAAACTCCAACAGGGGTAAAAGATCTAACTAAACCCACTATTATGATTGGTGGACAGGAATAACCACCCCAAGGCAGAATCCACCTGACCACTATTATTACCAGTGGATCGGTAAATATCCTACATCCGGTGCGACCCATGTGGTGTTCCACTATAAGTGATTAGTGACATTTCCATAGATTATTATCATCCAAGGGTTCTACTTATTGAGCTTGGGACCCCTACTATTATAATCGGTGGACTGGGAATAATAACCCTCAAGTAAAATACACCTGACCACTATTTTAACCGGTGGACCAGTAAACATATACAACCCCCTGACAAAATGCATATGGTCATTGTTATAACTACTGGACTGGTAATCATCCTACATTCAGGCCTAGATCAATAATCTTTTACTTTAAGTGATTAGTATTTTATTCTTATCTTATTTTCCAAGTAACACCCATCCACAAATGCATAACCTAATGGATACTCTTGACTTACTACCGCTCGACCAACTTAGACTTCCTGAAAACTCTATCCCTTGACCTAGAACATCCAAACCCTCCAAGACTCCAGGGACCCCCAAACATTTTTCCACCAACATCATTGCAAACCTAGAAACCTCATATACATATGTCAAGGTCCACTCTCCTTTTTCTCCACCTATGCTCACCATCACCCACTAGGGTTTCCCTCACTAGGGTTTCCCTTTGAAACCCTAATCTAGCCTATATGGGCCTTGCCACTCCTCTCCTTATTTATCCCAAATCTCCCTTGATTCGAGCACCATCACCATACTCACCCCAAATCCTTAACTCACACATGTGATAATGACATCTTAGCTGGTCACCCCAAAAAACCCTAATATTCCCCCTCTTTCTTTCATACCTCCTTCTTTTACACAACTCTACCCTCCATTTGTCTTAACCCACACCCTCCATATGGTACACCCCTCATCACAATACTGATGTTCTACCTTCTTCCTCAACCTTCCCCACAACACACCCTATCCTTAGGGTTGTTTCCATTGAAACCATAGTTTATATTCCCATGCACCTTCTCATCAACCCAAGTACTAAAACTTCCCCAAGTACACTAACCACCCAAAACACACTTTCCTCGCCTATGGTTAACCTCCAAAAAAGAATTCCACAAATAAATATTCCCCCCATGAGAAGTGCACCCCCTATGCAAGGCTCATACTCCCTATGCATGTTTTTACCCTAACCCCTCATATTATCATTTCTCCTTTTAACTACTCCACCATATTTCATGAGATAGCTAGGACATTTTCCACATATCACTTCACTCACTCCACCCTCTTTATTTTATTTCATTTCCCTTGGCTACTCAAGTCCCACCTAAGACATCTAGGCATACATATATTAACATTTCAACCATACATAAGAATATGCCCACCCATAGCAAATTTTATCCATACATACATCAAATAATGGAAATCATGCTTACCATACCTTATCTCCTTGCAAGTCAAGCTACAATACACATACTTAGTTCACATACATATATATTTACGCATAACATACAACTACACCCATTACACACACAAGACTCATAACACAACCCTAATCTTAACTATATCCTTGCCTAGTTGGCTCTAGGCTTGAAGAAATAAATCCTATGCCTCCTCACGGGGAAGTTTTTGTTCAATACCTATAATGAGAGCATCAACTAGATCATTTCACTTTCTTCCTACCTCTTTTCACATTTTTCTTATTTTCTTAATAATAATAATAATAATAATAATAATAATAATAATAATAATAATAATAATAATAACACCACCACCACCAATGATGATGATGTTCATGATAATAATGTTAATAATAATACGTTATTAACATAAAATACACTAAATAAGTAAGAGGGAGAAAGGTGTAACCAAAAAGGACCCGAAAGGTAAAGATGATGATGGTGGCGGTGGTGGCTTGGAGGGGCGGCGGTAGTAGTGGTGATGTAAAGAAGAGGCTTTTAGGGTTGAAAAGGGGATGGAAGGTAGGGTTTCTTGGGTGGTGGAGCTTTCTGGCTTAGGTGGTTAGTGGTGGTGGTGGTGGTTTTGTGGCAGCGATGACGCCCAAGAGGAAGAGAGGAAGAAAGGGAAGAAAAGAGAGAGGAGAAAGGGAGAGGTAGAGGGAGAGGTTTTGGTGTGTTAGGGATTATATTTATGCAGTAAGGGAGGTAGAGAGGGTGGTGAGACCGGCAATGGCAGTAGCGCATGGTGACGTTGGTGGTGGTGTAGGGTGAAAAAGTGTAGCTCGAGCTGCCTACTTTGCACTAGTGGGGAGAGGATAGGAAGGGGAAGGAAGGGGATGGGGATGGGCTTAGTGGATGTAGGGTGATGTAGGGAAGAGGATATGAGGGAGTAGAGATAGGGGTAGAAAAGGAAAGGAAGAAAGAAGAGAGGGAGAGAAAGGGAGGGGGGGTCATGTATGTGGGTTAAGCCCGTCGGGGGGGGGGAGAAAGGAAAGAAGAGAAGGGGAAGGGAAAGAGAGATTGAGCCGCCGCTGGGTGCAACCCAGCTGGCCGAAGAGAAAAAGAAAGAATGATTGAAAAGGAAGAAAGAAAAGAAAAAAAAGAGGAAAGAAAAGAAAAAAAAGAGGAAAGAAAAGGAGCAAAGAAAAAAAAAGGAAAAATGGGGTGGTAGGGTGTTTTAGGTTTTTGGGAGTTTTAGGGATCATAATTAATAATAATAATAATAATAATTTTTTTATTAATTTAGAAATTATTATAATTTATTTTAGGTTAGTTAATTAAATTAGCTTCCAATCATTATGTCGTTGCATAATTTTTTTATTGCCATAATAATAATAATAATATTTATAAAAAAAGGTACATATAATTAAATTTTATTCAATAATTCATTATTTTATTCTTTAATCCTAAAATAAAATTTTGGAGTATTACAAAAACTACCGAAGGAAAATGAACCCACAAAATCAAGTTTGCCTCGTTCAACCTATGAGTTCAAAATCAATGTTATCATGAGATTGAAGGTGAGGTAGGAATTTCAAAAGATGCTAAAGGTGAGGGACGACGAGGGACTTAATAGTTCAAAGGATGTGGTTTGCCTTTACCCTTTGAAGGCAATCCACTATCATTGTCGGAAAGAAGGAGGAGTTGCAATGAGCAACATCATTCTCGTTCGTCATGAAGGTTGGAGGGTTGAGTGAGATAGATAATTGTTGAGGGGTAGAGAGTAAGATAGAAGAGGGTTGAGAGTTTTTTCTCAACTTCTCCTTCTCATTCTTGTTCTTCATTTTGTACCTTATCGTTCATTGTTGTTGTCAAAAAGGAGGAGATGCGGCGAGTCAAGTAGCGTCGTTCTCATTCATTTGTCTTGGAGGGTTGGGGGTCAAGTGAGATAAAAGAGGGTTGAGGGGTTGAGACTCGAGATAGAGTGAGACAAAAGAGATCGAGATGAGAGTACATATGGCTGACTAATTGAGAGTTTTATAATCAGTAGTAGTGTTAACATGTGTTTAGGGTATGGGTTCATTGTCCATGAGTGTTTGAATTGAGAGTGTTAAAGACTAAGAATGTAGGTACGGGGCAGACTAGATAAATTCTGGCCCAAATAATAAATCAAGTAAGTGAATTTTATACACACACACACACACACTTCTAAATTTATGTTTTATATAATTATATATATAATAAAAAATTATGAAAAAATACATAAATATTTTTATGAATTGAATATATTTTTTTCATATCGAATATCTAATTTATTTAATTTTTGTTCATCAAATATGATGCTTGATTTGAAAAAAAAGGATCATTTATTTACTTTTTCAGATCAAATTACTTCAGATATTGGATCGAATAAGCATATATCAAATAATATGAACAACCTTTAGTTACGTTGTAGAAATTGCGTCATTGTTTGGTGTGGTGGTTTAGTTTTTACTATTTATTTAGGTTTACCTAGGTAAATAATCAATATTTATTCCAATATTTCCTATATCGCGGGAAAAATGAATCACAATGATATTTAAGGACAATTCCTTTTCATTTATAATAAGGTATATTATCTTTCTTTTGATGACCACATGTTAGAAAAATCTAATGTTGTCCTATTATTATTTGAAAATAAGGAAAGTAAATGTTGATAAACTAATTGTAGTTTGAGTGTATAATAGGTAATATCTGCTCCATATAAAAAGAATATATTTTAGGTGTACTATATCCATTTAAAAAAGAAGAAGTTATTTTAGGATCAAGTTTTCATTTAAAACTAAAGATATTTTAAAAAAGAGAGTCGATAGTTAGCTTTCACTTTTACTTTTATTTTTATTTACTCTCTTTACATTAATAATTAATTTATTTATTAATAAAAAATACAAGTATAATATTAATATTAATACTTCTTAAAAAAGTCTACAAAATCCTTTTGATGGAGGCTTTTTTTATTTATTTATGAAATATAATATTTTAGAAAATGCAACTCTGAATTTCTTTATGAAATATAATATTAATGCTGTTTTCTTTAAATTGTGTAGCTTGAATATTAAAATTATGAACTATTCTCTACGGCGGAGTAATTACTAGCCGTCTTTCATCCTCAAAATTAGATATGATCTATTCTCTATTCATTCATAAATCGCTAAATTTATAGATCAATCAATGTAATTCGCTAGCAAGCATGCACAGCTTTTTTCATGCTTGTCTTGTCTTGTAGCAGAAAAGGATAAAAAGAACCACAAGTAGATCACCGCCACCCATCGCGAAGTCATCCATAGATACTCTGTCTCCAACAAATCATTATCTCTCCTACGGTATTAGGTCAGTTACCCGTAACGTAAGTGTCTCCAGCTAATATACCAACCTTCCATGGACATCCATCCCTAATGGCCTAACAACTCGGATCCCTCATCCCCGTCATTTTTTTTATTCTTTCATATATATTATATGTATACACTCATCTCCACCATTACTTTTTTATCCATTTATATATATTCTTTAAGATTTCATAAATTTTTTTATTTATTAGAGGCTACTTTTTATTGCTATAACTTTGTTTTATTCATTAAATACTAATTTTTTCTATATTAATAAAATAATAAATTATAATGCTATGGATTTTTGTTAGTAAAAACAAAATTGTTACTGCTATTAATATTTTCTTGGTTTTAATAAAATGATAAAATTATAATGCTATTAATTCTTTAATTATTAATTTTACACATTAACATTTATATATTGTTTTAATAAATTAAAGTTAACGGAGAATGATGTTCTAGGGGTGGTTTCCCATTACCGGGTGTCAAGTGTCAACTACGGGTGATTGACTCACCGGAGGATAGGGCTCTACGGGTGACTCACTCACTTTAGAGGATGAGTTATCGGTGGTTTATACATACAATTAAAATTTTTCACAAAAAAAAATATTGTTTTAAAATTTTCTTTGCTAAAAAAGAAAAAATAGTCGTTACATATTTAATGGAGATTGATTACAGAATTTGATCTTAGATATTGTATATTGAAGATTAAAAGGTTAAAGATTGAATAAGGGAAAAGGAAAAATAAGTTGGGATGAGTGGGAAATGTGTGGGTATAATTGTCAAGGAAATAAATACTGACCGTTAAAGGATATGAACTTAATAATGGTATGCGTGCATCTAGCATGGCTTAAAAGAGGGCTTTTCGGGAGAGGTATTATTCATAAATTGATATGTTTATTTAATAAGTTATGTTAGAATTGTAAGTAATTTGATGATAATTGAATGTTTGAGTTTGACTCATTTAACAAAATAAATAAAGGTAGTTGAGGTTTTAACGAACCGAAACAAACTCGTTAACCTAGTGTTTAATTTGATGTTTTAAATAAGTTGAATTTAATTTTTTTTTATATTTGAATTCGACTCATTTAATAATAAATTTTAAATTAAGGTTCGTGATCAATTTATTTAATTAAATAAATAAGTTTATAAAATATCCTTATTTTTATATATATATATATGATGAATATACCCGGTCCATCCTAGTGGCGATGAGTCACCCAGCTAACCTCAAAAGCAACAACCAGTACGAGTAATTATTTTCAGGGAATAAATAGTTGGTCATGCAATCTCTTTATTTAATTTATATCGGTTTCAACGACACTCCTCTGCGTTCTATGCATGGAATCTCTGGTTTGATTATCATACGGTGTTCAACATACACTAATTGACCAATTTTGGACGGATCCTAAGCAAGCAGGAGGATAGGATTTCATAATTCCATCTCCCTAATGACCCAAATAAAATTAATTTAGTTGAATAGGGTAGGGTAGGTATATCATGCTCCTGTAAATTACAAACAGAAGTCGGTTGGTTCATGATATATTTTTTCAAGCAATCCTACAATCTTAGGCGCCTGTGATAAACTCAAGCTCCTTTATTTATATCGTAGCCCACATTTTAGGCTCACATAATCCGACTTTTAATATTCATAGTAGGCGGAAAAACGGTTCCACTTCCGCATGCTAAATAAATATACTCCCAACTTCCGACCTCTCTCTTTTGTGTCCGTACTGCTAATTGACACGTAATATTATTTTATACTGAGAAAGTATAGTTAAATTAAAAACATAATGGGTGATAATAAGAAAATACTAACAACAATCGTCCGAAGAACTATAGTTAAAAAAATTTTAAAAAATTTAAAAAAATTTATTATTTAATAATATCTATTAATTTGTGTAATTGATATGTATTTGTAAAATAATATTTCCTCCGCATTCAAAAGCATATCATAATTTTTTGTAATAAAATAGACTATCATTTAAAAATATTAAAAACAAATTTTTATCTTTTATTTTTTTAATACATAATAAATTTTAATCTACTTTCTATGCTTGGTACAGTAGAAAAGTTGAAAAAGTAAAATTAGAAGATCAAATATCATATAACGATCTCATTAAAAAGTGTGAAGAGATCAAAGAAAAAGCAACAATAATCTTTGATACATGAAAGAGTTATTTTTAAAGAAGCCAATCGGTCATTAAATTTAATCTAAAAAAAATAAGTCATTTTAAAAAAATCAAAATTTACTTTTTTGTTTTTACCATTCTTTTTTTAATTATAAATATATATTTAAATTTTTTTATTTTTTAATCAAGAATTTAAGTGTAATTTTAAGACTAATTTTATTATAAAAGTATACAAATTGACATAATAATTTTTTTTATACGGAATGAGTATTATTTTAGAAATAAAATCAAATATTTATTAATAAATCTAAGGGATGGAGTATAAAAAAAATATTACTATTTACTATCAAGAAACATTAAATTCTAAGAAGGGTAAAAGAAGTATCGTGCTATCATTTGCTCGGGCAAAGAACACGCGTACACCGCTAGTGCACCACCCACCATCCATGATACATAGCAGTCATTACTTTTACCATGTCGAGTATCAAAATATCCATACAATTTCATTCCAACGAATAGCTACCCCTTACGACCGTACAACCCCTCGATTTTCACACCCACTCCTTAAATACCTGATTTAGCTAAAGCATGAACCGCCGTATTTGACTCTCGGCCCCGAAATCACATGGAATTCCTGCCAAATTAGATGCCGCTGCGTATATAAAATTAAAGCTAGAAGGTTGCGCTACACGACCCTTCGCTGGGTGCAGTGCACCATCCAACGGCTAAATTATTATGAGCAGTAATAATTACAATCAATAATATATGATAAGGTAAATAGTTATTATATATATTTAAATTAATATTAGATTAAAAATACTTAAATATTTATATATATATTTCTAAGGAATATAATTAATAAAATTATATATTTAGTAGTATACATAATAATAATAACAAGATATACCAATATCTCTAATATATTTATTTATTTATTTTTCAAATAGCAATGATAGCCATATTATTAATAAAGACAAATGAAATTATAGTCTTATTATGCTAATTAGGGTGTGTATGAATCACAGGACAATACAAAAAGACTAGAATAATCAACATACTGTTAAAATTTGGTAGTAAAATGTTGAGGGAAAAAAATTTACACAATAATCTTATAAAATATAAAAAGACAGTTTATAATATATGTTGTTTAAAACATGCATTAGTAGTCCAGTAATGTATACTCTCTCCATATCAAAAAAGAAAATTATTTTGTCATTTTATATACTTTTTAAGAAAGTAATAAAAATATTATTAAAATTACACCTTTTATGAAAAAATAACAAAGTATTTAATATATATATATATATATATATAATTAAAAAAATTAAGGATAAAAATAAAAAATAAACTTTTATTTTTTTAAAATAACTTTCTTTTTTATACAAAAAATTGATAACAGAATGACTTTCTTTTTCATACGGAAAGAGTATTATATAAAAATAAACCTAAAAGTAAATTACAAAATAAAATAATAAAAATTGTATAAACTTGCAAACTCATATACATATAAAGAAAAAATTTAACTAAATAAAATTCGAAGATAGATAAAAACACTCAATTGGTATTCGGTAAAGATATAACCTATGCCGCATTGATTTCTTTGTGCTCAATCAGTATAGAGAAAAATACATCTAAGTGCTCATTTGGTATGGGAATAATAGGAATAGGAAAATTATCCCAAAATTTTATATATCTTATATAATCTATTTAAAATTAAATATTCTTAATTTAATGAATATCCATTTTAAATCTTAATTTAATATAAAATAAATATTTTATTAAAAATATATTTATTATTATTAAATAATTAATATAAAAGATACAAAATAAAATAAAAAAATCACTCCGATTATCCCTATACCAAAAAAGCCCTAAATTTACCATGCCAATCACTTAACACATCGTCTATTGTCCCCTTTCTTTCGCCCTCAGGTACCGAAACATCAGTCTTCCACTTGATCAGACCTTTGATCGGAGCCAAGAATTTTATCGACCCTACAATTATGCTTGTTTGGAATTGGCGAGGCCGAAGTCCAGTAGGCAGCTTAACCTTCTAACAATCTTATCAGTAGTCAGGGGGAAGGAAGGTATCCGGGACTTAAGCCATCATCCCAGCCGCCAAGCATCATACCTTGTGTTACCAGGATCTAACCCTTTTTTTTAATAATAAAAATAAAATTCTGAAGTTTCGTTCTTTCCAAATTGATCATAGAATTATATTAAAAGCCGCCTTCCTCACCTTATCTAAGAATTTTAATCTGACTGGATTGCACCATTAGTCATGACATTAGTTAAGATTGTCTGGGAAACACCATTGCACTCCCTACTGTTTGCGACCATCACAACCAAACCTTTCTGCACCATCATATCCTAGAGGAAAAGATGATAGAAGTTCTCCTCATGTCATAAAAAACAAAAGAAGCAAAAAACCCACATAGTTTCATGTATATATCAAAACTAAAATCAAGGTACAAAAAGGCTTTCTGGCAAATGCCAACCATGATTTTTTATAACATAATAAATATAATTTCTAAACCAATTGATGTCTGTGCACGATATTCAAGAATTATGTACTCTTATAACAATGTTAACGAAAGTTGTGTTTATACCCAATAAAAATCCTTTTATTTAATTTCAATGGCCATCCTCGTCTTCTTTCTCAACACTTATGAAATTATCTTCAATTCCCTTGATTATGTGAAAGACATTGTAATTAAACTAAATGTCAGAAGTATTATATATATATATATAGATTTAGGCTCTTATACAAACCATTACTTAACATACAAATGTAGGAACCTTTAATTACCATTAGATCTAGAAGATTGAAGGGTCAAGATTAAAATAAATTCAAGTTAGTTATTTACTAAATCTTGACCATTGATCAAATACTAATATAATGGTTATGATTGGTTCCTACAAATATATTTTAAAAATAGTGTGTATGGGACCTTCACCCTATATATATATATATATATATATATATATATATATATATATATATATATATATATATATATATATATATATATATATATATATATATAAATATATTGCTTATTGTGTTGAGAAGCTTTAATTTATATTTGTGGAAATTGATGGTTCATTACCTTCATCATTTTTTTCTGCAATGGAGTTAGCAACATATGATTGGTCATCACTATCATTGTTTAATGAAATAATGTATTATTATAATAATTAGCACTTGTTTGGATCTCCTTATAAAAATTAATTATTTATGATAATTATTTATTTTTAAAAAAATCAGGCTAGAATATTTCTAAAATAAGTAATTATCATAGATAATTAATTTTTATAAGGAGATCCAAACAAGTGCTATATTGGGAGATTTATTTTGTTCATTTCTTGGGTTTTTGTAGGCATTAATAATTTCCTTGAGTCCTTGTTGTTACCTCATGCTAAGCTCACTTTGTTTTGCTCCATTCTATCTTTTTTCTTTCATCTTTGTTGGCCATCTTCCCGGTGTCCCTTGATTGTTGTTGTGGTGGTGATTCCTCTTATTAGAATAGTTATTCTTTTCATGGATGTTAGATGAAGGTACAACTAATTTTCACCTTTTGATATGTTCTATCATGTACATAGTTGTAACCCAGTAAATTAAACTAAAAAGAAAATTTATATTCTTTAAATTGAGTAGAAAGTTGAGAAGTATGATCCTTATGACAAAGTTAATTTGTGAAAAGTACCCTCAATTCATGAAACATTGCATAGGTACCGAGAGGGAAAAAGGGTGAAGTTAGTGGGGTGAAAGAAAAATAGTGCAAGAGTGCCTTATGCGATGTAATGTGTAATACTCTATTAGTAAAAATCTAATTTAGAAACTCTAATTATAAAATTGATAATTATGTGTAATTAACTATGATAATTATTATAGGATGCTATATATTAAATATACTATTATTATTATTATTATTATTATTATTATTATTATGGAATATTACATGTAAATTTAATAAGGTTTAAATTTGAATAGAATTTGGGTTATTAATTTTATTTTTAGTTGGAACCTTAACTTCTATCTATTTTACTGAGCAATCCTAATTCTATTAACCGAATGTTTTTTTTTTGGTTAAGCTATTCTAACCAACATCTCTAACCTATTATGATTTTTTTTCTTGCATATCCCACCTTCACCTCCCCTAGTGCTTTTCTCTCCTTCACACCATCCTCTTTGGGTCACTCCATACCTCTACCTCCCGTGTTCCCCTCATCTTTGTATGCATGTTCGTTCACATACCCCTAGCCCATAAAATCTCTTGTTCATCTCTATTCTTTTGTTTTAATCCTACCAAAAGCTTAACCTTTGGTCTCTTCCTTCTCCCATTTTATCTCAAGATTCCATTCCTAACAAATCCTCAGCTTTTTCCATTGTTGTTTTGCCATTTTCATCTGAGCATTTTGTGTCAAGCATTGTAACCCCACTTTACCGTTCCCTTTCTACATGAGTAACTCATGTTGCATCTCCATTAGTAGCGTGAGATACTCATATTGCTTGCCCCTTGTGTTGCATTTAAACCCCACACACAACACCCACTTATTGCACCTTTAACTTGCCACGTAAACCACTAACATTGCTCCTCCATTTGTTGCATCAAGCTTCATCGCTCCACCCCTCCTTGCTATGTGAAACATGGAAATTACTCCCTCTTGTTTCATGAGCATGTGACACAACCATGCCCTTGCTACGTGACATAATGACATAGGCAACCTTGAGTTGCACCAACTATTCATGTAGCCAACCCTTGCTAATGTTAGCCTCTACCAATGTAAGTCCTTTCCTACTTAACTCTTTGATGCTGCTTGGAATTTTTTGTGTGAGAAGGTGACACTTCCCCACCCTTTTAGTGTGAGAGAATCACGATTCTAAGTTCTTGTAGCATGAGTTTCTACATTCTTGTATTATTGCTATATAATTGACTTGCATAGTCTCCCTTTGCCACAAATATCTTTTAAACCTTTTCCTGAGCTGTGTTGTATTCGATGCTAATATATGTGTTGTTGGGTGTTAATTATTTAGGTAATCAATTAGGTGTCATCGAGAAAATAACTGTTATGTAACTTAAATTAGGTTAAGTCCAATCACTTATGAGACAGTACAATCTTATTTGTAAGCATAATAGGTTTTTAAGATCTTAATTCATGCTATAGTTTTAGGTTATGAGAGTGTTATGAAATGCATGATAAGATGACAACATGTTCTTAAATAGTTAACACGTACGTTTGATTTACCATTAAACGTTAGATGTATACATATGAAATGTGTAAAATAGTTAATGTATGCATGTCTAGAGTTTTGCTAGCATTTTTTTAACTTTCCAAGATATTATTTTTATGCCATGTTAAGAGTTCCATGCTTATCATTGTATGTATAGCTAAGGTTGATATAAATAACATGAAAACATGCATGCATGATCAAGGTTAACATATGATAATTGTTATTTGCATGCTCTAGGGATTAAAAATGCTTCCTTACATGCATCATGATGTTAATTGCCATCTTAAAATGTTGTATCATGCTATAAATATGTATGCATGTGTTGCATGGAATCTGTGACATGTTAGAGATATATGATTTTTGTTTGCACACATAAGTTGAGAAGTGCATGCAAAATGAAAAATATAGTTTATCGATAAGTCTTAAGATTTACCTACTTACTGAAATATTGTAAATTGCTGTCTTTTAGCATTTTCATAATAATTTCTCATAATAATCATATTTGGTATGAAATTGGGTAATAATGATGTAATTATGATTTTTAGAGAATTTTGGTCATTATTGACCTAATGCACCTAATGTGAATAATTGGACATAGGGTGCCCTTATTGATAAGTTGATCTTAATGTTGACTTTAACCTTGATTTAGACCATTAACCTTAGATTTGACTTGAATAATTATAAATAAAGGGCAAATGGTTAACTATGGATATGTAAGTAGTTGTGCAATATGTGGAATTTTTGATCACCCTATAAATATTAATTCTTAAAGTGGAAGACCTTGAGTTTGGGAATGGGTGATCTCTAAGATTAGCTATCCTAGAGATGAGGTGTAGACCTTGGGTGGTTTTGGTTCGTTAGTGTGATGTTGTGTCCCAAGAACAAGAAGGCCCTATTCTACACTATAGGTGAACTACGAGCCCTATAAGGGGTATTAATATTTAAGGATTATGTGATCTAGGTTGATGGATACTATTTTATCAATGTGCATCAGTATGACTAGAAGTGCCATAGTGTCCCTGGTTTGATGGTAAGGATATTGTGTTGCTTTCGTGCATCAACATGACTTGGTGTACTGTAATGTCCCCAGATTAATTATATTCCCTTGAGTAATTAAAAGTGGAAGTAAATATTGTGTAATAATTTAAATGGATTGTTCTTGGTTGTTTGATTGGTAGGTATCTCTTTGCACTTTTAGATTTTGTATATGGTTTGGTAGTTGCCTTTCTCCACTACTTGATTTTCCTACGTTGGTTCAATAGATGCCTTAATGCCCTACCTTTGGTATTTGGAATTGATTTGTATTTATTGGTTTGATAGTTGTCTTAGTCCCTTACCTTTGTATGTGGAATCTATTTGATTAGCCGGTTCTGATTATGGATTTTGATTTAGTTATTATGTGTTTTGGGATTGATTTGAAATGGTTAAGTATGTTGGTCTGTTAGGATAAGACCTTTATGTAGTATATGTTACCACATGATTATCCGTGCATTATTATTGCACGTGTTTTGTGCCTTGGGCATATTTTCAGGTTGTTGTGTGATTTTGTACAATTTGAGTATGTTTTCTCTTATGAGGTGTTATGATTTACTTAGTATGAGAAAGTTGTATAGTAAACTTTGATTAGTTATTTAATACACATCATAACATTGTGTTGGCTCATGCATGAGCTGGAAAAGTTTGGGGATAATATGTGGGTTTTGTGAGAAACACAGGGGTCCCGTGTTTTCTCATGTAATGTTTTGATTTTTTTTGGATAAAAAGCTAAGAGTAAGGAAATTAACATGGGGTTCTTGTGTTTTCTAAACTCATACCTTGTTTTTCCTTTGTTTCCATAACATGCTGTTTTTCCTTATAGGATTTTTTCTAGTATAAAATATATATGAGAAAACCCTAGCCATTAAGTCGTGCAACCCAACTTTTTCTTCTTCTTCTTCTTCTTCTTCTTTATAGAAATATCCATTAAAAGAGAATTGTATATTTGTGTAATTAATTAATTGAATTATTTAATCATCCTCTAATTATACAAGAACATTAATAAAGATATCTAATTTTCCCTCAATTGTTATGTTTTCAATTGTTCATCATCTTATCAATTATGATTGCATTTTGGATCCATTCATTCCATGTAATTCCGCAATAATTTTATATTAAAGTAGTGGTTGTTGAAGAGATTTGGCAATCAAGATGGTACAAGATTTTATATTGAGAAGTTCAATCGATCTATCAATTTTGGATTATAAAAATTAAAGATGCAGGCGATCCTAATTTAGAATAAGTTGGAAAAGATATTATCTGATCATTTGAACAAACCAGCTTCGATGACAAATGAGAGATTTAGTGAAGTCAATTTGAAGTTCTTCTCTGCCATACAACTGTGTATGTTGAATGATGTATTGCGAGAAGTGGCAAAAAAATTAATGGTGGCTACCTTGTGGTTAAAGCTTTATTGTACATGATAAAGTTAGTAGCAAATCGCCTATTATTAAAAAGCCGGCTTCATAACCTGAAATTAGGTGATAGTTAGTCCTTGAAATCTTATCATGATAAATTTGATTATATTATGATAGATTTGTATAACATAGAAGTTAAATTAGATGGTGAATATTTGGCTATTATGCTATTATATTCTTTGCCTATTGGTTTTAAGCATTTTGGGGAGAATGTGTTATATGGGAAGGACAAGTTAGTCCTTGAAGATGTGAAATTCACCCTACTACAATAGGAGTTGATTGATAGTTAATTGACTAACATCGATGTTTTTAGGGAATCACTTAGTGAGGGATTGGTAGCTAGGGGAAAGACACATGAGCGGGGGTTTAATGACCACAAAAGTATAGATTTAAGTTGAAGATTTGGTAGAAGAATGTGATATGTTGTAGGTGTCACAAGAAGAGGCATGTTAGGAAGTTTTATCCTAATAGGAAGCCCGATGCTAAGTTTGGTGAGTCATTCGGTACGAAGAATGATGTTGTTGTTTCTCATGTAGACAATGATGGAGATGTGTTGTCGACCATTGATAGACAAAATAAGATCATTGATAGATGGATCTTGGATTCTGAGTGTTCTTACCATATTTGTCCCAACTAGAGTTGGTTTGAGGCATTCGAGGCGACTCAAGGTAGTGTTGTCTTGATGGACAACAATGTTGCTTGCAAAGTTGGTGGGATTGGGATGGTGAAGATGAGAATATATGATGGTGTGGTTGAGACATTTTCTAACGTGATACATGTCTCAAAGATGACCAAGAACATCATCTCTTTGAGTTCCTTAGATTGTAATGGGTAACGCTGTGTTATTGAAGATGATAACCTAAGAGTTACAAAGGGGGATCTAGTGGCGATGAAGAGGAAGTAGGTTAGGTCACTATATGAGTTGGTGTTGCGTGGAGAGCTAGTGTGACATCACTAAGGTTTTCATACTCGAATGTTACGAGACTTTGGCTTATGAGACTAGAACACATGATTGTCAAGGATTTAACTTAGCTATCTAAGAGGGGGCTGCTGGATGAACAGAGTATAGGTATCATGGACTTGTGTGAGCACTGTGTGTTTGGAAAGAAGAAGAGAGTTAGCTTTTCAACAGCTAAGCATAGTACAAGTGGTATCTTGAGTATATCCATTCAGATTTATGGGGTCCAGTGAAAGTGGTCTCTAAAGGTGGTTCGTGATATTTGCTCACATTTATTGATAATGTTTCTAGAAATGTATAGATTTATTTCTTAAAGCATAAGAATGATGTATCTGGTGTTTTCAAATGCTAGAAGACCTTGCTAGAGAAGTAGACTGGAAAGTAGGTTAATTGTCTTAGGATAGATAATGGTCTTGAGTTTGTTGAGTAGAGTTTCACTAATTTTTACCAAGACCATAGGATAACAAGACACAATACATGTGTTGAGAGACCGTAGAAGAATGGGATTACTAAGCTAATGAATAGAACCATATTGAAGAAGGATCATTGTATGTTATTATAGGAAGGGCTAGGCAGATGTTTTTGGGATGAGGTGGTCCACATGGTAACATACTTGGTAAACCGATCACCAAATTTGTAACACCCCTGAAATTTACTACTGAAAGTTTTCATTTTATTAAAAGTTGAGTGGAAGAAAATATAGTACATTTTGGGGATGCTACCACCACACTTAGTACTAGACAGGTTTCCTCTACTGTTTCGGTACCAAGTGCTAAGGTTAAAAAGACAACCAACTTTAAACAAATCTAAGATTTCAAAACTAAATCAGAGTAACGTGATAATTAAATTACAAGAATAAAATCTACTATTAGTGGTTATAGAATAAAAGTCATTGAAAAAGAGAGTACAAAAGTTTAAAGGAAAACCCTGAAAGCTTCCTGAATAGTCCTACACTCTTAACACAAAAATAAAGCTTGGATAACACCTACAAGCTAATCTACAAAGGAAATTGCCCATTAAATAGGCAGGGATTCACAAAAGGAACCTTTTAGTACTATAGTACTGAGTAACCATTTATACAGAACTAAAAGGTAGGGCCCACATATAAAATATCAATTAAACATAAGAGACATAGATTACACATATACATGGAACAAGATACAATAATCATTAGAATGAACACTTACCTCAAAATCACATATCACAAGGTTCATTCACTTAGGATCAACAACATTTACCAAGAAAGCATCCAAGTGAAGCTCTTTACAGTATAATTAAGTATCCCACATCATACTCAACCAATGCATACCACTACTCAATTCAAAGGTAGGCACCATGGCTTCTATCATATTGTAACAACAAGTCATAATTATAAAATCATTATCTGAACTTAAGCCATTAATTAGATATTAATCATGATCATCTCTTGAAATATATTTACATAGGTTCGGGGACCCCACTATTATAATAGGTGGATGGGGCACATGATATATAACTCTAGAGTAAAATGCACCTGTCCTCTATTATAATCGGTGGATTGGTAAACATATACAATCTCTAGGGCAACATGCACATGACTAATATTATAACTAGTGGACTGGTGAATATATACAACTCTAGAACAAAACGCTCCTAGCCACTATTATAACTATTGGACCAGTACAACTGAAATAATCCACATGGTTCTAACCTACGTGGTGTTCTATTGTAAGTGATTAGTGTCTTTTCATTTAATTAGCACACAAATTCCATTTATTTAACTTGAGGGGAAAATCATGAATCTGGAGACATAAAGGTACACTGGTCATACTGCCGCATACAAGCAACATAGTATCCTACCAACTATTAACCCAAGGATGTAAATGTACCCTAGTCGCACTAGTGTAAGAAGATACATAGTATCCTACTAACAAGGACACCTAATCCATAGGTATGCATACCTCCTAAGTAGGTCGGTAGAGCTAAATAGAGTAAGATGTAGGGCTTGGCTGGGGCATACTAGCAAAATCTAGAATAATCGTGTGCTAAACTACATCGTTAGGGTAGCGACCCCTAAAAAGCCACCAATCTCGATCTCGAAGCCTTCCACTTTAAGTATTAGTGTCTTAATTAAGGTGACCATGAGAAATACATGTTAACCACATACTTAATCATTTTTATCTACTTCCATTATTATGAAGTAATCAATATTAGTATTACTGTCAATGTTAACTTAAATAGTCCACTAAGGCCATCTTAGGTTCCATTACTCATACTTGGACACTTTAGGTCAAAATGACTAAAATGCCCCTAAGACTATGGTTGTCTGTTATCATCCACTTTCGTTACATAATTCATTTTTATTTATCAACATGACATAGTAAGCTAATGTATCATGATTATACTATTGATTATAAAGTTAAATTACCCTACATACCAAATGGTCATTTACACATAAACACTAACATGCGCCTCTAGAATAACCAGCACACATTTTCATACATAATTAGCAATTAAGACGCCCCTTGCATGCTTATGGAAATAACATCATAGCACAACCTAGATTACCAATTTACCATTAGACCATGAATACTCATTATGATATATTCCAATATACTAAAATACCCCTAGCCTTATAATATACATTATTATACTTAAACAGGTGATACTAAGGCCGTAAATCCCTATTATGTTATTTAACATAACCTATTACTTATTATGAATGTTCATTAGACCAATTGCCATATTAAATGTAAAATTACCAAATTACCCTTCCTTACTTACAAAATTACTAAAATGCCCTTCTTACTTATGAAATTACTAAAAACACCCTTTTTTACTTGCCAAATTATCATAGCACTTTTCTTACTTGTAAAATTACTAAAATGATCTTCTTACTTGTCAAATAACCAAAATACACTTCTTACTTATAAAATTACCAAAATACCCTTCTTACTTGTGAAATTACCAAATTACCCTTCTTACCTGTAAAATTACCAAAATACCCTTCTTACTTGTAAAATTATCAAATTACCCTTCTTACTTGTAAAATTACCAAATTGCCCTTCTTAATTGTAAAGTTACCAACATACTCTTCTTACTTGTAAAATTACTAAAATACCATTCTTATTTTTAAAATTACCAAAATACCCCTAGCACATGAAATATTAATATCCATGACCCACTTGCATTATTTAACACCGCATAACTCCTATGATTATTCTTAACCCCTATTATCACCTACCATGCACATTTATTTAGGTCACTCCCATTGAACATGTAAAGTTACTAAATTGTCCCTAGAACATAAACAACATTTTTCATGATGGAACAAGTATTTTTAATGTTAAAAACTCCTATAATTATTTTTAGCATCCCAAAACACTTAGCATAAATTTTTATTTTAATAATCAACACCATACATAGTAATTACCAAATTACCCCTAGGTTATAGATATGTATATTTCTACTAACACTTATACCTATACTCCATGAAACTTTCATATTCCTTTTTAGCATCAAATATAACACATTAAACATCTCATTTATGTTTAAACCTTATGATATGTCCAAATGACCAAAATGCCCCTAGGGCTCATATTAGCATTATTTCTACTACAAGTGTCCATATTTACTTAGCATAGTATGCATATGCACATAACATCATTATTAACATCAATCCCCTTTCTTAACTATCATTTCCACACAAGTCACATTACATACAAGATAGCATAATTTTCTTCCTTTCTTCCAACATAACATTAAAAATAATAAGATGATTAACAACATATTATATACACACAAAATACATCCCAAAACCCTAATGTGCTAACATACGTAAATCCATATATTTTGGTAGGGTATAATGGTTACCTTATTTCCGACAACAACCAAACTCTACTGTATCTTAGTTTAAAAACTTAAGCTTTGATTAGTAAAAAAAGTTATACCTAAAAATAATATCACAAGTAACATATTATTAGTAGATAATTAAAATAATAATTTTTATCAAAAAGGCTTATTATATATCATTATCACTAATTATATTATACCTTAAAAATTAGTCAAACACTTAAAATTATGCAACACCACTCATGCTGCCCATGCATCGTAAGTTGAATGGCATGAAAAAAAGGGGGAAATAGTCTCAATTAAGGTAGGTTGAGGGAGGAGTTGGGGTTGGTAGTTGGGTGCAGGAGTGAGGCAAGGAGTAGGTGGTGGCTGAGGGTCAGAGTGTGGTGGCTCAGAGGGTCAGAGATGGAGGCAGTGGCTGGTAAAAGGAGGGTGCAAAGAAGGGGGGAGAAGAGGAAGAAGGGAAAAGAAAGAGGAGAAAGGGAGGGCTGCGGGGGGAGTTTAGGCATGTTGAGGCAGGTGTGTGTAAGGGTGTTGTTAGGTGGCTGGGTAGTGGCTTTGATAGCGGCAGAAGAGGGGAGACTGCGCACAAGATAGCTATGCAAGGAGGTTGTCGAGAGGAGAAGAAAAGAAAAGGAAGGGGGAGTTGGCTACGGGCGGAGGGCATGGCTGCTTAGGGTGGTACAGGAAGGAAATATAAAAGGTGGAAGAGTCGGTGTAGTGGCCAATTAGGCGGTGGAGATGGTGGCTTGGGGTGGCACATCAAAAATAGGGGAGAAGAGGAAGGAAAGAAGAAAAGGGAGATCTGACAGGGGGAGAAATGATCGAGGGGGAGAGATGGGGCAGTAGAGAAGAAGAGAGGGGGAAGAAAAGTATGAGGGGGAGAGGGGCAGGCTTGGCGTAGGGATTAGGTGGGTGTAGGAGGAAGTTGGCAGGAGGCATGTAGGGTGGTAGGGAGAGGAAGAAGAAAGAGGAAAGGAAGAGGACACACGGGAAGGGCATGTAGGGGGCGTGCATGGATGAAAATGAAATGAAAGGGATGTGGGAGAGAGGGGTTGCAAACTAGGATGGTAGGTGCAAGGGGGTTTGTGGCCGGCGTGAGAGGTGCAGGCAAGGGGCTTTTGGCTCGACGTTGCAGGGGAGAAGAAGGAAGAAGCAGAAAAACAAGAAGGAGGCTAGGTAGGGGAGAAAGGGATTAGCAAGCTGGCCTATGTGAGGGAGTAAAGAAAAAAGAAAGGGGGAGTTGTGCTGGCTCAATGAGGGAGAAGAGAAGGAAAGAAAGAAAAAAGGGAGAGGGATGTAGGCTGGATAGGTGAGAAGGAGGAAAGGAAAAGAAGAAAGAAGGGCTTCAGCCCAGTGGGAGAGGGAAAAAAAGGGAAGAAGGCTGGTTGGTCCAAAGAAGAAAGAAAGAATATAAAGAAAAAGAAAAAGGAGGAAAAAGAAGAAAAGAAAAATAAAATTATTTTTAGAGCTAGGATTAGAAATTAGATTAATGAAAAAATTATTTATTAAATGAATTTATTTAAAATTTAATGTATTAATTTAAGAGGATAATTTTAGTAAAATTATGGGTTTGTGAATTTATTTAAATAAAAAGAATATGATAAAATAATAAAATATTTATTTTAATTTATTAAATAGTCCTATCTATTTTTATAAATCAAAGGTCCACAAAATTATTAAATTAATATTTTAAGATTAAATTATTCTAAATAAGGGATTAAATATTAAATTGTTGGTTTTAAAAATTAGGAGTATTACAAAATTGATCCATTGAGTTGAAAACACCTAAGTATTTGTGGTTGGTAAACCAGCTGATTACTTTCATTTGCATGTATTTTTTTCCCCTGTTTATGCTTATGTGAATTATGGTAAACTTAAACCTAGAGCCAAAAAAATGTATCATTCTTAGCTTTACATTCAAAATGAAGGGGTATAGGATATGGAACCCAATTGCAACAAAGTTCTTAACTAACAAAGATGTCACCTCTATGACCCTATGTTCCTCTAGAAGATTGAGTCTTGTGATGGTGTATCTAAGAAGGTGGAGCAAGATAGTACTTCGGGTCAGGTGGAGGTTGAGTTGGATGACAGAAACCCTTTTGATAGACCTACTATTTTTGAAGTGGATGGATATAAACAGCGGATAGAGCAAATAGATGCCGCTCTAGGAAAAGCACGGAGGATTGTTACACATCCAATTAGGAATGGTTTTGAAGAATTAATTGGCTATGCGTGATCTAATGTAGAGACCATTGTTGATATGTATGAGCCAATATCATTCTTAGAGGCTATTGAGAGTTATGATTCTACTAAGGGGTATGCTGTTGTGTAGGAGGAGATGAAGTCCTTATTGAAAAATCTAATATGAGAACTTGTGAAGGCACCCTGCAAGAAGAAGATAGATTATTGCAAATGGTTGTAGAATTTCAAATAGAGAGCTTCAAGGGTTGAGAAACCAAGGTACAAGGCTTTTTTGGTTGCGCATGGATTCATTCAGATTCCACACGTGTATTATAACAAGGTATTTTCTCTTATTGTTAGACATACTTCTATTTGTACCGTTCTTGTGCTTCTAGCTGTGCATGATCTAAAGTTGGAGCAGTTTGATGTTAAAAATGTAATTTTACATGATGAGCTTGAAAAGGATATTTACATGCGATAGCATGATGGGTTTTTTGTTGAAGGGATGTATGATCATGTGTATCTATCGAAGAGATCACTATATGGTCTGAAGTAATCTCTTAGATAATGGCATAAATGGTGTGATTAGTTTGTGCTTGAGGATGATTTCTTTAGGAGTAAGTATGATGGATGTGTGTATTTGAAGGAGATGGAGGGTGGTTCTCTTGTATATCTTTTTCTTTATGTTTATGGTATGCTTGTTGTAGCAAAAGATATGTTTGATGTTGATAGGCAAATAACATCCTTGGTATGGAGATTATCAGATACTATGACTGGAATCTCTTACACTTGTCACAATAGTCCTATGTAAACAAGATGTTAGAGAGGTTTCATAGATGGATACTAATATGATGAGCACTCCATTGGCTATTCACTTCAAATTAACAGCTTTAGATTGTCCCAAATTCAAAGAGGAAGAGGATTTCATAGCTATTGTTCCATATTTGATTGTTGTTGGTTGCATCATGTATGCTATGATGTGTACTTGGCATGATATCACTCAAGTTGTTATTATGGTGAGTCGATATATAGTGTATTTAGGGAAGGCTCACTACCAAACAATGAAGTAGATTATGAGGTACTTGAAGATTACGACATCAACATGCATAGAGTATGAGAGATCGGCTGATTCGATGGTCAGGTGCGTGGACTTTAATTTTCATGGAGACCTTGATAAAAGGAGATCCACCAGTAGGTATGTTTTTTTTTTCTTTGTGGTTCAGCTATTAGCTGGAGATATTTCTTGTAGAATGTGATGACTTTGTCCACTATATATATATATATATATATATATATATATATATATATATGAAGATTTATCTAAAACATTCAAGGATTGTAATGGAATACTTAGTATGATAAGAAATGGCTCGAAATGATTAAAAGCCCTATCTAAAACCTAACTCTAAACATGCGGCAATAACCTTAGCACAATTATATCTATTTTCATATGCATTATTAATTTATAACATTAAATTCTATTCTAGTGTGCTATTGCCTAAAATGCCATTCTCACGCACATAAGGAAACATTATTTCAATACACTGTATAAACATGTATTCATGAAATTGCAAGGAAAGTATAAAATCACATATAAACATAGTAATCAAACTCTAACGTGCTAACATAAAATTTTTACACATTAATAGGAGCATATGAAATACCTTTTTTCCAAGCAAAAATAATAAAAATAAAAGACAAAAATCACCAGACCTAGCCTGCAGCTAACTCTCCTTTTTTTTTCCTTAAAAATAAAAATAACAAAATATATTTGAATCCCCAACATATAAATAACTACACAGCATAAGAAATTAACAAAACCAAGCATGAAATACTGAACTAAAACTGCGTAAATGGTGGGTGTTTCCTAGGGGATATTTGCACGAGGAACGCACGCTGAAGAGGGGTTCTAACGTGAGGATGGGAATCGAGTTATGGGGATGGAACGTGAGCGAGCAACGCTGCCAAAGATCTTCAACGTGAGTGATGGCTAAAGATGGTGTCGTGCAGCCTGAGGTTGTGCAAGCTGTGGCGGTTGGGTGGCGTGAGCTGCAACCGAAGGTGGGATGAAACGGTGCTGCAATGCTGTGAAAAATGCTAGTGTACGAAGGGATAACGTTGGGCAGACCAAACGAAGGCGAGAGGGAGAATCGGGGTCCATTGTTTAATTCCTGCCTCTTGCACCAAGGCTAAACATCCGAGGACAAGGTTTGAGAAATTTCGGGATGTTACTATTATTCTTCTGATGAATCAAACAATAACTTGTTTATTGAATGCAACTTCAGCAATCAAATATGGCAGAAACTGAGACAATAGTCGGGAATACGCAGAGGTATGATGACATTGCAAAAAATTGTATGAGCTAATAGGAAAAACAAGAAGATAAGGAAGATCTACACCGAATGACGGAAACTCACATTGTCTTCTTCCGTTTCTCATATGGAATAGATCTAATTTAGCGGGATCTCATCCTAATGTTGAGTCTATTGTGCTACAAGTTAAATTGTTTGTTTACATATTCCATTTTTGTTTGTACCAACCCTCGTCTATTTATTTTTTGGCGAGTGAGCTGATTGCCTAGTTTCTGTTAGTTTTATGCGTGTGTAGCACATAATGTTGCCTTATCCTGGGTATGCTTAGTACAGCTATATATACCCATTTTGATTTATATCACATTAACCTTTATCTTAAAAAAAGGATCAACAATTAAATATAGTCTCTCGTATCCCACGTGAAAAACTAGATCTATCTAATTGTCCTATGTTGGAGGGACATATCAATGGGAATTTTCTCGTATCGCAAACCATCAAAATAACTCTATTCGATAGGGGGTTATATTCATCCATATAGCCCAGGAAGGTCTGAGGATGTGAGTGTAGGTGCTACTGGCTATGGGCGATGTTCCCGATTTCACAGAAAAGAGACCCTTTTTTTTTTTTTTGAAAAGCCCTAGCACAAACTATCCTCTGAAGCTTGGTTAATACGCACGTCCTTCAACATATTCACGAGTTGCTGTGATAGGCCAAGCTCCCACGAGAACAGGGCCTGTCTCCAAACAAACATGTTCATACGCCGTCGGCCTAAGAGCTCATGTCGCTGACTCTACTAAATTCATTCACTGTGAGGGCGAATAGTCTGGTAAAGAATATCTTCAGCTGCTGATTCCCAGTCCAAATATCATGCCAGAAGAATGAATATTTATCGTTACGTATTCTTTTCGCTATCCTGGAACTAAACATATCAGGCCATCCGTCCGCCCTTAATACATCGCTGCGTATTGATTTCCATGCTCCCCCTCTTCTAGCTAGGAACTAATGTCTGTAGGCATGAAATTAGAGGGTGATTATACCTCTCTTTAGTTAGCTGCAGGAACCACGGACTTTGATGAAACCGCCACATCTATTCTAAAATTAACTACCTTAATTCTGTGGCATATGCATGTTACCAACTCCGAAGCCACTATAATCTTAGGCCTGACAATCATCTCCTAGTTTGACAAGTGTATCTATTTCCCATTAGTATTTTTTTGCCGTACTTGTGGAAATCTTAAATAAAGGAAAATAGCGTATTGAAAGGTTGGTAATCACTGCCCTTAAATTCTTAATAATGTTAACCTTTTTCCGTCAAGTAGTACTACGAGTAAGACTTAATAGTTACTACTATTATTTTTACGATCGATGAGTTGGAGTAACAAGAGCCACATATTTTTTACTCCCATCAAAATAAAAAAAAATAAATGATTCGACGTCCATCATCAATCCTTCTCAAGTAATACAAGCACTAAGTATCTAATTTCCAACGCCGAATTTGCCGTCGAACATCCATCTTATGCATATAATACAGGTAATATGGATTAAATTTTTTAATTTCTCTTTCTTTATCCTTAAATTTAAAATTTTGTCTGCTAAATCAAATTTAGTATTGAGTTAGTTTCTATATGATTGAACCAGATTTGGAACCTAATTTTGTTTCTATATAATTGAATTAGATCAGTAAATTTCTGTCTAATTGATTTAGATCTGCAATTTTTTTTCTTCTTGATTTTGGATTTTTTTTTTCCGAAATGAGCTAAATTCTTGGATGCAAGATCCAAATTATAGAGATCTTTCATAGATGAAAGGATAAAAGAGTAGGAAGAAATTATTAAAGTGTAAATTTTCTTAACTAGCATAAATGCTCTAGAAACTTCTAAAAAACTAAGAACAAAAATGTATGCACTCTATTCTTATGCTACAGCTGCTTGCTATGGTGCTTCTTCCTTTGTATGTATGTGTGCGTGTCTTTTTTATCCCTTGTAAAGCTAGGAGAAGTTGCAGGTTTTTGGGGTTTGTGAAAGAAGGAAGTAGTCGAGATTAGAACAGATAAGTCAATGAAAATTTAAGCCATATATAGTGTCATATTTAGCAGCAACGACAACTTCCATAGCAAATAACAACCCAATAATCATGAAACTGAACAGAATACTCTCCACTATACTACCTCGAGCATTCTTTCAGTCAAAAGATGACATTTAAATTAACTCCAACTAAAATTTCATTCAAAAGCCAATTACCATAAAGTTAATGATATTGGGATATCACTTAAGTTGGATACATAATTCTAGTCAAAACACAACCTTTTATAAGATGAAAGGGAGTAACCATTGAAGATAAAAATGTATAATATCATAAGATGATGATAGATCAGCTGCAAATTTAGATGACAAAAGAAATAAAATAAGAAAAAGGCTTTGATGTCAAAACTGATAGTAAAATCAGCTTTTTAGAAGAAATAATTCGTCACCATGAAATTTGAAAATATCTCCAATATTGTTTTTCCTGTTTCAGACTTATTAAAAGTAAGTACATGAAGTGTTAGGGATTGTTGATGAAAGCTTCATATAAATCAAAAGCTTCAGAAAAAAAAATATGAAGAAGGTTATCTAAGCAGTACATGCTTATAGGTTATCAAAGCATTACAAGCTTAGAAGTTATCTAAGCATCATAAGCTTATAGCTAGTTATCTTGTGTAGGAGGCTGGAAGAAAACAACATTATTGATTGAAGGTTGAGGAATCCCATAAGCATGTGGTACATTTATGGCCAACTTTGAAGCCCCCCAAAAACTAGAATTTTCAGCAGGTTGCATTTGCGGAAAGACTCCTAATGATGGTTGTACATAACTTGTCTACAATATTCACAAAATCAGCATCATAAATTATCTTCCTTGATAAACATAACATGCATCAAATAGCTAGTTGGTACAAATGCAATCATCAATCTATTTCTCTCACACTAGATACTTACACTTGCTTGGAGCGGGCAAAGATATGCATTATTAGATATTTATGCAAGATATGAGTTATAACTTGGAATTTCCTACAAAATAAAGAATGAAATATGTGTTTGTAAACATTTAAATTAAAAAATTAACACCAAATATATCAGTATATAAATGGAATCTCACTAGCAATTCTTGTAGAGGATTTGTATTTTTTCTTGTTTGACTTGTATTTTTTTGAGAATCATAATCTTTAGTATTACTTTATTACAAAGTATATACCATGATAATGTTTAGGTTACAGTTAACTTGAAGGTAAAGTATAGAATATCATAGAGGTATTTCCTACAAAATAAAGAATAATACAATCTCACCAGCATTTCTTATGGAGAATTTATATCTTTTTTGGTCCCCTTTCCTGTACTTTTTTGAGAAGTATGATCTTTAGTGATACTTTCTTACCAAGTACATACCATGATAATGATAATCAACATGTAGATAAAGTAGAGGTATTAGCAATAATATTATAACACAACTCACAATTACTACTAATAACTTACCCCATTTTTTCCGTTAGATTTGTTGGCCCGTTTGCCTTTGCCATATGCCTTAGCATATGGATGTATTCTAGGTCAACCTTTGTGTGTCTTATGTAGTGGATTTTGAATTTCTTCACTTGCATTTTCTATAGAATCAATGATGTGATGAGGAATGGATGGCTGGATTGATTTAACAATCTTGCTACTTTCGTTTCTGGTATGTTGTTGCTTCAATTCATTTTCTACCCATTCTTTATAGCGATTGTATCGATCATCATTAGTTGCTCCTAAATCAGCAACCTTCGAAAAAAGATTTTGAATCTCTTTATACTTTTTTTTGTTCTGGAGTACTAGTCTAGCCATTATAAGTGATTTTACACCTTAAGTAAGATCTTTTCACATCTTTCCTCCATCTCCGTAAAATGTACTTTTCTGGAAGCTCATTGACATCCTATTCTTTAATAAGCACGTGTAGCACATGTCTGCACACAATCCCCTTAAATTGAAACAAGTGACAACTACAATAAAATTCATCTTTTTGCATACTGATTGAAACAGTGAAAACTTGAATTTGACAAGAGGCACATATCAAAGTTCTTGCTTAGACATCATACTCTATAACCTCAACACCATTGCGGATATCGATCACTTTACAATACATCTTACCATTCAATTCCTCCATAAATTCTCTAAATTTCGGAATGGTGTAAACTTGCTGAAATTGTGATTCTATTTTGTAAAGAGTGATGCATGGAACAACCTACGAAAATGATTGAAAATCTGCATGTTGCTCCTTAGAGAATTTTCATATTGCTCAACAAATTGCTTAATGTTGTCTTTGAATTGACATAACCATCAAAAAATGAATTCATACTCTCACTTCTCTGGGTAGTTGATATCCCGGCCCAAAAAGACGTTTTCACAAAGCAAGGTACCCACCGTCTTCTCTCTTTGTATAATCCAGTCAACCAAGTATTTTTTTCTCCAAATTATACTTACTAATCATCTCATCCTAAAGATTCTCGAAATTTGTAGTAGTCTGAGTATCATAAACCACTTTACTCAAAATAACACAAATAGAATCATAATCATTATAACCCTTGAGCTTTTCATTCATCTTCTTCATTATGTGCCACAAACACCATCTATGCCTAGTATTAGGAAACACAATCTTAATTGCATTTTGCATGGCTTTGTCTTGATTTGTGATTATACCTTTAGGAGCTACTCCATTCATGCACTCAATCCATGTCCTAAACAACCAAACAAAAGTTTCTGTATCTTCATTTGATATCAATGCACATCCCAACAAGATGGACTGCCCATGATGATTAACACCAACAAATGGTGAGAAGGGCATATCATATTTGTTTGTTAGATATGTTGAGTCAAATGTCACAACATCACCAAACTCTTTGTATGCTTCTCTACACCTACCATCTTCCCAAAACACATTTCTTAATCGATTTTTGTGATCCAAATCCATGCAAAACACAAAGCCTGTATTTGATGCTTGCATCTTCAAAAACTATTTTTGAATTGCAAGAGCATCTCCTTCCCCTAAGCGTAAACGCCTCTCTTTTTCAATGAAATTTCTTGCATCTTTTTCTATAAATCCCATGTTCTCATATCCACCTTCCTCAACCACAATTGTGTTGATACTTTTGCTGGGTCTGACTCCTGCTATATCATTTAACAATAATTTTCTTTTCATTGATGGAGTGAGTTTCCGGTTGCACCGATAAAATCGAGTCTTCCTCGGACTTAAATCATGATTGTGGTCAAGGACTAATTATGTAATCTCCCATTTGCCATCAATGTATAAATGCGCTGAAAGCCTAACCTTGCACCCAGTCCCAACTTGCGGTCTAGGCTTTAACATATTCAACCCCTTACTTTTCAACAACTTACTACCTCGACTACACTCAAGCGTAACATATCTTAATGTCCTGTCATCACCCTTTCTTGAATGTCGCCTCCTCACTGAAAATCCCTTATAACACCCATATAATCTAAATAGCTCATACATTTGCTCAAACTCCTCAAACTTCATCCCCTCCTCCAGTGTGACTGCATCAGATTTTTCAACCTGGTTTGATTCTCCATCACCTATATTTTGATCAAAATTTTCCTCTAACTTCTCTTCGAAATCTCCTTCCATACCTACATTTGCAGAAGTTATAAACATGTAGGTAGTTTAGGTTTGAATTAGAATTTTGCATTTGCTAATGTTATCATAAAAAGGACATAATCCTAAAGTAAAAAAATGGATTAGTTATCGTATTTAAACTTAATGTCCAAATAGAGAATCTGCTAGCCTGTTAAAATTTTGCAAATTTAGTTTTGGTATTATATTACTAAACCAGGGTACAAATTTGTTTTTGTATTATATTACTACTCCTAGGGTATATCAATTTTAATAAAAATGCTGATAATACAAAGCAGTGAATGAAATCAACAAGTTTAATACATTTGCAGAAGGTATAAAAAGTCAGGTATTACCAATCCCATGAGACATCAACTTTAATAGATGTTCTATAATATCAAGCGCAAATTTAGTTTTGGTATTATATTACTAAACCAGGGTATAAATTTGTTTTTGTATTATATTACTACTCCTAGGGTATATCAATTTTAATAAAAATGCTGATAATACAAAGCAGTGAATGAAATCAACAAGTTTAATACATTTGCAGAAGGTATAAAAAGTCAGGTATTACCAATCCCATGAGACATCAACTTTAATAGATGTTCTATAATATCAAGCGCAAATTTAGTTTTGGTATTATATTACTAAACCAGGGTATAAATTTGTTTTTGTATTATATTACTACTCCCAGGGTATATCAATTTTAATAAAAATGCTGATAATACAAAGCAGTGAATGAAATCAACAAGTTTAATACATATGCAGAAGGTGTAAAAAGTCAGGTATTACCAATCCCATGAGACATCAATTTTAATAGATGTTCTATAATATCAAGCAATGATTGTGATTTCAGCAACTCATGTAAAATTATTTCTTGTAAATAATCTCAATTTCTATCTTATGCAGTACTAACGACTAATTTTTTTTAATGCAGGAGACGTTGAATTTAATAAAGATTTTGGTAATACAAAGAGATAAAGTTAAATAACCTGAGTAGTCTTTCCGAAGACAGCATTCATCATCTTCTTTATTATCTCTGTTTAGGAATGGATGAGACTTAGCAGTGAAAGATTTCAGATTTAGCAAATCAGGGAAGCTTGAAGCTTGAGATTTAAATGGAATATTGCCGGACAGATATGAGAAGAGAACAAGAAAAAAACTAAGAGGAAATGGCGGTGAAAAAGTACAGCAGATAAGAGGAATATTGTAGGACAGATATGAGAAGAGAACAAGAAAAAAACTAAGAGGAAATGGCGGTGAAAAAGCATAGCAGATAAGAAGAATTATGCACATAGTTGGGGAATTGTAAACGACACTTTGTTAGTAAATGCTATTTTATTTATTTAATAGTTAATGAACTGCCACATAGGATAGTTGTAAAGCAGTTGTATAATTTTAGTTGTACGCTTAGCATTATCGTTTCCGATAAGATAACATGCGTCCCTCCCATGCATCAAGTTTCTTTTCCCACTTCTGAATGGATTCCTTCCTACTGGCAACACACCCTGAGATAGGCAAGTGATACACTAGTTCCCATGTTTCACTGGAATTGTTGTGCCATATTTTTCAACCATTTGTCAACATGAACCCCCAACAATTGACTTTCGAATATATATATATATATATATATATTTACTTTCAACCCGAATGCCATGAAGAATGCCCTCATCATGCCTTTGATGTTCAGAAAAATAAAAAATTCTCCTTAATTTGTCAGACAAAATGGTGTGGTTTCATCTGCATATTGTTAATGAGGAATGTCCTCATTTTATCATTTAAAATCTTCATTTTGAGAAATCATTAATTTTAAAATAATGAGGGTTACTGCTATACTCAATATAAATTCAGTTCCCTCACTTTTTTATGCTAAGTATTGAGATTCAAAACAAGTTAGATTTAAAACAAACAATGGAAATAAAAAGAGAATAATATAGAGAAACGCTACAGATAAATATTCTCTATACAACATTGTTGATTAAAATACAACAAAGGACATAAGAGTCCAAAGAAAAACCAATTACAACAAACTAATACCTGTGGGAACAACACCAACTTGCTTTAACTCTTAGTCCTGAATGTCCATTCCGAGAATGGAACCTCTTCCCAAGGGTTCTACTTATTCTTATCACTATTATACGCCTCAAACCACTCTATATTCTTCATATAGTCATATGCAAATGTAGTGTTTGTACAAATTTTTCTTACTAAGTAAATCACATTACCTCACAAAAGATAGCATGTTTACACTTCACATACTCACACACACAAAAAAAATTTATCAAAACACAAAATGCATGCCATAACACTATATAAAAATCATGGGATAATATATATATATATATATATATATATAATAATAATAATAATAATAATAATAATAATAATAATAATAATAATCATCATCATCATCATCATCATCATCATCATCATCATCATCATGTCTCATGCTCAGAGTTCAATCATATTTAACCAATTTATATCATCTCAAGGTACAAAATAACCATATCAAAACCATAGCCACAACCAACTCATTAACTTAATTCCAATTACCAAGGTAGTATAATGATATAGTTACTGAACCATCAATCTAATCCATACCAAGGCCATAAATAAATACTTCTATTTATGGGGATAGAATCAACCTAGGAACACTGAGGTATAACTTGTTATATTGGTTCGCAAAGGCAACACAATACCTTTAAACTAGAACTTAGGGATATAGCAGTGCGCTAGCAAGTGTCAGAGTCACAAGGGAAGATTATTACTAATAGGGGAGCCTGCCACAAGACTCTACCTAACAGTGTTAAACTCCAACTCTAGAATAGCTACACTTAAAGCATATGTGGCCTATCTTGTTACACTTCCAACAATTTAATGTTCTACCCTGGTAGTCCTTACCTAGGTGGTTCCCTCTACAAATTTTCAAATGATAGTGCCTCAAGGATTGGTTATTTTTTAACCGCATTCCAAAAAACTGTGAATACTTACCGCCATTAGATTAGATATGCTAAATGCTCAGATAAACTCTCGTCCTAGGGCACAAGACCTCTCATACATTATGAGTACATCAATTATGACTTCTCCTCTAAACATCTCTTGGTTGCATAGATTCAAACCCTACTTGAAGCGATAAACAACCATCTCCTCACTACTTGCTATCTCTAGTGCAAAAGCAAGAAGTTTGAAGAAATTGCTGAAGTAATCCTCAACTCACATGCTTCCCTTCTGAAGGGTCAGAAACATGAAGTGCTTTGTACAATGCACATGTAAAGGGTAGTAACATACTCTCAAGGCTACTTGAATTCCTTCCCAAGTGTCTATTGGTTCAACAACTCAAAGCTAGTATCCTCTCCACCACCCATCTACCTTTCCTCGCAAGTGTTCTAATGTCCACCTTCTTTCCATGTAGGCAATCAAAATTCTTAACAATATTCTCTATCTCTCTAATCCACCTTTCTATTACTATCGGATCTTTAACTCTCTCAAACACATTTGAGTGATGAAACTCAACATCTTTATGCTAGTTTTCAATCTCAACGGGTATTAGAGGCGGCAACTGAGCATGTGGTTGGGGTTGAAGCTCTACCACTCCCTTGGCTACTGAGATTTTCCATATGTGAGAGATTAAAGTTTTGTGCCATAGTGTTAAAGATAAGTGAGTAATAGGATTACAACCCTAGCAAACACAATCAACGGTTACTTATAAAAAGGTTAAGCCATCACATAGTTGAAAGGTCAAAAATAAAACACTAAAATTTTATCATAAGGGTTGCCAAGCATTGCATAAGCAAGTTGATAAGGAAGTATGGGCATTCATATCATAATAGATGGTCAGACAACATTCATGATTACAAACATTTCAATAATAGCAACTATAGACCTAACAACCAAAAAAACCCTACTCTTCTAGGGTTACTCATATCACAAGGATAGATCACTAACATATCAATATTCCGCCTAACATCAACCCTAAGTATGGGATTCCTAACAAAAACCTTGAAAGTATCCCAAATCAAACATCTCCATCAAACCCCTAAAGGCTTAAATATGTAGCAGCATTGAATGCCCAACGCTTGCAGATCACCCGCTAGAACCATTCCTTTTGAAAATCATATGCTTTCGCTCAAGTTCATAAGGAGGCCCATCCACTTCCTCCATATCACTCGAATATTTTAGGGCAACACTCATCGTCAGTACAAGCCTATCCCTCCACACATCGTCGATTAGGATTAACTCTCTCGCTAGTTGATCATAATGTAATGGAAAATAAATGCCCTCCATAAACCCGAGATGCGAAAAACTCATCATGCATAAATATCTATACACCTCCCTTGCCATAATCCATGACTCCACTGAAGGAAAAGGTCCTCAATAGATGGTTGGATCAAAACATATAAGGCCCAACGTAATAGTTGACATCCACCATACAGTTCAACTTGCCAGCAAGTCACCTAATATAATCTCTAATATCTCCATCAGGTGACATCCTAATGCACAATATAAGTAGTCTAGTTACTCCAATACACATCCTATAAAGGTATAAAAACTCAACTTGGAACTCATAAACCGATACAATTTATAACAAAATAATTCTTCAAACCTCCAATCAAGATCAAGTTTGTTTTTTCATACCATAGTTCATTAATAAACACAATAGGGATATACCTCCATCTACAAACCCACCTCAATGAGGTAAAACACGAAACCAAACATTGTCAACTAGGGTACCAAATCCAAAGACCAAGACCAACACAAAGATAAATCCCTACCTCACAATTCATATAAGGCTAAACCAGGTTTCCAACACATCTAGGAAGTGGAAGTTACTCCAATACACATCTAAGGAAGGATTTTAAAACCAAAAAACTCTGATGCCAACTCATAAAACCCCCCATTTTACCCTTAAAGTTTTTATTTTATGGAAGCGTTAATTATAAAATAATGGATTGTACCACTACACTTAGCATAAGTCTGATTCCATCACCTTTCTTATGCCAAGTGCTAAGGATCTAAACAAGTTAGAACCAAACCAAAAAGTGGAAATAAAAATATAATAACATAGACATAGTTTATGAATAAACATTCTTTGTACAACATTTTTAATTAAAACACAAGAAGGGACATAATAGTCCATTGAAAAAACAATTACAACAAAATCAATACCCAATAGTATAATACCGATTTGTCCTAACTCTTAGACCCGAATGGCAATTTCAATAATGGAACATTTTTTTCTAAGGGATCCACTTTTCCTTGTCACTATTATATGCCTCAAACCACTCCATGACATTCACATAATCATCTATAAATGTAGCATCAATATGACTTCATCATACAGAGTAAATCATAATACCTCACAAGAGGTAGCATGATTATATTTCACATAATCACAAAACAAACCAAAACATACCCAAAACAAAAAATGTATTCATAAAACTATATAAAAATCATGGCATAATAAATGTATCATCAAGTCTCATACTCTCAATAGTCAATCATACTCATCCAATTCATATCATCTCAAGGTACAATATAGCCATATCAAAACCATAACCATAATTGACTCATCGACTCAATTCCAATTACCAAGGTAGTATACTAAGGCAACTATCAAGCCATCAATCTAATCTATACCAAGACAGTTAACAAAGACTTCTTTATTGTTTATCTTAATCGAGGGGATACAATAAACCTAGTAACACTAAGGTAAATTTGATCATATAGGCGTGTGAAGGTAACATAATACCCTTACTCTAGAACCCAAGGACACTATAGTACATTTAGCCATGCTGGTGCACATAGGCAACATAATATTTTCTAACCTTGGTCACCTAATTCTTAGGTGTTGATACCTCTTATAGGGCTCGTAGGTCACCAATAGAGTATACTAGAGCATTCCAAGGGCAAAACATCACATTAGTGAACTAAAACCAAATGAGGCCTGCACCTCTTCTCTATGATAGCCAATCCTATAGAGAAAGTATGACTAAGTTGAGGTCTTTCAATTTAATAATTAATGATCCATAATGTGATCACATATAACATACATTGCATAACAGTTTCCATTTACATAGTTAACCATTTCCCTCTATTTTACAATTAATAGAGTAGTCCCTAAGGTCATCGGCTTATGTTAAAATCAATTCTATGGTCAACCTATCAAAATTCTAAAGCCATCTTATATTCAGTTATTTACATTAGGTGCATTAGGTTAAAAATAACCAAAATGTCATCATAACCATAATTTCACCCTAATTATCCAGTTTCATACCAAAATGTTTACCTATAATAATTTGTTATGAAAAGGCTAAAAGAAAATAATTCATAATATTTTAGCACATAGGTAATTTTCACAATTTAGCAATTGACTATCAGCTTGTTTGGAGTTATTTATCAAAAGTAATTATTTATGATAATTACTTATTTTAGAAAAAATTTAGCCTAAAAAGTTTTCAAAATAAGTAGTTATTATTGATAACTTATTTTGATAAGTAGCTCCAAACATATACTATATTATTCACTTTTCATGCATTTAGTAAGTTACGCGTACATACCCTAGTAATGTATTTCTATCATGTTTTATATTCCATGTAGCATGTTTGTACATTTTATAGCATGATAAAGCATTTAATAGGGAATTTACATCATGGTGAATGGAGGAAAACATTTATAACCTAGATCATGCATATAGAAATCCTTGTGTTTTAACCCTAATCATGCATTCTTTCGTTCATGCTATCTTTGCCAACCCTAACTACACATGTGATGATAATCATGGAACACTCATTATGGAAAATACATCTTAACTTAACAAGATTTCAATCCCTAACAAATCTTAGACATGGATACACTAATCATTTAGCATATTAACAACAAATCATATGTACCAGATATTTCATATGCAATCATCTTATCATGCATTTCATAATACCTACATAATATAAAACCCTAACATGATTCTAAGTCTAAATAGTCCTAACATGCTCACAATAATTTCTACCTCCTTATGAGCGATTGATTTTTTTCTAAATTAAAGATACAAAAAAGCACAAAAGATCTTCTCCTCTAAGATACCTTAAGGACTACCTAGGCAAACAACACCCGACAATAATTATTTTAGCATATAAAATAACACAACAATAACCAAATTTAATTAAAGTTAGGAAAAACAATTAAGACCCTAACTGAGCAAGGGAAGAAAATAAGGTAGGAAGGAGCAACAATAAAAACTCAAAAAATAAGGGTGGAAGGTAATGGCGGAAAGTGCCGAAGAAGGTGGGTGATCTATGAAATTTGTGGTTGTTGCTAGGGATCTTTATTGCTTTTGGCCAAATCCAAGGAGGGGAGGAATGGTAGATTTGAGTGCAACAAGGGGAGGATGTTCAACATAAATGGTTGAAGGAGAAAGAGGGGGCTCAGTGGTGATGGTTGTTGGTTGGGGGTTGCTTCAGTGGGAATGGCTAAAGCCAAGGGGATATAATGGTGGTTGTGGGAGTTGCAAGGGGGAGGGAACTGATGGTTTTGTCCAAAATCAAAGGAGAAGGAATTGAAGGGTTGTGTGTTGCTATATAAAAATTGGTGAAGATAAGGTAAAATGACACAAAGAACGATGGAGAATTAAAAAGTTTTTTTTTATTAAGGGAGCTCGAGAGGAAGGAGAATGATAGACTATGACTTTGGGTTTTACTTGCATAATGAAGCACACAAGTAAGTGATGAAGAAGGCTTATATGGGTGATGGTGTGATGGATGATAGGAAGAAAGCATGCATGGGAGCATGGGGGAGAGGTAGAAGTGTAGAGGGATGTTGTGGAGAAAGATTTACATTAGGGCAGAGGGAGTAGGGTAAGGCTAAAAATCTAGTATAAAGTAGGGTGTTATTTAGGAAATTTTAAACTAGACAAAAACATCTGATTACCAAAATTAGGGTTACTCAGTAAGACATATACCGGTTAGGATCTAAACTAGGATTTAATTTAATAACTTATTTTCTATCAAATTTTAACCTAATTAAAATTATATCTAATATGTTATAATAATAAATATATTAATAACACATTTAATACATATTTTTGTATAATAATTATTATAACTAATTATATATAGTCACCGGTTTATAAGTTGGGTTTATAAAAATGAGGTATTATAATGTTGGTTCTTGAAGAGGCGTTGAGAAGAGAAGAAGAGAGCGCTCAAGCTTTGTTGTTGAAAACTGATGATACCTATTTCAGAAAGTGATGTGCCTTATATATGACACGTGGGCCTCGACCCCTTAATAACTGAATATACGTTTACAACAAAAAGACTCCAATTTCATTCGACTATTTGTTTATTCGTGTGTCATGCACATGATTCCTTATTTTCCAATATATCATTTACAACATATAATTACTTCTACCATGAATAAATAAGAGAGTAGACAATTAGGACATACTGCTAACTAGAGCCAATAATTTAATATGGACTAGACTAAGGATTAATATATACTTAAAATATAAAACACTTTATTTTTATAATAATAACAACAATTTTATAAAACTAAAATATATTAACATGATATTCTCTATATCTTGCTAGGGTGTATAACTTTAGGGATCAGTGTAATGAACATGGTATTAATCTATGTGGATAATATTATGTCTCATGACCATAAATTTGTCAAAACCTTCGACACATTTATCTTAATAGTTTGTCATGCTTTTTTTTTTTAATGAAAGGCAAATTTAAATCCATCTAGCACCGCTTCTTTTGAGCTATCATATGCAAACGCCACCATGGATTTTATACTTTGAGAACAATCTTACTAGGGATACACTCTCTTAGTGCCTAATTATCCATTATTGTAGTTCTTCAAGCTTAGGTCAATACATCTCAAAAGGCATAAAGAGTAAGCCCTTTTCATTGAACAATATTGGGTGGAACCACAGCCTATATATCATTGCTTTCAATACTAGAAATTAATAATTTTAGTCAATACTAGAAATTCCCAATTAATAATTTTAGTCAATACTAGAAATTAAACTCTTACACTATGTCTATTTAGATTAATACATTGCTTTCATCCCAAAAGACCTATATATCATTATATGTCTGAGATATATATGGATGGCGGTGTTATTCGATGTCGGATGCCCGTAAAAAAGTGTCTAAGCCCTTTTCATTGAACAATGGGTGGAACCACAGCCTAGGTCAATACATGATGTCTTCTTTGTAAGCCTATTGGAAGAAAGGGGAATATTCTTTTTTGATGTGGTTCGCATGTCAAAGCATGCGGGTCGACGCTCTCAATCGCATTTACTCTCCTCCATGCGGAAGCCGTAAAACTTTTGAGCTACTTATTCTAAGCTTTCTGAGCCCACAAGGATTTAAATCTTTGATTCTAGGC
The DNA here is from genome assembly GCA_030549775.1 of Tamarix chinensis. Lineage (NCBI taxonomy): Eukaryota > Viridiplantae > Streptophyta > Magnoliopsida > Caryophyllales > Tamaricaceae > Tamarix > Tamarix chinensis. Next base: position 42,182,491 of record CM060181.1, on the reverse strand, counting down.
CCACAAATTCAGCTATAATTTCCTCCTCTGCTAAATTTATAATTTAGTCGAGTCGTCCTCCTGTGCTCGAAGATCAGGATCATGAACGGAATGCTCTGTTTTTTTGTATCTAAAGCTGAATCATGCCCAGAGAGGGCAATGACTTGATGCAACCCTCCAAATAACAGAGACCTTTATAGAAGGTAGCATGTATATCCATTCCGACCTGACAAATACTCTGTCCAAAAGGCTTTTGGCTTTGCCTTTGAACCAAGAATACGAGTACATGTATCAGTGACGCCCTCCTTAGCCCCTTTCCGGGAGAAGTTATTTTACGACTCAGTTTTTGTTATAAAAATAAAAAAAATAAAAATAAAAAACGTGATTTTGACAACGTTAATACCTAATTTTTATTTTTTAATTAATATTTGTGTATTAGTTATTTATTTAAGTTACGATAAACGATACAAATGCAATATTAAAGATACTTTTATTAGATTTTTAATGAGTGTTTATATCGATAAAATAAGTTCATATGTGGAGCCAAGGGTTTAATATTCTCGTCGTTATGGTTTTATTATTTATAGGCTCCATGGTGCGAGATAAGAAAGTGATTAGTTGTTCTTTTCATGTCCTTCATAGAATATGGAAGAAGATACTTATAAATTAATAATGATGCCGACGAGCTTACTCATGTAAGTACGCGCACACTTTCGTTTGGTATGAAAATATCATAGAAAAATTATGGTTATGAATTGTTTGATCTTATTTTGTACACGTCAATGACTCGTATTTCGAGAGCAGAACCACCCAATTCATAAAAAAAAAAAATACAGCTAATACACAGTTCGATATTATTAGACTAAAAGATGGCCTACTAATCTGAAACAGGTGGGTTGAGGGGGACGTGCCGAGCATGTAAAGGCAGCAACGGTTTCATTGGGGTTTAGATAACTTGAATGAAGTCCTCCGTTTGAGAAAACCACGGAATCTCTTTAGTCAAAAATTTCAATTTTGATCGCATGATTAAGGTGACCAGGGAAAAAGCTCTATGAACTCTGTATTTATGTAGGCAGTAGTGGTTATATAAAATATTCTGTCTGTATTAAAAAATAAGTTTATTCTAATAATGTATATATTTAAAAAAATAATTTTAAATTTATATTTATATTATTTAATAAAAAATAACAAAGTATTTAATATATATATATATAATTAAATAAAGTAAAGATAAAAATAAAAAATAGATTTTAACTTTTCTAAAATAATTTTTTATATGAAAATTTAATAATAGAATAAATTTTTTAATACAAGAAGAGTAGTAATAAATAGTATTTAATTAATTATAAATATTGTGTGTATGTGTCTATATATATATAGGCGTTGAGTGGGGTGGTTTAGGGTGAGAGGATTAATTATAGGATAACTTTGTTTGAACAGTCGGTCTCATCATGAGGGCTGTTTGACAATATGACAAGATTTGATTATCTCCATTAAACACTAATAACATATTTAAATTTTATATAATTAAAAAAAGTTAGGATAAAATAAAAAATAGGTTTTGATTTTTGAAAAATAATATTTTAATATGAAATTTTGATGATAGAATAATTTATTTTTGATATGGATGGAATAGTAATAATCAGTATTTATTTAATTATGAACACTATATATGTATATGTATATGGTGCGTTGGTTGGGGTGGTTTAGGGTGAGAGGATTAATAATAGGATGACTTTGTTTGAATAGCCCGTCTCGGCATGTGGGTTGTTTGACAATATGACAAGATTTGATCATCTTCTTTAATTTGTACTGATCATTAATCTCTCTAGGCTCGGTGCTTTTCTAGTTGTTATGGCTTGACACATGCAAATGAGCTCCCGGTCTTCTTACTAGCATGATCTTTTTTTTTTTATAAAAAAAATGAATATATGTACAAACTACTATATCTTATATATATAACCAACTACATTTTTTATCTCAGTATTATAACACACTCATAAATTCATAATGTTCCTATATATATATATAAGAAATATCTAGTGAAAACTACCCTTTACAATAAAAATATAGAACTAGTACTCTCAGTTGAAGAAGTTTATCAAAGTAGATGGTGGTCACTACTGGTAGTAGGTAAAGAAAATTGATGTAAAGCTTTAAAAAAACTATAATATTTTAGTGTTAAAAAAAAGGCAGTAGCATTTTTTTAAAATATTACACATTTATGTTCGTCTTTAAAAATTATCTATCGTAGATAGTAGAAACTATTCTCAGTAAGTGGAAGAAACTACCATAAGTTTCTCAGGAAAATATAATATTTGAGTGTTAAGAAATAGTGTCATTTTTGTAAAAATTAGATATTTATGGTTAAGGTCAGGAAACTACGCAAAGTATGTGGTGGAAACTACCTCTAGTCGGTGGAAGAAACTACTATAAGTCAATAAAAAAAACTATAGTATTTAAGTGTTAGAAAAAAATGCGGTGGTATTTTTATAAATATTAAATATTTATATTTTAAGTCAAAAACTACATACTAAGTGATGGAAACTACTAGCAGTAAATAGTAAAAACTACTATAAGCATATCAGAAAACTATGGTGATTTTCAGCTCTCAATATAAATAATAGTAGGTGGTGGATACTACTCGTAGTAGGTAGAGGAAACCACCGTAAGTCTTTCAGAAAATTATTATTTTTGTGTATTAAAAATCAAAAAGACAGTGACATTTTTTTAAAATATTACTTATGTTTCGTCTTTAGAAATTACTTACCGTAGCTGGTAGAAACTACTCTCAGCAAATTTAAGTCTTTTAGGAAGCTATAGTACTTGAGTGTTAAAAAATAGTGTCATTTTTGTAAATAATATGTATTTATGTTTTAGGTCAGAAAATTACACATAGTAGGTGGTGAAAACTACTATAAGTCACTCAAGAAACTATAGTATTTGAGTGTTAGAAAAAAATACAGTGATATTTTTATAAATATTAAATTTTTATATTTTAAGTTGAAAACTGTCCATATTAGGTGGTGGAAACTACTAGCAACAAGTGGTAAAAACTACTATAAGCATATCAAAAAACAATAGTGATTCTCAATTCTCACCATAAATGATGGTATTTACGAAATATGCCATATATATATATATATATATATATATATATATATAAGTGATCAATTTGCAACAAAAAGAGAGGAAATTTTTTAATTCCATGTAGCTCCATGTTAAAACAATACTCATAATCATTACACAATGTACACAAGTATGAATTTTCACTAGGATTGTTTATGTAATTTGATATATGATAAATCAATCCGTTATACTTTTGGAATCAAATAACCTATTCATTAATAAAATTCAAAAAAATTGAATATCCAATTCATTAAATACAAATAATATTTGATCTCATAAATTATATATATATTCTAAAAATTAGTCATTGTTAGAAAATTTTATACTTTATGAATAATATCTTATTAAAGTTTTATCTATTGTTAGAATTGTGGAATTAATAATTGAATATAAAGTAATAAGACTCGAATCAAATCATTAGAGCATATCTATTCAATTTAGATTAATTTATTATCTTTTGATAAAAAAATGTATATGATATTTCTTATCTATGATATGTTTGAAAATTTTGGATATTTTATAGGTTATTTATAATCTGGTAGAAATTTTAGATTTTTTACTAGAAACTTGATTTTTTTGAATATCTAATGCCTTTTACAAAATATCCAATTCTTGGATATTTGAAACAAAAAAAATCTAAACCTCTATTTTTTTCCCCTTATTTATTTACATTTATTCATTTTCACTGTACATACACATTGTTTATAAAAGATTCATATCCAATGTAACAATCGTGTAAAAAGGCTTCTTTCAAACCACTTATTCCCTACACGAGTCACTTGCTCCATCAATGATAAGTGTAGCTAGCCCACTATTGCTAATGTCGCCTGACCTGTGTAAGGATTGGGCTCTTTGTCCATAGCATACACTGGTAAATTGATAAACTAAAATTGAATTAAATTATATTGATACCATTTTTGGTTAAGTTTTGTGTCGAACTGGGCCAGAATACAAGGACATATATTGATTTTTTTTTAATATTTACATTAATTCATTTTATTTAATATAGTAGATTTTGCTATAAGGTAAGAATATATTTGAACTTATAAAACAAAATTAAATAACATTGCCATAATGAAGTAATGATTTAAAAAGCAGCCCATGTACTTATCTTTTTATTCAAAAAAGACAAATTTGACTAGATTCTTTAAAGTGAAATAAAATTAGCCTGTGCACTTTTCTTTTTTATTCAGATAAGGCATGATGAACTGAATCGCCAAATTAGTTTGCTTGCTTAAATAAGGATATGCAGCAACGTGAGGATGCCTGGCAACCGAGAATCTTTGTTGCAACACATCTACCGGGGGAGAGGGAGGGGTGGTATTGGAATTGGAACTGTCAATTTTAATCATCAGCACCTCGCTAAACTCAGGGGACAAGCGCCTTACAGTACGAGAACCAATTGAGGATAGAGTATTGATTAGAAGCAAGGCCGCGATGACTGCTTAGGTGAAGGGAGTAGGTCAGGGGATGGTTGAGGTAGTGAATATGGTCAGCCAAATCTCTGATCTAGTTGGTCATTAGCCCTTGTAATGTTCATGGTTTGGATAAGGCCTCTAAGCATAAGGAGGTCAAGCATTTTTGTAGACGTAATGGGTTAGCTTTGGTTGCTTTGCTTAAGACTAGAGTCGATCAGAGTAAAGTCCATGATGTTTTTAGTTGAGTTTTTCATGGTTGGCAGGTACCATCCAATTATGCTCACGACCATAATGGCCGAGTATGGGATCCTACTATTTGGTTTGTAATGTTTGTACGTAGCAGCTTGTGATCCGGTTAATTGTGTGCATGGCAGTTAATTTGCATCTTGATATTTGTTTCTATGCCACTTTTGCCTATGCTGTGATCACGGGTGGAGAGAGAATAAGGCTATGGGAGTGGCTACAGTAGCATTGCTCCTCGGTAGACCCATGGATAATAGATGGAGATTTTAATGTTTTCTGCAACAATGAAGAACAATTCCAAGGTGAGCTCCTTGATCAGGATGATATATTATATTTTAATGATTGTTGCCAGGCGCTCCGGGTGTGTGATTTCAAGATGCAAGGCTGATTTTTTCACTTAGTCAAGCATGAGGGATGGCTCAAGGAGGTTTCTACGCGACTATAAGCTGCTTGTAAATCTTAATTGGCTTGGCATGTTCCGGCTTATGTAGCAGACTATGTGAGCCCATTGATTTCAGATCAGTTTCCCAGCCCGTTTTTCAAAAATCTTAATTTAATTAGAATTTATAATATTTAAAAATAAAGGTATCTTAATTTACGTGATTTGTTACATACTTTATAAGAATAAAAATACAGATTTTGCTTTTTAAATATTTTCCTCACACTTTCTTATATTTCTTTAAGATTTTTATGAGACTTTTGAACAACTTTTGGATATTGAACTTCTTCCAAATCATGTTAATTTATTTATATTTAGATTCTTTCAATTTTGTGGAATCTTCTATACCTTTTCAAAATTTTAAATGGAATTTTTTATCCAAAAAAATGTTATTTATTGCCTTCTCTCTCTCTCTCTCTCTCTCTCTCTCTCTCTCTCTCTCTCTCTCTCTCTCTCTCTCTCTCTCTATCCTATTTTGCATTTTAAGTCTTTAAATAACATTTTTGACTAATGGAAATTTATAAAATTTTAGGGGTACTAATATTTTGGAATATTTAATCTAAATGTGAAATAAAAGTGAGTTGTAGTTTTTTTTCTACATTTTTAGATAAATTTCACCAATTTTAAGTATAATTAGTTCCCAAAATTTAACTTTCTCTACACAAAATATATCATAAATATCACAAACTTGTTCCTAATGTTCTAAAATATATAAAATAAAGTTAGAAAACTTTATTTGATCGGTAAAATCTTTCAATTTCACAGCCATATTTCCATTATTATTCAATTCTTGTTTTCTAATTTATTCCACAAATGTCTAATAATATCTAAGCTTTACCCAATAATCTTCTAACTTCAATTCTCCACCTTTTCCCTCTTCTGCTCCCCTTCCATTCCAAGTATTTCCCTGTTCCTCTTCTCCCTCCATTAAATTTTTGTAACTTTCTTTAATTATTGATGGTTTTGTTTGGCTTTTACATATTTTAGGTGCTTTGTTACAAGGATTTCAATGAAAGCTTTTACTATTGGAAGAGGAGGATATCTAGCTTGTTAAGGATATTTGAAATCATGGTAAATATGACCATAATAAGAGTTGAAAGAATTTGTTGTGCTATCATGATTATATGTGTTGAAGGGTTAAAATGTTTATATTTGATTTTGTATGATTCTCGAATTTTGTGGTTATTTATAGGTTGTGGTTGTGTTTTGACTTGTATATTTTTTTGAGTATATTATTAAGGATTTATTTATATCAAGTTTGGATTTTATAATGTTTAGGATGTATATGATTTAAATGAAGTTTTAGATATAACATATGGTATTTTCAGCCTTAAGAGAGATTGTGATGTTATTGCTACTTTTCTAAACTTTTTATTGCTCCAATGTATTTCTTTTAGGGTATTTAGATACAATTTTATGTATGTGAAGTCTTGATTTGGCTTTGTATAATTAAAAGTATGATCGAATGATGTTTTAGCATGAAAAGGGTATTTTAGACATTTTACTTGCTTGCTAAGTTTTTTTTATTTATAAATATTCGGTGTTCTAATGTGTTAATATGGTATTGAATGAATAGTATGCAACATTTCATGTGATAGATAATTATATGCAACAAGTTATACTATTTTGCTTGTTTTTAGGGTTTTAGGGGTATTTTCATCTTTTTACATGCAATCAAATTAGATTAGTTAAATTTTAGAGTTCTTAATTTTTATTTCATGATTAAGGAGTATATAATTTCATGGTTTTTGGAGCATGATTTTTATTTTATCCATAATTTCCAAATTAAGAGCAAATAAGGGGTAGTCTATTCATTTTACACCTAAAGGCTTAATTAGATTTTTTAAGGTTAATGGTCAATATTGACCATTGATTTGACAATTAGAATAGTAATTTGATATGAATAGTAAATTATTATAAATATTATTTTTTGCAATAAATAATTTTTCACTTTTTATATATAAGTTTTTTAGTATATTTCTACAAATTTCATTGTGCATGAATAATATATCTATTAATAGTATTATTTTTTTTAAAGTTGGTGAGTGGGATTATTTTGTGGATGGTAATTAATAATATCTGATAAATTAGTAAATTTCAAAGTGAAAGATTGTAATTGAAACTAGTAGGATCCTTTACTCGTGTAAAAAAGGTCACACATGTCGCCCATGTGACATAAGCAATACACTTAGCCTCGATTTATCCACCAAGTGTTTTATTCATATAATGCTAATTCCTTAAAAGTTACCTAGGCCCCTCTCTAATCTATAGGTGACCTATGGGCTTTATTGGGGTGTCAATACTTCAATATATTTTGTAAATGTTTGGTTCCGGCCATAACTTATCAAATGGTTTGAGGACCGATCAACTAGTTTATATTTTCAATATAGGACTTTAACCTTTCAAAAACCCTACCAACTAATTGACATGTTTAAAAAATTGATTGATTTTTTCCTTAGAAGATTTTATTTTAGAAAAAAATATGTATAGATTTGGGTTTAACACATTGACTTGTTTTAGTAAACCAATAGACTAGTCCTCGGAATGATTAACTAGTTTTCTCAACCAAGATATGGTTTGAATTCTTATAAAAAACCATTTTTTTGGATTCAATGCATCAACTAGTTTCCTCAAACTAATCAATTGGTTCTTGGAAATGATAGATTGGTTTAACTAACTATATTGTGGGTTAAATTAAGTGTAAAGTTGTTTTTTCTTTGACCTAAACACATTGACTGATTTTTCTAAATCGATCGACTAGTTTCCCCAATCAGCATTTGATTTGCACAACCATTCAATTAGTTTTAAATATGTTATTGACTGGTTATTGAATGGTAACCTTTTTCTTTTAGGTTTGAACATGGCCATTCAGGTGGTTAAACCAATCGATTGATTGGTTAGGGTAACTAATCACCGGGTACATTGAGCCAATCAACTAATTGATATTAAATGTTAAAAAATTGTTTGTTATTTGAGAGCGGTAACATGATTTGTTTACCCTAATGACTAGTTTGTCGACTCATTGTATATATAGAATTTATTAACTATAATTAGAAACACCATTTGATCTCTCATTAATTACACAAATCATTCTTACTCTCTCTCATGTAATTGATTCTCAACTACTCTCTCTCTCTCTCTCTCTCTCTCTTTTTCTCTCTTGTTTAGAAAATATCAAAAAGGTTCTTGCTCAATATAACCAACCTGGAGGCAATATTTAATTGCCAAATATTATTTTTATAGCTAGATTTCATCTCAAAATATTATTCATACTCTTTCAAATCTATATTTTTTGTGAGGGTTCTTGTAATCAAAACCCAATATTTAGGGGTTGTGAGAATGTCTATCATCATTGAGAGATTCTGAAGTTATAATATAGATAAGATAAATAAATAAAGTTGTAAATTTGATTCATTGAGGTTATTAGAGTTGTAGATCCATAATTATAAGAGAAGATTGTTAGTAAACTCATCACAACAATTTCAAAAATCTAAAAAGGATAGCTTTTTGGTAATGGATGTAGAGAAACTAGATTTGGTTATCTTAAACCAAAACACTTTGTGTGTCAAATTTATTATTATTATTTTTTAATTATATTCCATTATATTTCATTCACCCATTTTAAGGTCCTTTAAATTGCTTATGTGCACTACCCTTTTGTTTATGGGAATTGGTTTGCTATGTGCATATTAGTTGAATTAGTTTAATATGTTGGTTTGATAGTTGCCTCTTTGCAAGACCCTTTGGTTTAGTAGAATTAGTTTTCATGGTTTGGTGGTTGTCTTAATGTACTATCCTTGTTTTTAAGAAAGTGGTTTATGTATTGTTTGGTAGTTTCCTCAACTACTACACTTTAGTATGACTTTGGATTGATGGATAAGTGTTACATGGATCTATTGATGTATAACTGCATGCCTCACATGTAATGCCTCTCTTATTATTGTTATCACATGAGAATTATTGATATGTATGTGTGATTTGTATATATTCATTCTTATGTGTTTTATGACACCTAAGTTTGTTTAGAGTTGAATTGGTTTACCCAATACCCTTTTACTGTTGTGTTTGTTTCATGGTCACTTGCTTATTTAAATGGTATTTTGGACCTCGTTGACCTTTTTGCTGGAAACTATAGGTTGAGTTAAAGTGTTTTGGGTTATTCAGTGTAGTTTATGTTCCACTTTGTACTTTATTATTTCTTATTGGCACCATTCTAGGACATCAAATAGTTGTAAATGTTTTACTATTGGTATTAATCGTGTTCATTTTTCCATCATTGTTGGTTTTTGTTGGTTTAGTCTCGATTTTGGATTAGGTACTAAACACACTTAATTATTGTGTTTGATTTATTTTTGTCTTATATCCAACATACGTTAGATATTTGTCTTATTTTATATTGTGTTGGATGTGGTGGTAGTATTCAATATTTAATAGAATTGTTTCCTCTAAAACCAAATTTTTAAGTAATAAATTTGACAGTGTTATAAAGCATTACGTAATCGGTGACACTTTTGTAAATGTTATTGTTAGCAACTCTGGTTTTAGAATGGTGATAGATTTATAAATATGTACAACTTTTCCATTTTTTTTACTTTTTGAATTAAAATATAATTAATTTATTTCAACAAAAAATATCAAAATTCTTTTTCAATTTTTCTATATATAGAGAGATTCACATTAATCTACTTTTAGCCTAAAATATATATATTTCTAAAAAATATTTGATAATTTTTCAACAACTTTTTTAATAAAAAAAAATTACAACTTGGTACAGATTTTTCAACGATTATGTAATATTTTTTCAACAATTATGTGGTAATTTTTCAATAGCTACTTGATGGCTCTTCAAAAAGTGATAGCATAAAAAATATCACCATTATTGTAATGAATTTGCCACAACAATGTTTTGTATTTCCAACAACTTTTGTATGAATTTTCACCATTAATGTATTTATTTTTAACTACTATGTGAGTTATTATTTTTTCATCAATTATTGCAAAACATTTTCGCTATTAATGCACCAATTTTTCAATAAAAATGTTATGATTTTTTAACAAATATGTGACAATTTTTCAAACAATTATTTTAATTAAATTTCAATTTCATGTACAGTTATTTTTTAATAATTTTGTGATGACTTTTCAATAATTATGTGATAATTTTTTGTAAATTATGTAACATTTGTTGTATATAAATATTTAATGTTAACAACATTACTATTTTGTATTAAAATGTTAGTATAAGATTGTTGAAAATGTTACTTTAACAAGATAATATTTTATATAATAATAGTTTTATACCAATAATATATTAATATAGGTACCTATTTGTAGCAAACAATTCTTAAAATTATAATGATATAATTAATTTTAATTACTCAAATTAATGATAATTATATAATTATATATATATATATTACACCATGGGTACCGCAACCGATTGCATCGTATAGCCACATGCCTACTTTATCTATATATACACACCGCACACATTTTTTTTAGTGTGTGATATATTGAGATACTATATTGAATTATGATTGATTTTGAGGGGTAAATTGCATGGTAGATCCATACAATGACAATTTTTTAATTTCATAACTTGGTGAGAGTAGTATTTCATAAATTAGTGAGAGTAGTAGTACAGATAGGGAATCTTGTACCAGGGTATGATATGCCTCTTACGAATTTTATTTTTGTCAAAACTTTAAAATATATTACCTTTAGTTTATATCAATAATAACTTGAAAAACTTACACCAAAAGTTTTTCTCATATTTTTATCTAGAAATAGACATCCAAATTTATATAATTCTAGTGTCAAACAAAAAATGCACATGTATATATGAAGACTACCACATATAATTCTCATATTTTTGATATGCTATAAATACAAATATTACATAAAATGAATATACATTTTTTATTTTATAAATATACATATTTTAGCTTATATATATACAAATTTCAAAATATAAATACTTAAATATGTATCTCATTGGATATAAATACATATTTTAAGATATAAATATATATCTTTCATAGTAAGAAAGCTTTAGTACTCAAGTTCACATACTTTATTTTACCAAAATCTATACTAGCAACATTAGATAAATAATTTCAGCTAGACAAACATGTCTAATAAAATGTATACATCAAACCTCTAATGTTGTATCATAGGATATCTCATATTTTAGTAGAGTAGAGCGACTACCTAATTTTCAGCAAAAGTACAAATAATAGGTAACCTACTAAATTTTATTAGGTTCGTTAATCAAATTTTTGTACCTAAAAATAATAAAACATTAACCATATTAATATTTAACAAATAAAATAATATTTTTATTAAATATATTTTTAAAATAAAAATTACCAAAATTCCCATAATGTTGAAAATGGGAAATTTTTAATACTAATCCTCACACTACTCATGCAGCTTGAGTTGGGCAATACAAGAGGCTTCGGGGTGACTTAGTAGGCGAGGCGGAGGTAGTGACTGATGGGTAGGTGCACGTTGGTGGAGGACATGATGGCGATGAGGGAGGCATAGGTGGATGGTGGCGGTGAGGCATGATTAATAAGGAAGGATGGTGTGACGGTTCTTGAGGCAAGGTCGAGGGAGGTGCATGATGATTGACGAGGGATGAGGGAGAGCTAGGTGGTAATGTTGTAATACTTTGTATTTTTTTTAAATTCAATTTTATCAAGTGTAATGATTTTATTAATGTAATTTGATGAAAACATTTAATTATTTTAATTCCAAATTATTTTATCGTTTAATCAATAGTTTCAAATTCATATTACATTTTAGATAATCATTGTTGTTGCGGATCATTCTAGATAAATTCGTTCATGACTATGATTTTATTATTATTATTATTATTATTATTATATATATATATATATATATATATATATGATTTTGATTTTCAATTAAAAATATATATTTTCATTTGTTCCCATGTTTTACTTTTAAATATTTTAGATTAGTTTTTTATTATAACTTCATCGGGTAATTACAAATTTATTTTGGAGTTATATTTTATTAACAAAATATATTATTTAAGTTATAAAATTCACTTTAAAATAGTAAAATTATTTTAATAATTTTTATTCATAGAAACTTTGAATTTACTTAATTTTACGTGATCATTAAGATCTTTGGAAAAATTTAAATTAAAAAGATCTTTGTAACATATTTTTGATTTTCCTTCTAAATTAATTTTCTTCCATTTTTCCCTTTTAGCTTCAAAAAACCTTTTTGGAAATTATCTAAATTAATTATAGTGTCTTATGATTTGATTTAAATAATTTTTAAAATTCTATAGGGGCGTATTATGTATTTTTGTAAATAATACAAATTTCTACTCTCATTGGTATATTCTTCTAAAACCTTTTCAGCATTTATATTGATTTTATATCTTTAGATATTTACGCAATAAATTTTGTTAAATGAGTTTCAAATAAAATTATCCATATATATATTTTAGTTATTTTTTCCCTTCTTTTGTATAAGTGTATTAAGGAAGATAAAAGCAACCCCCCCCATTTTTCTTTTCTTCTCTCTCCCTTCTCTTTTCTCTTTTCTCTATTTCTTTCCTATTCTCTCCAATATGCAAACCCCAACCCTAACTGTAATACCCCAAAACTTTAATTTAGGAATTAATAATAAAATAGGGATTAATAGATAAAATTTAATGAAATATACCTTTTTAAATTAATAAAAATTATTTATTTATTTTTACTAATGTTATTATTCCTAAAAATTCAAAAAAATCCCAACCACCTCATTTTCTTTTTCTTTTTTCCTTTTTCCTTTTTCCTTTTTCTCTCTTTTTCTTCTTTTCCTTTTTCTTTCTTCCTTTTTATTCTTTTTCTTCCTTCCTCGCCGGTTTTGGGCCAGGCCCAGTGTGGCCCAACCTTCTTCCCCTCCTCTCCTTCCTTCTTTGCATAGCTCAGCCCCCTTTTTATTTTTCTTCCTTCACGCGGCCCAAGCCACCCACCCCGGTTTTTCTTTTTTTTTCTCCCTTTCCTTTTTCCCTTCTTCTCATTTTCCCCTCGTCTCCTACCTTTATCCCCGACCTCGTCTCCTGCTAGATCAAAAAAATCCAAAATTAGTCCAAATACCAAGGTAGGGCACTATGTTAGCTACCGAAACAACACATCCAAATCAATTCCAAAACCAAGGTAGGGTGTTAAGGCAACTACCAAACCACATGCCAGACTGGATAGTGCATAATGATAGCTACCAAAATAGTACTCAGATCAAACCATTTACTTTCTTACACAACTGTTACTTCCAATTTTAATTACTCAAGGGAGATACAACAATAATTTGGAGACATAAATATACACCGATCATGTCAGCACACAAAGTATCACGGTATCCTCCTAACCATCAACCCCAAGGACATAACAATAATATGGGCATACTGGTTCACAAGGCAACATAGTACCCCGCACATCTAGGACACCTAATGATTAAAATTTTAAACCCCCTATAGGGTCTATAGGTCTTGTATAAAGTAGACTAGGGGTTTACTAGGTTACAACGCCGCACCAATGAACCAAATAAACCAAAGGCTCCTACCTCATCTCCAGGTTAGCTACCCCTAGAGAGAAACCATTTCCAAACTTGAGGTATTCCGCTTTACGTATTAATACATTATAGGGCAATCACAGATTTCATACACATCACAACAATTCTCATTCCATACTTAACCATTTTACTTTATTTCCAATTATTAAGGTAAACCCTAAGGTCATCGATCTATATTTAATTTAAAGTGAACACTAAGGTCAACCTATCAAAAGTATAAGGTCATCTTATATCTAATTATTCACAATAGGTGCATGAAGTAGAGAATGACCAAAATGCCCTCAAAACCCTAATTTCACCACTACTGTCCAAATATCATACCAAACATATGAACAATTTATCATGAAAAATTAAAAGATAATAATTCATAATATTTTAGCATGCGGGTAATCCTTAGAGTTTAGCGATTAATAATATTTTTCATTTTTCATGCATTAGTAAGTTACGTCTACTACCTTAATAATGCATTTCCAACGCATCATATACTCCATGTAATATATAAGTACATATTTATAGCATAATACAATATTTAACAGGATAATTAACATCATGGTGCATAGAAGGAAGAATTCTAACCCTTAAGCATGTGAATGACTATTATTATATTCTAACCCTAATTATGCGTGCATGCATTAATTCTATTTATATCAACCCTAGTTACCATGAAATGATAATGATGGCAATTACACCATAATTTGGCAAGATTATAAATCTTAACAAAACCCTAGACATGCATACGTTAATAGTTCAACCTAATACACATGATTATTTCTTTTATTAAATAACACATCAAATGCATACTAAATATTCAACATGATACTTTCATATTACACCTACTCGTACCACTTGCATACATATTATAAAACTTTTGACATAGAACACACACATATATCCTTTCAAAACTCATGCATAAATCATACTTTAAACACATAATGAATGGTATGTATTGCCACACGATTTCACATAATTGTAGAAGGGTATGATTACCTCTTATCCAAGAAAAAGAAATAAAGTAAGATCTACCCAACTAGTCTCCAATCAACCTCTTCAAAACCCTTGCAACAACACAACCAACACACATATTAACATATAAAAAAACACAACAATAACTAAAATATTATTCAAAACCACTCAAAAAATGGTTTAGTAAACAACACAACAACAACACAACAATGTAGCAATGATTCAACAATAGAGAAAATCAAGTTGCAAGGGATTGGGAGCATAAGATTCTCATGCCATAAGGATGGGAGCAGCGTCCACAAGTTATACAAGAAAAGGGGGATTGACTTCCAAGCTTTACCCAACAAGGAGGGGTGGAACATTGGAGTTTGACACAACAAAAGAAGGAGAATCGATACATATACACGCAACCAAGGAAAAACCAGCAAGGTGGAGAGGTTGCATCAAGTTGCTACATAAAAAGATGGCAAGAAAAATGAGTTTTTCACACTACCAATGGAGGTGCAACATGAGTTACTTGTGCAAAAAAGGGGGAGGTTGGACTCTTAAATGGTTTCAACATGGGTTGCAATACTCGACACAAAAGGTTTCAACGATAATGGTGAAGCAATAGAGGAGAAAAATAGGGAATACGTTACGAATGGAAGCTTAGGAAATGGAGAAGTAGAACATGCTTTGCTTGGGGCTAAAATATGATACAAAAATAGGAGGTTGGACTCTTAAATAGAGGGTGGTGTGAAGCCGTAGACGAGCTAAACATGGGAAATAATAACATGGGGGAGAGGGAGAAGTGCATGAGGTAAGGCATTGAGTAAGGTCATGCTAGGGGTTGAGAGAGTAGGGTATGGCCACAATCTAGTATAGGATAAGGTAATAAGTTATGAAGGTTAACTAGGGTAAAAAAATATGGTTACCAGAATTAGAATTACTCGATAATAGTTAGGGTCTAAACTAGGATTAAATTTAATAACTCAATTTCTAGAAAATTTCAACCTAATGTAATTTATATCTAACATGTTATAATAATACACATTTTAATAGCACATTTAGTATAAAACCTACGAAAAAAACTATTATAACTAATTACATATAATTATCAATTTATAATTAATATTTATAAAAATGGGGTATTACATTTATCCTTTAAGGATTTGTATTTATTTATTAATACCTATTTTTAGAAATTTTCAAGTGTTGTATTTAAATTTTAATGGTGTTGTAATCAAATTTTAATTTTTCCTTTACCTTTCTAAACTTTTAAAATCTAGAGTTATTTCATAGATTTTTCGCTGAATTTAGAAGTGATGATTGTGTTTAGTGAAATTGTTCACTTCCTATCTATCTCTAGATATATCATTGTGGGTTTTTATCCTCTTGGAATAGATAATGTTTAAGCTTTAGTTGGACATGGTTTAACCTTTCATCTAGCATGAGAGAGATGATGTGTGTCTATCTTGTGTTAGGTGTGGTGGTAACATTTTTATTTTGGCTTTTGCATATTTTTCTTTTAAATGATATTTTTTATAATTGAAAAATGGGGGTGTTACATATATGGTGATAGATGAGGGGTTGGTGGTGCGAGCAACACTTCACAGGGTTAGCAGCACTAATGTTAGAAATGGGTGGTATAGTAGGGGAGGAAGGCAATGGTGGTGATGGCAGTCGGATGGTTTCGCTAGAGGTGGAATCAGATACAAATGGAGAGGGAGTAGAGGGATGAGGGTCAAACAATAAGAGAGGGAGGAGGGGTGCATATATGTAGGTGGTTAAGGCAAGGAGCTAGGTTGCATTTGGGTAGTGGCAAATTATAGAGGTGTGGCTAGGGAGTTGGGGAAGAAACTAGAGGAAGAGGCTTGGCATGCATAGTTGATGGCATAGGATTGGTGTAGGAAAGTAGAGGCTTAATGAAATAACCCGAAAAATTTCTAATTTTAAAAATTATAGTTAAACAAGATTTTATTAGAAAAATTAATTAAATAAATAAATTTTTATTAAAATAAAAAGGAATTAATTAGGTAAAATAAAGAAAAATTATAAGTATTTTAATTAGGAGAAATTTAGAGTATTTTTACTAATTAAGGATTTTATTTTGAAAATTAATTAAATAAATTATTTTATTTAAAATAAGAAGGAAAAAATAGTTTCAAATTAATATGAATTTTATAAATAATTTAATTGAATAAAATTAGGGTGTTTTGCTAATTAAAATAGAAGTTATGAAAAACCTTTCAAAAATCTTAATTTAGCCTAAAAAGGGATTTAAATATTATTTTATTTAAATATTATTATTTTTAATATTCCAAATATCCCAATTAATTAAATTAGCCTAAACCATTATTTTTCATTTTCCCTTTTTCCTTTTTCCTTTTATTTCTTCCTTTTTCTTTCTTTTTCTTTCTTCTTCTTTTCTTTTTCTTTTTCTCCTCCCCGAACTGGGCCAGCCTAGCGGCCTAATCCCCCTTTCCTCTTTTCCTTTCCTTTCGCCAGCCCAACCCGCGCGGTGCCTCCTTCCTTTCTCCGTCGCGCTGTGTTTTAGCTTTTCTTCCCTCTAAACACTACGTTCCATTTAAGTTTCTCCCTCACCTCGCACCGCACCCGGTTCCTTCTTTTTTCTTTCTTTTCTTTTCCTGGGCCGATCGGTCCCCGCACCCCTTCTTCTTCTTCCCTAGCCCTTCGCACCTGCCACCGACCTGCACTATTTTCGCTGCCTTTGACCGGCCGTTTCGCTCCTCTCTCTCCCCTGCTGACTCTTTGACCTTTTCGCCCAACTAACTCCCCCTCTCCTCACACATTTCTCCCTCTCCCGGCTAGTTAACCGCCCTGCCTCGTCCCTGAGATTCCGCCGGCCAAACAATGTCGTCGGTGAGCCCGAACCAACCTGCCTTATCCCCTCACCGATCCACATAACCCTAAACTCTCTTCTAAAGTCTATAAATACCCTTATAGTAGCCCTGCATCAAGCCTTTGATCTCCTACCCAGAATCCTCCCTTGAGCTCCGTTGCCCCTTTAGACACCATCCCTTCCGCCGTCAGCCAACTCCTCCACCCACTCCACCTACCAAACTCATTCTTGCACCACCCTCTAGCTAACCAAATGTCCCATATCCCTCGATTCTTCCTGCACAAGCCACCCTGGCTATGCGAAGTAGCCCCCTCAACTAACCTATTTTTTGTCTTTGCCACCCTTCACGCCGCTGTCGGCCACCTCTTCCGCCTCTGCTGCCGCTTCTTTCACCTCTCATTCTCTTCTACAGACCACCCTCTACCTTTCACTACCTATCTTTTCCCCTTCCTCCCTCTCCTCCTCTCTTTCTCTCCTCCTTCTCCATTCGGCCACCGCCGCCGCTGTCGCGCGACGCCACCTTTGGCTACGCCGCCACCTCCATTCTGCTCCTCTCCCTCTAGATAGTCTTAAACACCCCAACCCTCACCTTCATTCTCCCTATTTTATTCCCAGCCTTCACTTTTCCTCTTTTCTTCCCTTTTTCCAGCCACTGCTGTTGCCTCCATGCACCAGCGTCGGTGCCGCCCATCCCCTCCAGCCTAAAGTTGAACCCTAGACCCTCTCAACCCTTTTCCCTATTTTTATAAGCCTTAAGTTATTTTATTTCATTTATTTGAATATAAATACTATTATTATTATTATTATTAATGTTATTATTATTATTTCTATTGAGGGCCAAAGCCCTATTATATTTTTATTTTGATTTTATTATTATTATCCTTATGGTTTCTATTATTACTATTATCATTATTAATATGTGATTATTATTTTTATTTTTATTTCAAAATTACTATTATTATTATTCCATTATTATTATTACAACTACTTTACTATTAGTGTTGCTATTATTATTATGGTTATTGTTGTTGTTGTTGTTGTTATTTTCATGTGTTAGTATTATTATTTTATATAGGACTGAAACCCTATTGTGCCTATTTTGAATTGTAGTAGTAGTATTATAAATATCAAGTCTTATTATTATTAATATTATCATTATTTTTATCATTAGCCTTTATTATTATTATTAGTGTTGTTGCTGTTGTTATTGTTATTATTATTATTATTATTATTATTATTATTATTATTATTATTATTATTATTATTATTATTATTATCACTGTTATTATTTTTAGTATCATTGCTATTATTATTTTAGTATCATTATTATTATTATTAGGATAAAGTTTTCAATCTTATATTATCAACTTTTATAATATTCTATTATTTCGTATATCTTTAGTAAAGTTAGAAATTTGTTAATGTTATTTTTATTAATATGTTATTATTTTTTCAAAACCCTAAGGAGGCGTAGGAGCATACCCAAGACCGGTGTCGTTTTAGGTAAGGGTGTTACTAAGGCCTTTTGTGTGTTTATGTGCATTATGTGTTTCATATGCTATGTATTCTATGTTTATCATTATTAATTATTTCGTATATGGTATGATGTGGAGTTGAAGTATGTTTTTGTATATTTATATGGCATGTGTATTATGTATAAGTGATGATATGTGTTGTGACCCTGTAAGACATGCATGTGAGGATGTTGATGTGGTTTGTGTGGGAGAAAGGATGAAAAAGGAGAATGGTGGAAAGAAGTTGACCAAGGGATGTAAGTTGACCTAAGTATTTTTAATGATCCATGAGTGGAAGAGTAAAATGGGGAATTTATGATTTTGTATGGGAGAATCTAATTTATGGTGTTATATAGGAGAATCTAATTTATGGTTTTGTATGGGAGAATCTAATCTATGTTTTATGTGGGCGAATCTAACTTATGATGTTATGTGGGAGAATCTAATTTATAGTTTTGTATAGGAGGATCTAATGTAGGGTTTTGTACGGATGAATCTTTGGTTTTATATGGTTTGAATTTAGGGTTTGATATGGATGAATCTTTGGGTTTTATATGGTTTGAATCTCGGGTTTGGTATGGATGAATCTTTGGGTTTTATATGGTTTGAATCTAGGGTTTGGTATGGATGAATCTTTGGGTTTTATATGGTTTGAATAAAGGGTTTGGTATGGATGAATCTTTGGGTTTGTGTGGATTGAATTTAGGGTTTTGTATGACAGAATCTTGGGTTTTGCATGGTTAATTCTAAGGTCTTTATGTCGAATTTCTAGGGTTTTGCATGAAAGATTTGAATGGTTGCATGGGATGTGTAAAGTTTGCATGGGAGTAAAATTTACATATGAAAAGTTGATTTGGGTTGTAAGAAAGCTAATGTAAGTATTGTTTGGGTGTTTGAACACTTTGGATGGAAAACAGTACGTTGAGTGATATAAGGGTACATAGGAGACCGAGCTAGGGTTTTGTGGAAAATTAGGTTTTGGTGTGGTTGTTTAAAGTTTTTATGGTATCATGTGTTTGCGGTGATTAAGTGTAATTATAAGGATGGTATTTATGATTTGTGATGTGTGAAGTGTAAAGGGAGTGATTCATGCATGTCTAGGGTGAAAGCCTTTGAATAAGATACTTAAAACATTAATCATGTAAAGTGAAAGATTGTTGAGTCGGGCCTAGTGGTTAGGGCATGATGTCCTATGTGTTTTTGGTCCACCGGCTATAATAGTAGGGGATTCCGTGCTCAAAAAAACCAAATATATTTGTGCCAAGACATGGAAAAGATACTAATTACTTATAGTGGAACACTATGCGAGAAGGGGCCAGACCGGTCCACTAGTGAATAATAGTGGTCAGGAGCTTTATGCCCTATGCATTTCCTGTCCATCGGCTATAATAGTGGTCAGGATATTTATGCCCTGTGTGTTTCTGGTCCACCGACTATAATAGTGGGGTGTTCCTGTACTTACATGGATTTGATATAAGGCATGGTGTGTATCGACTTCCGATAAAAGATTAATTAAATAATCAATCCGGACTATAAATGGGCCTTTATGTATCGACCCGAATGATTGTATGATATTATATTATCATGATGGATTATGCACTTTTATTTCTTCTGCATTATTTATATGATTTTATGTGCTTATGTGTTGGCCTTAGTGCATCTGTTACCTTACTCAGTACGTAGCATAGTGATCACCCTTTTCATGGGTTCTGCTCATTCCCACGAGTAGTATGTCCTTCTGACTTTGTGCAGGTGGGCGAGACATCGGTCGGGGCTGAGTGTTGAGCATGTTTTGGCTCAAAGTTCGAGAGTGACGTGGCCATATTATCTCTTTATACGATTTATTTCGTTGTGTATTTCTTTTGTATCATATTTATCCTTTTTTAATTTATTACCTTGCATTAAGTATTTCAATTAAAACTTTTATCGATTATAAGAATATTCTCTCTGAAGAATTTTGATTTCTCACTCTGATTTGTATCTTATTACTGGTTATAAACTTTTACGTGAACTCTGATTTTTAATATATGATCTTTCGAGTTCTTTTATGAATTGTTGGCTTGGGTTTAATGTAAATCTTTTATTAGCCTTAGCACTTAGTACTGGAACGGTCGGAGAGAACCGGTCTGGTACTAAGTGTGGTGGTAACATCCCTAGAATTCACGAATTTTAATTTAATTACTTCTGCTTTAAAAAAAGTAGTGAATTTTGGAATGTTACACTTAAAAGATAGGAATGGAAGGGAGAACCACACGAGGGGGATTGTAGGGCTTAGTTTTTCTTAAAGGGGAAAGGGGGAGCACAAGCATGCTTGTGGTGGTGTAAGGGAGATGTAGGGGTCGGGGTGTGTTTGAACGGGTAGGATGGGTGAGGGAGAAGGAGAAGAAAAGAAAAGAGGGAACGAGCTGGGTTGGGATGAAGGCCAGGGAAAGAAAAAGAAAATAAAGAGAGGGGTGGGTTAGGACATAGGCCGGGGAAGAAAAGAAAAAGGGAGAGAGAAAAAGAAAGAAAAAAGAAAAATGGAACAGAAAGAAAACAGAAAAAGAAAATAAAACTTGGGGTTAAAATTAGAATTAGATTCAGTATTAAGATAAAATTGATTTATCTAGGGTTAGGATATATGAATAGAAAAAATACAATGAGTTAAATTTATAGATTTAGGATGGATTTAAAAATGGAAAAAGATAAAATAATTAGGATAAATTTATTTAAGAATTTGTCTAGGTTTGTAGGTCAAATGTTAACAAAAAAAAAGTTAGGATTTAGGAGTTAGGTTAAAATATAAATTAATCCGGATTAAGATTTGAGAATATTTCAAGGTACTACAATTCCATTCCCATCAAAATCTGCCTTCACTTTTTTTTCTATTTATTTTCAAGCACATGTTTTTATTAGTTCCTCAAATGATAGCCACCTTTAACTAATGAGCATATATAAATAAATAGTATAACTTACAACATCAATCATCAACTAACCACCATAGTTTGTAATTGGATGTTTGAGCTTATGAATACCATAAATAACACATCCTCTATTATGATGAAACACATGTTTTGGAGGAAAAATACACATCATTATAGGAAACTCTCTTCATTGCTCTGTTCATATTGTAGTGGTGAAGAAGAATGGCTTCTTCAACCATTGAAATAGAGAGTAAGACAGATATCTTCATTATATCATCATCTTAAAATTAACGAATAGTAGCCTTTCTGAAGATTGTATAGTTTTGTTGAGTTGTAAACCGTACATTAAACAAAAATAGATGTTAAAAACTCTAAATATTAGGCCTTTGAGGCTATGCATTTTAGAGGGAAGAAAAAGATAATAAAGTTGCAGTGGAAAAAGGTAGATACATATGAGGTATATGAAGGAATTGAGAAAATTAGAGAAATAAGAAGAATGATTGACGATTAGAACGATAATACTTACCATCTTCCTATTTGTATAATTAAATAATGGTGTTGGCGTATGTAATAAGCATGGTGGAATGATTGATTTTGAGGATCATTTTGCATATGCTTATATGCATATCAACTAATGCATTTGCACTTCTTCTTTTTTTTATTTCCATTAATGCTGCATGTTATAGACTTGGGGCTCTTTAGTAAGAGGGTAATAAGATGGTAGAAGTTACCCTATTTGTATAAGGTGCAACCAGTTATACCATGCTCATTATATAACAAGTTGACATATATATATATTATTTAATTTTTAGTTAACTTAATTTATCTTTAACTAATGCCATTAAAAATTTAAATACATACACACCCACATACATACATAATTACATTATTGAGATTTTTTTTTTGTAAAATTAGAGACTAATATTGGTATTTTTTTTACTTAAAAGTTATTATAATAAATACAAATATATTTTTCGCCATGGTTATAGTTATGTTTTACCATCATTATGATATTTTATGGTAAATTTGATTTTATCATAACTATACTTATATTTAAGCATTGTTATGTTTGTGTTTCATTATTATTTCCTTCATATTTTACGACTATTGTACTCATATTTCAACATAATTTTTTCTATGTTTCACTATGATTTATGTTATATTTCATCAATGTTAGTTGGAATTTTTCTAAAAAAACTAAATTGTCATATTTCACCATAATTATCATCATATTTCACTATTATTATTATTTTATCATTGTTATGCTTGTGCCTCACCATTATTGCTTTCATATTTTACTATAGTTGCATTCATGTATCCCTATTTCCACTATAATATTTCATTTATGTTAATTGTAATTTTTTCTAAAAAACTAACTTGTGTTTTATTATAATTACCTTCATGTTTCATTATTATTGCTTTTATGGATGTGCTTATATTTCGCCAAAAATATATATACGAAAAGTATAGTAATAGTAGTCTCTATTTGTAGAGAAATATCTCATTGATACTATGATCTTTTTTAGATTTTCTAATAATATTACTAAACGATATTTTAATTAAAAAATTACCAGCATCATGATGATGTTAGCATACCACATGGTGTGCACGGTGCTACCATTTTTACAATATAAATTGCCAAATTTAGACTTATATTTTAAGTGTTTATATAATCAATTTGAAATGAAATAAAACATTTTTAGAATATATATATATATATATATATATATATATATATAAGATTTTTATTCAAATTGAAATAGGTATATTTTATCATTATATTACTCTCATACTAAACAAAACTTTGCAAATGATTTTTTCATTTGCAGATATATTATTCAAGAGACATAAAATTTAGAGGTAACTTATCTACTCATGTTACCCCACGCACGAATATTTTTAAAAGATTTACCTAAGTTAATTGATGTTAAATATATATATATATATATAGATAGATAGATATTTTGTTCACCCCAACTACCTTCATTTTTATTAACCTCCAATTAAGGGGTAACACAACTGAAAGGGAAAAATAAATGAAACTTTTATATAATCAGAAAAAATTATCCTCAACTATAATATATACTCCATTCACTTGAAATTAATATAAGGGTATAAGTATCATTTGCTTTATTTTTTTTAACCTTTATTTACCTCAATTCAAATAGTACTAAAATAACATTCATCGTAATTTGACCAAGTTATAAGTTAATATGATTTAAACAGTATTTTAAAATATTCATCTTAATTTACCTACATTCTTTTCACCTACCTTAATTTTTAATATTTACTCTACCCTGATTCACCCCAATCCAAACAAAAACTAAAGGATGAATGTCTATCTTTAAAGTTTGGAGAATAAGCATTTCATACTTTTTCATCAAGATGTAAACAAAGAATAATTTGAATAATTATCCATTCTAGAAACTTTCAAGTTATTCATTTACAGCGTATTAGGTATAAATGGAGATCCATTTTTAATTCCAAAGGATTTGTATCCTTAAAATTTTTTTAGGATAGAATTAGATTTATTATTTGAATTGATATATTAATCATTAGAATTAAAAAAATTGAAATAGAAATTAATTTCCTAAATTTCTAAGCATTCCAAAAAGGCTAGGATAAACTGATGAAGGTATACTTAAACTTTAAAATATAATGAAGTTTATTTCTTAAGCACAAACGCAATATTGTTCCTCCCTTTAGACAAAATTGAATGGTAGGATGTTCTTTATTGTAATGACTGGACAATAGTTATTTCCTTTACTAACAATTAACTTGACGTTTCAGTGTAAAGTCACAAGAATATACTAAAATGTCGACAGCACAAGGTCCCTTACAATTTATTTATTTATTTTACCTATAGCAATAAAAATTTAGAACAAATTACAGATTAAATTCAATTAGACTTTTAATTTTCTAATTATTTTGATTATGTATGTATATTATGAATCCAGTTAGTTATTAAATTTAAAATTTCAATTTTATCCAATATTTAGTTGATTTTACTTAAATTTAGATCTAGTAACTTTCCTTAAATTTAGGTCATTGATTAAGTTAGTTGTAGTGAAAAAAGATATAATATAAAAGCTAACCTTTAAAATTGAGCTTATTCACTACAGTAAAATTGTTTAATATCGACGGTTAAATAAATATTAGAGACGGTTAAAAACCGTCGCTAAACATTTACCGACGGTTAGGTAAACCGTCGCTATTCGCACCGTCGCTAATACATTAGCGACGGTTTTTAAAACCGTCGGTAATACATATTAGGGACGGTTAAAAACCGTCGCTAATCTACATTACCGACGGTTCTAAACCGTCGCTAAAATATTTTACCGACGGTTAAAAACCGTCTGTAATGTATATTAGCGACGGTTATAAACCGTCTCTAATGTAGATTAGCGACGGATTTTAACCGTCCCTAATATGTATTACCGACGGTTACAAACCGTCTCTAATATTCATTCATATTTTATATGATTTATTCATATTTAACTCTTCCTATGAGATAACCTGTGAAAAAATACATTAATATTAACCGGTAATGATTTATATCGGACTTTTTTCTAATAATACATACATTTGTGTATATATATATCATAAACCTGCATTAACAATATTTCATTGAAAGTTATATATATACTAATATATGTACAAAATGACATCATAGCTACATCAATGTGTAGATTACATTTGTTCGAAATGTACATATATATCAATTTAAACCTAAGGTCATCCATTACAAAATGTTGAACACAAAATATAGCTGCCCGGATCCAAATATGTATATATGTTGGTGTCCCATGTAGTATCTTCCAATACTTCACTGTAGCACAAAAATATATATCGATAGTTAAACAACATTATAAATGAATATAATCTAACTTTCTAATTAATTAAAATTAATTGAGAACATGAAGGAAAAATGTTGAATAGGTCTATTAAAATTAATAGCTCCAAACAATAGAAATAGAATTCAGATCGTTAGCAACAGTAAACTGATTTGAATCGTGGATGGACGGGTTGAGTGGTAATATGATGCACCACATGAATTGATTTCTAGCAAGAGTTAATGAATACTGACCCCAGGAAAAAAAAGAAATACTAGTCTGCCATCCACTATCCAAAAAAATTAGGACAATGGCTATCTGAATCACCAATTGGACAGAAGCAGGAGCTGGAAGAACCATAAAAACTAGATGGAGAAGCTATTAGGAAATCATAAGCCTGAAAATGTTCATCCTCTGAACTATATTCCACCTGTAATCTTCAGTGGCCATATAGTTAAACTGAATGAAACAGAATTGGAATAGGAGGCTGAACTATGATGATGTTTAGTGGTTAGGTATGTTTTTTTTGGTACTTAACCATCCTACACTGAAGTGGTGAACTATGTCTGAAAGAACTGGAATCATGTTTCAATGCCAAAAATTCACCTCCATGAGGGTGAATTCTTCCTCTTTCAGCTTAATTAAAAAGACAACAGTGAAAGTATTCTAGATAGTCCATTTTGGAGTTTTTGGATTCATCCATTGGCACTCAAATAGTGAACTGACAAGTTTACATTCAAGCAGCTTAACTTTCTGTATTTGCTGGCATATTGGAGCAGCCAATTGACTATGAATGGAAGACTCAAATGCATGTGCATTGTTCATGAAGCCAGCAAAAGAACTCAAGAACAATGTTGCTCGAACCTGAAGTTCAAAAAAAAGAGCTGCTGATTATTCATGAACCATATCATTAATAACAGGACCAATTTGCATATTGTGAAAGCCCAAACGGTTAATTATCCATCCCTGCAGCTGCTGATTATTCATGAACCACAGCAGTAATGACAGGACCAATTTGCATGATGTGGAAGCCAAAACAGAATCCATCCAGCAATTTGTTCCTTGTCTATTCAAGATAGTTCAAATTTCAAACAGCAGCCAAGACCAACTTTTTCACCAATTAGAGGGATTGATGGATGAAGGCACATCCCGTAAGCCACCACACACAGAATGGCCAAAACTGGAAAGTAGTCTAGCCTCATCAAGCTTTTTAATGCATTTGCTCCTAAGAGGTCTTATAATAAATTGTAAACTGGCTTCAACAATGAACTTAACATATTACCAGCAAGAAAAACTAGAAATACAAGGCAAATATCTAAGTTCAAGAAAAGAAATCTGCACCACTTTTGGATATTGATATGTGCTCCTTTACGAAGACCAAGAAGCATATTTGTGGGCCCACCACCAAACCCAAATGGGCCAATGATCCAGTTAAAAAGACCTTATTTTGGATAATGGATCTTTCTTAATAAAATGCCCATTATCAGTTTAGTGGAGCCTAAGCCCATTAGCTTGTAATAAATTAGGGTAGCAATACAGACAGCAGTATTGTTTGCTTCCTGGAATGTTAGAGGTTTGTATAAACCTCGAAAATAAAAAACAACACCTCAGAAATTAGGGTAGCTTGTAATAAATCTCTATCAGTGTTCTAGAACCCAATCTGAAGTTAAAAAACACCATTGGTGACAACATCTTTTATATGTTTATGCACTGGTTTTGCAGCAAATATGCAAGTCTGAATTTTTATGCACTGAAATGGGTTTATTTTCACTTCTAAAATTGAATACAAACTTATATTACATTATGAAATCCAATATAAAAAGCTCATAATCAAGTGTGATAAGTTTATAAGCACTTTTGAAGGTAAATTATCCATGATATGTATTATTTTCTGCAGTAAACTTTTATATCTGATTTTTCTACTTTGCTTGTTATTTTCTGTAGTAAAGTTTTACATGGGACATATATTTCTAAGTTAGGTTTGAACTTTAAATCATAGTTATAACAACATAAAGATAACCATATAGGTTCTAGAAATTAGAGGCACTGAACCAGGAAATAAAAATAACAGGAACCCTCACAGAAATATAACAGTAGGACATGAACAATATAAGTTAGTTTTCTAGGACATGAACAATAACAGGAACCCTCACAGATAACCATATAAGTTAAAACCCAATCTGAAGTAGCTGAATAATGTGAAATTTGGTTCTATAATGTACAAAGTGATTTGGAAATATCTTCTCTTCATGTTAAACATATTTTATGTGATTTCAGATAAACTATGAGAATCTGGAGTAAAATTTGTGCCTTGTGGTGTTTTGGGATTTTTCGGAGAAGCATGATAAGTTTCTAATTTTTGAGAAGGTTGAAGATTTTATGGTTGGTTATGTCTAGTGTAAATAGGATGGAAATTTCTTGAATTATAGTTGGATGTTTGGAATGATGTGCTTGGAAAATATGAGACAAAGTATCTAAGTTGTTCATTAAGAAGATTCATTTTTTCTGCACTGAAATGGGTTTATTTTCACTGAAATGGGTTTATTTTCACTTCTAAAATTGAATACAAACTTATATTACATTATGCAATGGGTTTATATCTGATTTTTCTACTTTGCTTGTTATTTTCTGTAGTAAAGTTTTACATGGGACATATATTTCTAAGTTAGGTTTGAACTTTAAATCATAGTTATAACAACATAAAGATAACCATATAGGTTCTAGAAATTAGAGGCACTGAACCAGGAAATAAAAATAACAGGAACCCTCACAGAAATATAACAGTAGGACATGAACAATATAAGTTAGTTTTGTAGGACATGAACAATAACAGGAACCCTCACAGATAACCATATAAGTTAGGCTTTTAGGACATGAACAATAACAGTAGCCAATCAATTGAATCAGTGACAAAGCTGCATGATGTGAAACCAGAAAGGGAGAAAAAAATAAAACAGGAACCCTCACAGAAATATTTCATTTTCTAAATCAGTGACAGGAACTTAGTTAGGAAAAAGTAGATAGCAAATTAAGCAACTATGCATTTATCAAATAAAACAGCTCTTAAATATGACAAGTTGAATTCTCAATTTCTGCACATAGAACCCTCACAGAAATATTTCCTTTTCTAAATTGTAGCATAAAAACTAATAAAAGATAAAAAACAGTATTTCCTGAAATTTGAAGGGCATACCTGATATCAACTTTTCAGCCTTTTCCACATGTAGGATCCTGTCAATACATTCCCCATGGAAAAATTAAACTTTAGATTAATAAATCATCAAAACAGTTAGGAAAAAGAAGAGATGGCTTAAGTCTTAATTAAACATACATGTGTGGTGCTACTTAAGCTCATCATTTGCTGAAAATCCTCCATTGATATACATACTAATATACATATATATATATATATATATAGATATTGATATCCAAATGGGAAAAAATGACTCAATCCCACCAATCCACAAACAACAATCAAATAAGAAAACCTGACTGGTGGGAAAATTAGCTGTCCAACAGGATACCCCAGGCTAGGTTCCCAATTTTACACAACCATGGCTAAAAATTATGGCTCCACCAATTTCTTACTAAATTTAGCATATTAGTTATGAAAATTTGCTCCCAATTTTGCTCCATTCAAATATTCAGTGTATTAAATTTGAAAAAGACAGAAAATGCATACCTTCATGGGTAATTCAACTAGTTATGAAACTTTCCTAAAGTTTGAATGGCATACCTGATATCATCTTGAAGGACAGCATCCTAACACAAATTCAGCCTTCTCCACCTGTAGGGTCCTGTCAATAAAATCATTAGTTTTCTATATGTTGATACATCCGCACAAGTCTTAATTAAACATACCTGTGTGTTGCTTGTTCTTCTCATCCACTCATTAACTCTTTCCATAAAAGCTGCTTGAACTTCTTTCATAGAAGCCATTTCTTCTCTAGTGGTGGCCATCTCTTCTTCAGTTTTTTGCAACTTTTCTTCGGTTTTCTGCAACTTCTCTTCAGTTCTCTGCAGCTTTTCAGTAGTAATAGCTAATTTCTTACTTACCCTTTCAACTTCTTCATTGGATTTTCCTACATTTTGATTACACATATCTAACTTTGACTGGGTAGCCCCATGCCCATAGCCAAATGCCCTACCGCTATGATTTTTTCCATATAGGGCTAGGATGGCTTCCTTTTCTGCATCAACTGTAGAACCCGAAAATTCAGAACTGCCAGTTTTATCATTGACAAAAGCAATGGCATCATCCTATATTAAAATAGAAAAAATAAGATACACATAACCAAAATCAAATAGATCAAAAAAATTAGGATACCAGTGAGTAAATGTGTGAATAGATCAGTACTTCATACCACAAACTCTTTCGATGTTGAATTCATCGAGTAACTCCCATCACGTCTTTTGTGATTTTGTATAAACATTTCCAGGTCACCAGGCTCTCTTCCTTCTAATCTCTTCTGAAGTATCAAAAATAAATAAATCAAACAATAAGTCTAAAACACTTTTTGTAGTATATATTTCCAGGTCATGAATTACTCACAAATTCATCTCTAGCAATAGCAAAACTTTTTGTTCCACGAGTATGAAAATGAGATGCTTCTTTTCTCACAGTTTCTCCTCGCTTAGCAGCACTCTAGATCAAAAAAATAATTATGTGAGTTAATATATGGCTCAAGTATAACTATATACATATAGTAAAATATTTTACCTTTCCTTTATCAAAGAACCAATATTCAACAAGTTTGATCCATTGTGCCTCAGGAAGTCCTGTCTTATCCCATTTATCAATCACTTGATCTTTAGTCTCACCAGGACGGCAATAAATAGCCTTCAACTCATACTTCCTTTGCCTTACCTTTACACCAATATTACTCAAGAAATATTTATCCATCACACTTCCCGAAGGAAGAAGAAATTTCCCCTGTACAATGAACAGAATAAGATTAATTGTAGATAAAAAGAAAAATATTACTGAAGAATATTAATAAAAACCAAGAAATACCCAAACTAATTTCTTCAAATCATCTTTGAATCTTTTATGGATATGACGCCAATCATGTTCGTCATAAGGACACCATTCAGGTTTTTTTGCTAAGTCCCCCAACCAACGATGGAAGTAATGCCCCGACTTCCTAATTGGTTGAAACATTTCATTGACATCCACTACCATCTTCTCACCGTTCCTCAGATTCCAGATATCTTTCAACTCAATTTTTCGTTGCCTTCGCGTCATCTTTCCCTCACCATCTGAATGATAAATTAGTTAAACATGGAAGTAAGAGTTACATCAAAGAAATATAATACTAAATAATGTAATGAATCATCCTTACCAATAAATTTCACGAATTCATTATCAAATATAGTTGTGCTATTTTCACTTCTACCAGTACCATTTCCGCTTCCACTTCGACTACCACTACCACTTATATCTGGTGTATCATGCTCATCGGCGATGTGCTCCTCATGGACATGCCCCTCTAATCCTAGAGCATTATGCAAACCACTATCAGGTGTGATTGGATCATGTGCATTTGGAGATCCCTCACTTGATGATCTTGTATCAGTAAAAGCTCGAACAAGTGTGTTTGGTGAAATGGGTGAGCCACTATCATTTGTGCAAGGACGAGATGAAGATGCATGTGAATCAGACATTAATCTCTTTCTTGCATTATTTGAGCGATACATGACTACAAAACATATGATTTAAACACACTAAATATAGTTAGATATATCAAACTAATATAAGTATGGGCCACATAAATACTGCAATCATTAAGTATTATCAAACTAATGTTATAAATATGGTCCACAAAAATACATAGCAATTAAAACCAAATACATACACCAAAAAAGAAAAACGAACTACTCATCCATGTCCATCCTAACTAAATATGTTAATAGAAGTAGAAGGAACAGTTTCAGGATAAAGAAGATTAAAATCATCATCGTTTTCAATGGCATCATCTTCTCCTGCTACACGAGCTCCTAAATGATAGTTGTCTCTTGGCTTTACTTCAACAATGTGAAACCAAACTTCTTGCTTCCCATCTTTGACGTAAAACACTTGGGTTGCTTGAGATGCAAGAATGAATGGATCATCTTTCAATGTTCTGCCTGTATGAATCAAATGGTTGAAATTTACCAATGTAAAGCCATTGTTATCTTGCTTCAAGCCTCTACTTGAATTAATATTTACCCAATCACAACAAAACAATACAACTTGGCAACTCCCATAGTAATCCAATTCATAAATGCCTCTAATCCTTCCATAGTATTTTATTCCATCAGCAAATACCATCACCCCACAGTTTTGAGTTTTCCTCCTCTCATCTCTCTTTTTTGTATGGAATCTATATCCCCTTGTGATGAAAGAATTCATCGATCTAACTAATTTATTAGGTCCTCGTGCCAAAGCCTTCCAAATTTGTCCACCTTCTGTAGCGTCTTCAAAGTGTCGTCCCTAAAATTATATTTAAAAAATTACAACATATATCAAACAAAATGAAAGAGTATTTTTATACATGTTAATAAAACTACCTTTGATTGAAGCCATCCAGAAAACTCTTCAATCACCCATTTTTTCTCAGTATTCTCATCAGGTCGAATATTCCTATTTGCCCGACGCTTTTCACGTATGAATTCACTAAAACCATATAAGA
Organism: Tamarix chinensis; assembly: GCA_030549775.1. Classification (NCBI taxonomy): domain Eukaryota; kingdom Viridiplantae; phylum Streptophyta; class Magnoliopsida; order Caryophyllales; family Tamaricaceae; genus Tamarix; species Tamarix chinensis. The sequence continues at coordinate 42,149,962 of CM060181.1, read as the reverse complement.
CAATTATATTTAATAAGAACAAACTTCGAGTAATAAAGTTACACAAATATTATACTACATGTGATATTACCTACGGTGCGCATCGAAATAGTCATGTTGGATAAGCACGTAACGATGAGCTTGCTTAAGACTTAAATCATCTAAATTAAGATGATGAATCTTGCCTATCGATCGCCCGCCGGTGTTGAACAAATACTTGTTAAAACCTTCAACAAATTCATCATTCCTTGGTCCTCGATTAAATACAGTTTCAACATTTCCAAAATAACGTGAACAAAAGGTCAAACATTCATGAATATTGTATCCTTCAGCTATGGAACCCTCAGGATGAGCTTTGTTACGGACACTTGATTTTAATCGTACTAAGGCCCTGCCAAATAAAACAATTAGGCCATATGACTTCAACCATATAATTATTAAAAGCACTAAGCATGTGGATATGGAATATTACAAATATCCATACCGTTCAATAGGATACATCCATGTATAGTGAACTGGACCAGTGAATTTTACTTGCTCTGGAAGATGCACAATTAGATGCACCATGCTTGTAAAAAAGCTTGGTGGAAATACTTTTTCCATGTGGCACAATGTTAAAACAACGTGTTGTTGTAAATTATCAAGCTCTTGTAAATCAAGTTCTTTGCTACATAAGGATTTGAAGAATATAGACAAGTCTGAGATCAGTCCAACAACTTCGGTACTCATAGATGCTCTTAATGCAATTGGAAGCAAATCTTGCATTAAGATATGACTGTCATGGCTTTTAAGGTTGAACAACCTTTTGTCTTTCAAACTAACACATGTGGAGATGTTAGATGCATATCCATCAGGAACTTTAATATTCTACAAAACTGACAAGAAACGAACCTTATCACTGGCATTCATGGTATAAGAAGCATCAGGTAAAACATACTTGTTGTTGGGAAGTTCGATCGGATGTAAATTTTGTCGTATCCCAATTTCCTTAAGATCCATGCGTGCTTCATAACTGTATTTTGATTTCCTGTCAATACCCAGAAATGTTCCTAACAAATTATCACATATGTTTTTCTCTATGTGCATGACATCCAAATTATGACGGATGAGGTGATGTTGCCAATATGGAAGATCAAAAAAATACTTCTTTTCTTCCAATTATGTGGCACAGGGCTATCATAAACAACTTCCTCCTCCTCCTCCTCCTCCTCCTCCTCCTCATCTATGTCTTCATTAATCTCTAAGACTAGTGGATGCCTAACAATAGATTGAGCATATCTTGTACGTTGATTTGATGACTTGCCATAAACATGATTGATAACATCCATTTGCCTACGAATAGCAACTCCTGAAGGTGTAGGTGGAGCCCTATCAACCTCTATTGTTCCATCAAATTCTGAAGGTTGAAACCGAAATAAGTGATCATCTGGTAACCATCGCCGATGCCTCATATAGCAAAATTTTCTACAAAATTTTAGCCATCTTGAGGAAGTAGCACTTCCACAACATGGGCAAGCAAGTGCGCCCTTTGTACTCCACCCTGATAAATTTGCATAAGCTGGAAAATCATTTATAGTCCATATGAGAGCAGCTCGTAATTGGAAGTTTTGCTTTGAAGCTACATCAAATGCATTGACACCCTCCCACAACTTGAAATACCCCAAAAACCCTAATTTAGGAAATCCTGGCCGAATAGGGAATCATTAGGAAATTAATTAAAATAAACTACTTTTAGTGAAATAAATGGGAATTAATTAGAATAAACCAAGAAGGAATTTATAAGTGTGTAAATAGGAGGAATTGTGGTATTTTAAGTTAATTAAGGTTTTTATTTTAGAAATTTATTAAATACATTAATTTATTAAAAATAGGAAGGATAAAATAGTCCAAATTAATATAAAATTTGCAAATAATTTAATTAGAGAAAAATTTAAGTGTTTTGTTAATCAAAATGGAATTAAGAAGATTTTTCCATAAACCCCTAAATTAACCTAAAAGTAGAACTCAATTATTGTTTTGATAATTATATTTTATTAAATACCCCTAATTACCCCAAATTATACTAATTAAGCCAACCCCTAATTTCCCCTCTTTTCCCCTTTTTTCCTTTTTCCTTTTTTCTCCCTCTTTTTCCTTTTTCTTTCTTCCCCTTCTCCCCCTTATTTTTCCCGGCCTGGGCCGGCCTGCCAGGCCCAGCACCCTTTCCCCCTCGCGGCCCGTTCCCCTCCTGCGCCCCTCTTCCTTTTTTTTCCCCGGCCGGTTCGGCCCGCCCCGTTTCCTCCCTTCTTTTCTTTTCCGCTGGACCGCCGGTCCAGCCTTCTTTCTCTCCCGCCCCGCGTCGTCTTCAACCTCCAGCCACCTGCAACCCGAGATTTTCGCCGGAGAAGGAAGCTTCTACGGCACGCCATTGCCCCCGTCTTTTCGTCCTTCTCCACCTCGTTGTCTCCCCTATAGATTTGACTAATCGATCCATTTATTTTTCCCGCACGAAACCCCTCTCTCTCTCTCCCCGGCGAGTCTCGATCTGCAATTGCAGACCTGCTCCGGTCAGCCTCGCCGGACACGCATCCACCTAACCTCTGACCCTCCCTCGCATCCTTGTCGTTTTCCCGTCCCGTTTAGCCTATAAATAGCCCCGGAGATGGCCTGAATCGGGTTGGAGATTGGAAACCCAGAAATCCAAAGCCGCCGCACCGCCCACCTTCAGTCGCCGTTTCCTCCGCCTTCGGCCGCCTTTTCCGCCTTCCCGTGCCACCAACGTCCTCCCTGCACCTCCCTCTACACAACCAAACTACTAGCTCTCCCTGCCTCGCGCCGCACGTGCCGCCCTGGCCGTGCGAAAATCCCTCCTCAACCTCGACCTCCCAGCCCCTGCGCCACCTTCGCGCCGCCACCGCCGGCCACACCGCCGCTTGCAGCGCCACCACCACCCCCCAAAACGACCAGCAGCTCCTGCCCTACCACCCCGTACCTCCCTTTCCCTCTGGTTTTCCCTCCCCTAGCCTCCACCACCATTTTCCCCTCTCTCCCTTCCTCCACCGCCGCGCCGCCGCCGCTGCCGCCGCGCCGCCGCCGCCGCCACCACCACCTCAGTCAGGTTGCCAACACCCTGAACCCTAAGTCATAAATAAATAAGTAAATAATAATAATAAATAAATAAATAAATAAATAAAATAAGTAAATAATAATAATGAATAAATAAATAAATAAATAAAAGTGATTAGTGGTTTAATATTATTAACTACTATTATTAGTATTATTATGATTAATATTAACATCATCATTATTATTATTATTATTATTATTATTATTATTATTATTATTGTTATTATTATTATTATTATTATTATTATCATTATTATTATTAAGCATTATTATTACTAACATTACCATTAGTGTTATTACTATTATTGTTATTAGTATTAATATTAATATTAATATTATGATGGTTATTACTATTAATAGTATTATTAGTATGATTATTATTACTATTATTATTTTTTTATTATTATTATCATTATCGTTACTGTTGCTATTCTTATGGCTATGTTATTATTACTATTATTATTATTATTATTATTATTATTATTATTAGTACTGTTATTATTATTATTGTTACTATTAGTATTATTATTATCACTATTATTACCATTATTATTATTATTGTTATTATTTTACTATTAGTGTTATTATTGTTATTATTAATATTATTATTGTTGTTATTTTTACTACTGTTAGTGTTAGTACTATTATTGTTATTATTATTATTATTGATATTATTATTATTATTGCTATTATTCTTAGGGTTGTGTCATTGTTATTATTATTACTACTACTATTATCATGGTCATTATTTTACTATTAGTATAATAATTATTATTAATACTGTTATTGTTATTTTACTATTGTTGTTGTTATTATTATTATTATTGTTATTATTATTATTATTGCTATTACTATTACTATTATTATTAGTAGTAGTATTATTGTTAATGTCATTATTATTATTGTCTTTACTATTTTATTATCAACGTTCTTATGGCCGTTGTTATTAGTACTATTATTAGTATTATTATCGTTACCATTATTACCCATATTACTATTATTATTGTAATAATATTATTATTATTTTCATTAATATCATTAGTATGGTTATTATCATTATCATTATTATTCTTATCATTTCTTTATCACTATTGTGTTTATCGCATCTATTATTTTATCGATTATTACCGTTATTCTTATTATCCTTATTAATATTATTTTTATGATCGTTGATATTATTACTAATACTTTCATTGTATTTATTATTATTATTTGTATTATTATTGTCTTCATTCCTATCATTATTATTATTATCACTATTATTATTATTAACATTATCATTGTTTTTGTCACCTAAGCGACTATGGTTGTACAAATACTTTATTATTAGTATTATTATTATTATCGATAATACACTATTACTAATGCTAATATGATTTCAATTATTACTATTATCATTAATATCATTATAGCTATTATTATTTTTATTAGGAGCACTGTTATTATAAATAGTATTCTTATTATGGTAGGTATTACTGGTAATCATTATTAATGTTGTTAAAACCCTCACCTTAGCATTTGGATTGCTAAAACCTACTTAATTAGTGATAATCCGTATAAGCTATCGTAAGAGTAGTAATAACCAAACCCTTTTTATTTATAAACCCCATTATTAATAGTAGCCTTGGTATTAGGCCATGATAGGGGTAAGATGGGAATTTTGATAATTCTGGTAGAGGGAGATTAACCCTAAGTATTCCCTCTTATAGGTAAACGGGTCAAACCACCGGAGGTATAGGAGCGTGCTCCAAGCCCGGCGCCGATTTAGGTAAGGACGTAACTAAGGCTGCTTGTGTGTATTACATGTTTTATTTACCTTGGATGCCTCGTGTGTTTTATACGCTATATTACGTGTATGTTATCTGTTCTACTGTGTAGCGCAACATGGAACCGAGGTACGTTTCCGTACTCTGGCTTATATGTACTAGTATGGCATGATACAAGGATGATATGGTGTGATGTGACATGCACGTTAGAATGTTTTGATGAGGAGTTGTGGAGTGGGGGCTTTGAAAGAGAAAAATAAGCAAATAGGAAAACCAAAGGGAAGTATGTTGGCTAACGCAGGTAAGAATGACCTAGGCAAGTTATGATTAATGAATGAATGGGAAAAGGGGGGATTTAATAAATAGGAGAGTAGAAGAAAGTAAAGTTACTTGGGGAACACTAGGGTTTGGGATGGAAACCCTAATTTGAGGAGGTAGAGAAGAAAAGGAAAATAATAAGAATTTATGGGGAAGAGTGAAGTATGTGGGGGAGTTGAGTTGAGGGTCATGATTTGGGTTTTCGATGCGAGAAGTATGCTAAATACACAGGGTGTTAGTAGCTTAATATAAGCGTAGGAGACAGCTCGGTGACCTAAACCGAGTGAGGATATAGATAAGATTGGATGTGTGACCTGTGTCCTATGTGCTGTGGATGCCTTATATGAATGCTGTGTTGTATTCTAAATGTCGTTATCTTACTTGTTTCGTGGGTAATGTGGCTTGGAAACAAGACATGTACTTATGTTTTATTAACATGTGATAGTACGATTATGTCGTCAGTTTTGATGTGATGTGTTGAGAACTCTGGCCATGCATGACAAAGATATGTCCTCGAATAAGATACTTTAAGACACTAACGACTTACAGAGAAAGAGGTTGAGCCGAACCCAGACCGGTCCACCGGCTATAATAGTGGCAGGGTATCTTACCCTCGCGACCGTTCCACCGGCTATAATAGTGGCAGGGCATAAGCCCTCGCGACCGTTCCACCGGCTATAATAGTGGGGGATTTCGTGCTCAACAAACTAAACGTAAAAGTGATAAGTCATGGGAAAGATATAAATGGTTACAGTGGAATACCTTGTGAGTCGGAGCCAGACCGGTCCACCGGCTATAATAGTGGCAGGGTATCTTACCCTCGCGACCGTTCCACCGGCTATAATAGTGGCAGGGCATGGCCCTCGCGACCGTTCCACCGGCTATAATAGTGGGGTTCCCGCACTCACAGGGTCTGGACAAGATGATGATCGATTATATTCAGAGACCTGATAAAAGAAAAGTGACGTTTGGTCTGTAATCTGTGTGGTTTATATGTGTTATTGCATTCGATCTATGTATCTATGCTATGTCTGCTATGTTATGTATCTTTGTGTGTGGGCCTTGGCACCTACGCCCTTACTCAGTACTGGACCCGTACTGATGCTACACTGGTTGAATGGGTCCTGTGATGATCCACCAATGGTGGGGAGCAGACCTTTGATGCAGGTTTTGATCGGTTGCTATTGGGGTGGAAGGTTGACTTGAGGGAGTAAGTGGACCGGACATTTACCTTCGGAATTTGTTTTGTGTAATCGCATTCGTCTTGAAAGTCACAAGTGTTGTACTTAAATCTTCAAGGGTTTTATCATACTTGTTATTCCGTTATTTAAGTATTCTGATATATAGACCTTTTAAATTGTATTTCGGAATGTAACTTTTTACCTTCGCACTCTAATTTTGTAGAACCCGTGTTTTATGAATGTTTTGTCCTGGTTTTATTCTTTCTAGCCTTAGCACTTAGTATCGGGTCGGTAGCTATGGATCGATCTGGTACTAAGTGTGGCGGTAATACCCCCGAGTTTACGGTTTTTAATTCTCTTGCTTCCGCTAAAACTTTTGAGTTAAACGAAATTTTTCAGTAGTAAATTTGGGGGTGTTACACAACTGCCTTAACTCACGTATGAGAGGTTGCAAATACACATCAATGTCATTACTTGGCCCCTTTGGCCCTGGTATAATCATCGACAAAATAAATGATGATTGTTTCATACACATCCATGGTGGGAGATTATAAGGAACTAGAATAACAGGCCAAGTGCTATGATTGGTGCTCAATGTTCGAAATGGATTAAAACCATCACTAGCAAGTCCAAGACGAATGTTGCGAGGATCGAGAGCAAAATCAGGATAACGAGCATCAATATCTTTTCATGCTAAACCATCAACGGGATGTCTTAATTTCCCATCTTTCACACGATCTCTATCATGCCATCTCATATCTGTGGCCATCTTTGATGACATGTATATTCTTTTTAGCCTCGGAATCAATGGGAAGTACCGTAGAAGTTTCCTTGGTTTTTTCCTTCTATTAAGATCTCGCTCACCCTCATCACTGCAATCCATGTCAATCGGATTCTCCCAACGTGAAGTCTTACACACCAAACAATTGTTCAACATTGTCCTATCATTTCTTCCATCATTCCAATATAACATGCAATCATTTGGACATGCATCAATCTTTTCATATCTAAGACCCAATTCATTTATCAACTTTTTTGCTTCATACCAAGAAGATGGAAATGGACACAACATAGGAAATACATTGGACATCAGTTCAACCAGCATAGTAAAAGATTTCGAAGACCAACCGTTCATGCTTTTCAAATGGCACAAGTGCAAAATGAATGATAGTTTTGAATAATTATTGCACCCAGGATATAATTCTTCCTCACACTGCTTTAGCAACCTATGATAGCGAACTTCTTCATCACTAGGAGTATTCATAGGTTGGTTTTCAGGTAAATTATCACAACCATGGGAATAATCATCGAATCTTGCTTGAAGTGGACTTGAAGATTCAATGGGATGATTTTCAATTCCTTGATCTAATACTCCAAATGCATCTCTCACAAGTGCAGGAATTTCATCTCTATCCTCAACGTTTGGCTTAATGTCATCCATACTAGTAGACACATCATTAGCCGGTTCCCATATTGGTTCTCCATGAAGAACCCAATTGGTGTAATTTTTTAGAAATCCATTTTTCATAACATGACTGGTGATCACATCAACCGGATAACGATATCTATTATAACACTTTCGACATGGGCACCATATTTTTCCATTTATAGCCGCCTTAGAAGTTGCAAGCTTTAAAAAACTATCAAATCCTGCTAGAAACTTGGTACTAGTCCTGTTTGAATCTATCCAACTTTTATCAATGATAAAATATATTCCCAATTTACCTGAACATTTCAAATGCATCAATGAATCAATAAAAATAATAACTTTCTTTCTATAAATTAAAACTTCTTAGCTCTAGAATAACTAATACCATCCAGCATTCATAAGCATGTCATATAAATTTCAGAACTGTGTTTGAGAATAATATAATTATAAAACACAATAATAATATAATTATAAACTAAGACATTTCTTAATTTGTCCATTGTATTAATTGACATGATGAATTTCAAGAAATATATGAACTAAGTAACTAATGTACATGATTGTTCACATTCTGGCCAAAAATTACATATGCTCATTATTTGTAGTTGCTTATTCTAATTGATGGATTAAATTTCCAGGAAATATTAGTCCAATATATAGATTTCAAAGTCAATTTCTTAACATATATATATAAATGCTACTCAAATTCAGAGTGTAGAGAAGAAGATTTATACCTCAACAGCACAAAATTATGCAGAGTCAATCTAATTTTTAGATAATGCTAGAGACCAATGGTTCCCCAATCCTAGTGTTAAATAATAAATATTGTGGTTCTACATTCCTCCTTTTTTAATTCCTTATACTGGTATATCATACCACAGTAATGGCCATATTCATCTGATCTTTCTTCCGAATTCGTTGCAATTAACAGCAGCAACAAAACCAACTAATAATGGTGCAAGCAACATATATCACGAGCTAATGCTGTAACTAAAACCAACAAAACCAACCAATGTAACTACAAATTAGGGAGAAGCTAATGTTGAAACTTATAATTAGGGCTTCGAATTTACCTGTAACCCAATTACACAACCAGCCGGGCGGCGATGGGAGAGAGAATCAAGCCACGGAAGGAAGAGGCAAGGCTGAAGCAGGGCGGCAATTGCAGAAATAATGCTCAAACAGAGACTAATTCAAAAGGAAAGAAGGCAAACGGGAAGGGGGAGAAGGGAGCAAGACGCGCGTAAATTATCAGACATTAGCCGGCAATTACAATGGGGAAGGAACAAAAGCACGGGAGGGAGAGGGTGCAGCTGAAATTTTCGACTGGGCGGGCGGGTCAAAATTACCGACGGTTTAAAACCGTCGTTATATTAGCGACTGTTAGCGACGGTTTTAAACCGTCGGTAAAGTTTTTACCGACGGTTTAAAACCGTCTCTAATATACAGACGGTTTTAAACCGTCGCTAATATACCGACGGTTAAGAACCGTCGCTAATGTTAATATTTTTTTTTCCGTCAACGACGGTTTCGTAAACCGTCGCTAATTAAATGTCCCTATATACCGTTTTTCCTGTAGTGATTGATATATATCTATATCTATATACATACATATATATATATAATTAACCTAATTAGAAAAAAAATTATAAATAAATCTAATCCGTAATTGACTCACAACTTTACATAGAAGCACATGTGATAATTAACACAAGGGGATTATTTCTTCGTAGAGAATGTACTTATATGGTTGTTTGAGGTATGATCCAAATTTTATGATTCTATAATCTCACGCAATTTCTACTGTAGATATCGATACATGATGTTCACTATGTATACAGCTAACATCAATGTGTCATTGACCATTTTTTTTATTAAATTAAAATATCTCTCGGTAAGATTATAAGAGAAATATCATATATTTTTTTTCAATAAATAGATATCCATATTGATATATTTAATATATAATTTTTTCCCTTAAATTAGTTATGACTTAATTAGTGACTAAATAATAGCTAAATAGTACTCCTTTCGTATAAAAAAAAGTCATTCGGTCATTTTACAAACTTTTTAAAATCAATAAAAGTAGTCTTAAATTTACACTAACATCCTTTATTAAAAAATAAGAAAGTATTTAATGTATATATAATTTAAAAAAATAAGGATAAAAATAGAAAGTAGAATATGACTTTTTTAAAATAATATTTTTATATATAAAATTTAATGAGAGAATAATTTTATTTTTTATTCGGATATGGTATGTTTTTAATGTTACTTTGCTTTCAATATGATAGCTTATTATATACAGATAAATTAAGATCATATTTTATTTTATTTTGCAAATTTCATGGGATCTTGGGGTCCAATTTTAAGTCGTACCAATCAATCTTTAATATACTTTTGATTTGTCAATCTTTGTAATTAATATTTGATTTGGTGAGATACTTTCCTAAACTATGTAATTAATGCTCTTCTTTTACTCAATGCCTATAAATCACCCGAAGAATCCTCACTTGTAATCGGACTTCTTGCGTAGAAGAAAAGTGGAAAACAATCCATCCATGGCCTCTGAACTTTTGGTTAAGGTCCGTGCTTTTCAAATGTATTTGCCCCTTTTTATCATCGCGACTTCAGGCTTAATGTCGGTCTATTGTGGCACGGAATGCCAAAGGAACAGTAACGATCCCTCAAAAGTAGCGTACACCATTAGAGTCTCTAAGTCTGGAGACGGGAACTTCTCCGCCGTTCAAGAGGCAATCAACGCAGTCCCTTCGAACAATGATAGATGGATAAGAATATTCCTTGATCCAGGCACTTACATGTAATTCAACCTACATATCTACCTACCTACCTATATATATATATATATATATATGATCGTCAAATCCGCTCCTTTTTTTTTTCTTCCTTATTCGTTTTTGAAATCTAATGAAATTTTTTATAAAAAAAAAAAAAAAATCATCACCATGCATTGCAGAGAGCGGGTACAGATTCCTAGAGACAAACCATGCATAGTTCTTGAAGGACAGAGTCGTTCCGATACAATTATATCAAATAACCTTCATAAAAGGACAAACGAAAGCGCTACCTTCACCTCTCTTGCAGATTATTTTGTTGCCAAAAATATCACCTTTGAGGTAATGAAACTTTCAATTATGCTTCATTTGATTTATAAAAATTTTTAAAGAAAATTAAAAAATAGAAAAATAATATTTTATGTTTATTTTATATAAGATAATAAAATATAAAAAAAAAGATAATGAATAAAATTACTAAAAATTAACTATATAATTTTTATTTTTTTAAAATTTATTTTTATTTTTATTTTCTTTCTCTTCGTCTTTTTTATAATCAAATAGTGCATTAGTGTTTTGCTAGTATTTTGTACAAGACAAGAGTTTTAATCAAGGAAGTATTTTTTTTTAATGTCACAAAAAAAAACCGAATATCATAGAACTCCTACAATATTATTGGAATAACAAGCGACACGTCGGATGTTAAACAAGCTATAGCAGCCGAAATTCAAGGTGACAAATCCTCTTTTTACTCATGTGGTTTTATGGGATATCAAGACACCATATGGGACAGCGAAGGCCGCCATTTATTCCACTCTTGCTACATCGAAGGAGGCATCGATTTCATTTGGGGTTCCGGTCAATCAGTATACATGGTAAAGTATTTGACCTTAATTGCAATCATAATATTTAAAGAGGGTTTGGAGTAGTATTATTATTTTTAGATCTAAAATTAATTGCTAATCAAATGCATCCGAAAATTACAATACGCATATCTTAGACGCATTTACTAATTGATATCAAAGTTAGATTCACTATGTAATTACTACTACTATATATAATGAGATATATTTACTGCAGTTTCCTTAAATAACCACCACACTTTTAATTAAGCAGTTTCCTATTTTTTTTATATCAACTATTTAAGAATAAGAAAAATATTTTAAATTACTATGAATATTTTTATTAGGGATTAATTTCTTATTTATTTCCAGTCTTGACACGTACGTGCTCCTTCTTATGAATTCTTTTTAAATCAACTCGTTGTAGTAGTTTAAATTCGGAAGGGTTTTTTATTCTTCCGCTCCAAAATAATAATAATAATAAATAAATAAATATGCAAATTTAGGACAGGTTTCTTATATACGCATCCCTCACTCGGTCACTTGTTTCCTTGGACGTGTAACTTATGTATATATATATATACGTAGGACTGCACCATAAATGTCACTATAGGGCTGAAAACGTCGGTAGCTGGTTTTATTACCGCGCAAGGTCGAGCTTCGGAGCAAGAAACCAGCGGTTTTGTGTTCATTGGAGGTTCAGTTGCCGGCGTCGGAAAAACCTACCTTGGAAGGGCGTACAGGCCATACTCTAGAGTTATATTCCAGGGATCGACATTTAGTGACATCATAGTCCCACAAGGATGGGACGCTTGGCAGGGCAGGGGGCATGAGTCAGTTTCCACTTTCTTTGAAACTATTATTATACGTATATTATGCTGGTTTTTTCCTTGAAATATATATACACATACTTAAATCCTATATAAAATGAATGTAGGGGCAATCTTTCGTTCTCAGAGGTTGACTGTGACGGGCCAGGGGCCAATACATCAGGGCGAGTTCCATGGGAGAAGCACCTGGGTCCTTCTGAAATAAAGCAATACAAAATAGAATCTTTCGTAGACCAAGACAGCTGGATCGGTAACCAGCCATAATTGTACCAACGATATAGGAGATTGCATTTGTACATAAGCTCTTTAATTTATATTGCATTCGTAAATCAGTTGGTTACGTTTGATTCACTATCGATTATGGACGTAATATCGTTCCGTCCCTAGAATATCGAAATGCATACTGCATTGTTTTCACTTATATTTATTCATTAAGGCTCGCAACTCTTCTTCTCTTTTTTTTTCTTAATAAAAAAGAAAAAAATATGATGTCAGTTTTTAGATTAATATTGCTGATATAGAGTAAATTTTTGAAAAGAATTTTTTACCCTGTGGGAGAGATTCGTAGTTTAAGAACATCGAAGACCTGCAAGCTGCATTTGATGATCTTAACGTACGGTGAGGATTCTTGAGAAACCTTATGAACAAGCAATTGCAGGCACGTATATAGATAGCAGTGATCTCTCCTTGCATAAGGAAAAGCAAGTATGTGTGGACTGATTAAGTCCTCATTCGTGCGGTGAGTTTCTCAATTAACACATGCATCTGTTGAGAAATGATCCTTACCGATGTCATGAAAGGTAATAAGAAAAGGACCCTCCTAGCTAGCTAAGAATGCACGAATAAGCTCTGCTTTCGTCGCACCCTCCAAATCAGTACGCTTCTGTTGTTCATTGTGAGGACTTAGCCTTAGCCGCCGGGAATTGCTAACTAAAATGAACCTACTAGGAATGCACGAATAAACCTTAACGGCTTATTTGATATGAATCCCATTATAATTAAATGTAAATAGAAATAGGATTTCATTTCTAATTTCTTAAGATTTATATCTTCTAATATTTTATTTTATGGATGCTTGAGCTTTATTTCTTGTTCGCTTTAATGTATAAAACAAGAGATTTTAATGTATAAAACATTCCAAATGAAGAGTAAATCTCCGGCACAAAAGACCAAAAGGTCACCTACGTACAAACCTTAAGTTAATGATGCAGTACCATGGTTTGCAACTTAATTAGTCGGCCAAGAAAACTCCTTATTTGATCTCCATAGCAACTTTAAGTGTTTAGTGATCGAATAATAGACGCGCGACCAAAACAAACAAATAACGAGGAAGAGGATTTGCCTTGTCTCAGGCTCCTTCTTTGAGTACCATGAAATGGTTCTGTCAGTGCGCCATTAAGCATTAAGAAGGAAGAGATAGCGATGACACATGAGGCGATATCAGTTTCTGCTAGAAAGATATTATCTCAATAATGCTCCCTCCCTCCCTTTGATGAAAGCTGATTGACAGAGATCCACCACACAAAGTAAAATTGATTGAAGCCTGTCATCTGTGTGATATTGGAAATAAGTTCGTACATACAACACCCTACAATAAGTTGTAGTCATGAACTCGGTCGCATGTGAGAATTTTCATTCTTAGTAATAAAGATAAGGGTAAGTTCGATGCTAATTATCCTTAGTAGGTATAAATCCCCTAGAAAAGCGCTCGCTCGCTGCAAGGTGTACGCCTTATCCTATCACAGGTCATGTCATTCTCCTGTAGAAATTAAGTAGCAGCTCCATATATAGCCATCCATCCATCGCCAGTGATTCTATCGTCACGTAAAAAAGTAATTTCCCTTTGTTCTCTATCACCTTTTGCCTGATGCTAAGTTATTTGTGTTCATTGAGCAAACCTGAAATTCCCTTTCATGGCATTCAACCTGCTCTAGTTCTTAAAAATCCTATTTCCTCTTAAAGAAATCCTCCGTTATCTTGATGGCTATTAACTCTTCATCTTCCGTCTGGTAATGAAAAAAACTAAACTTTCACTTGATAGCGGGAGCAAAAGAGAAGATGTCTCCACAAGGAAGTAGTCAAATTAACTACAATATTCATGATTGAATAGGACAATTTTATATTTGATAAGAATATTGCCCTTTTAATTTATTCAGCCAAAATAAAATTGCCCTATTATTACTTTATTATTTGTATTCTATTAGGATTATAAGGACAAATTTTTAGATTGTCCTATATCAATAAGAGCAATTATTGCTGTACTATTTGAGTGAACCAATTAGGACAATTTTATATCATTGCCCTTTTTTGATTCAACTATAATTAAAATATTTCCCTATTTGATTCTTATCATTAAGGGCGATTATTATTTCCTCATTTGAGACAACACAATTAGGTTATTTTAATGTCATTGTCCTATTTGGTTCACCTAGGATAAACATATTGCCCCATTTAATTTCTATCAATTAGCAAAATATTGCCCTGTGTGAGTTGAAACAATTAAGGTTATTTTTTAAGGCAATGCCTTATTTGGTCCCCTATTAGGACAAGAATATTACAGAGTCGCTACTACAGAATTAGGTTTTGATGACCCATCATAGGTGATGGGTATATGAAAACCGTCACTAAAAGTTCCACAAAATGTTCTAAAAAAAGCATGAAGTTTAGATAATGATTTAGTTAAAAACCAATATCAATACTATAGCTTAAAAAATTGTGGAACTTTAGATAACAGTTGTAGTTAAAATTGCTATTAATGCAGTTTTACATATTGGTTTTTGAAATAACTGACATATAAATCTACTTTATAAAACAACATAGAATATCATCTTTTAAGTACACAGGAACTAAGGTAGGTGAAAATGATGCACTTTAGATGCTAGTACTCATTAAAATCGTTATCTAATGTGTTGCATTGTAGCACCTTTAGATAACGGTATTTATTAAAACTGGCACCTAAAGTGTTGTGTGCAACCTTAGATAATAGTTTTAATGGCATCTAAAGGTACCACAATGCAATACTTTAGATAGCATTTTAATGAAAATCTGCATCTAAAACATGTACACCGTTCACCTCTCTCTCTAGCTCCACTCTTTCTTTTACAAAATCATAATGTTCAATTATTACCTAACCTCACTATCATTTCTAGATAGCTTGTTCTCTCTATGTTTTTCCTCCATTAACAAGTACGATAGCTTTACTCATTGCCATCATTATCAACACCCTTTTTTAAGAGGTGCTAAAGATGGTCTCTAGTGGCTATTCTCTTACCGTGTGTCTCCTCTGCCTTTGGTTTTGCTTATGGTTGGCTTGTGAGTTATCTTCTCTGGCCCTCTCATTTTCCTCATAATCTTTGATAGTTGGCTATAGTTATCTTGGTATGCGTCCTTCTTCTACCTTTTTATTTTGGTTCTAGTTTTCAAAAAACTTGCATGTCTTCTATCATTCTCACTCTATCTCGCTTATCTCTCTCCCTCTATTTTTATAGACTTGAGTTGCGCTTGTTGTGGTATTATCTTTGATCTTCTCCTGGTCATTTTCACTAGCTATTGTCTCCATTTAGCTAGGTAAGCTTCGTTTCTTCACTATTTTAGGTTTTGATTTTGATTTTTGATTTCTTTAGTTTTGAATTTTTCATATAATTTGTGATTTTAATTCATTTTTAGTCATTTTATTTAAATTGATGTTGGTCCTTGAGTACTACGGATTATTTTTTTATGTGAATGTTCATGGTTTAGAGCTATTATTTTTATGTGGTTCTTGTGCTATTGGATGTTGGTTTGAGGTGGAGTTGTTTGTTGGTGGAGAATTTCTAGCTATTATAATTTAGTTTTAGGAATAGTGTGATTATGTACCCTTTTTTATGAAAATATATGTAAAATTCATACATAAGATCATAGTTTATAGATTGAGAATTGTTGCTTGAAAGTATACATTTTTTTATGTTTCCTTGCTATATGATTCACTTTTGTTTTTCTTTATTTTTTTGTTGTTAGGTTCTGTTGGTAGTTTCCACACTAAAAAAACATGTGTTATTTATTTATTATTCATGGTTTATAGCAATAAATATTAGCTAATTGTTGTTGGTGTTTGCTTTGTTACCCGAGTGGTTAAATTAGGTTAAGTTTGAGTGATATGAATAGCCTAGATAATAAGACCTAGTGGTTATTTTCCATTTTTTAGGTAGTGAGATCACGTTTTGGTTGTTCACTTACCCTCCACCACACTTGATGATGTTGCCTTATGGTGATATTATGAGACACATAGTATTGCTACATGAGAAGCTAGGGGATATGATGGAGAGCGGCGTGTACATGGAGTCGTATGTGATTAGGTCATACCATTTATTATTACCTTTGCCTCAAATGAAACCATAGATAGGGTCCACAACTAGGTATATGGATTTGTGACTCACAGAAGTTCCACATCTAAGCTTTGTTGATGGGATTGTTTTACAAGATATTACCACTAGATAAGTAGGGAGTGTATTAAGATATATGATTAATGGAGGTGTATACATAGGTTACCAACGAGTTTATACTATGGTATGATGGATGGACCATATCATAATGAAGTAAGGAACCAAATGATTCTTCGAGAAGAGTGGACTAAGGGAGTGATACATAATATTTTGTGGCTTTAGGATGGTTAGGAGTATTTTAGGAGATTTTAGGAGTTGCACGCTCTTAGTAAATTTTTTAGGGTTGTAGCAATATTTTGTTATATATATTAGTGCTTTTGCTTGGTATTTCTTGATAGTTTGTGTGCTATGATTTAGTCCCCCTATGTTTATAGCAATTGTATATAGCTTTGAATCCTTGTAACAATCTCTCTCTCTCTCTTTCTCTCTCTCTCTCTCTCTCTCTCTCTCTCTCTCTCTCTCTATATATATATATATATATATTGTTTGTTCCATTATGTTCATTATTCTTTTTGAGCTTCCAATTGTTCTATATGTAGCTTGTAATTAAGTTGTAATAGTTATTTATCTCCTAGAGTAGGCAGTGATACCATAATGTTGCGATATCCTTAAACTGTAAATCCTAATCTATGGTCACTAAACCCTAAAACCAAAGAAAGATTTTTATCATTTGATTTGATTTTATTGTTCGTACAAATTATAACCACAAGCTAGCTTCATTTGTTGGGATATGTCACCATTGATTGTAATTTTTTTTATTTAATACAATAATATTTCTAAGGAAGACATATAGATTAGAAAATTAAGTTTAAGGAATGGATGTCTGCAAATCATTTTTCTAGGGAATATGAAGAAGGGGTGGAGGTTTTCGTCAAATTTGCAATAAAACATGCCGAAGAATCTAGTAGAATATCTATTTTTTTGTGGATTGTGCTTATGCTAAAGTATCAATGTTGATGAACTTAGATATTATTTGTTTGTGTATGGAATAGATAGAAGTTATACTCGTAGGATACGGCATTATGAAACAAAGTGTGTATATAATAACCAAGAAGATAGAAGGGAAAATAGCTAAAGATTTGAGAATTATGAGGGAGATTTATTATAAGAGGTAACTAGGAAAGTAAAGGAAAGTGTTAAGGATTTTCCTAAAATGTTTAAGACACTGGTGAATGATTAAGAAATGCATTTGTATGCTATTTATAAAGCATTTACTAGATTATTCACTATTTTATGATTGTATAACCTAAAAGTATGTAGTGGATGGAGTGATAAGAGTTTTACTAAAGTATTGATACTTTTGAAAGATGTGCTTCTCAATGATAATGTTTTCCCTAATCGCACCTACGAAGCTAAAAAAGATTCATTCATCTATGGGCATGAATTATGAGAAGATACATGCATGCCCTAATGATTGCATATTATTTCATAACGAGTATGCATCCTTAAATACTTGCCCCAATCCCAAATGCAAGGCACCATGATACAAAAAGATCAAGGTTCTGTCTAAGGTGTTGTAGTATTTTTCCTATAGTACCAATGTTTGGGTAGATCTTTGATAATGAAAAAGATGATAAGAACTTAACATGGCATGTTGATGAGAAGACATATGATGGCCTTCTTAGACATTTATCCGAATTTCCATAATGGATGACAATTGATAACACATTCCCCAAATTTAGTGATGAATCAAGAACTCTATGCCTTGCACTTTCTGCTGATGGAATGAATCAACACAATCCATGTACCTATACCATATGGCTAGTGATTTTAGTGATATATAATCTACTGCCATGGCTATACATGAAACGCAAATATATGATGTTGTCTTTACTTATTTCAAGGCCAAAGCAATGGGGAAATTTATTAAACACCTTTAATCGATGATTTGAAATTATTGTAAAATGATGATGTTGAGGTATTTGATGTATATTGTCAATAAAACTTCACTTTAAGAGCATGGATGGAAGACTCTTTTTCTCAGACACTGTAGATTTTTACCAAAGAATCAGCATTATCGTAAGTACATGAAAGCTTTCAATGGCTTATAGGAAGAAAGTGTAACTCCCCAAAATTCACTACTGAAAAATTTCATTTTATTTAAGATTTAGCAGAAGCAATTAAATTAAAACTTGTGAATTTCAAAAATGTTACCACCGTGATTAGTGCAAGCCCGACCCCCCATTGTTCCCGTACTAACCACAAGGCTAAGAGAAATTTAACAACCATCATAACTCAAATCCAAAGCAAGACTTCAATAAAGTATTAAAGCAATCATAAGATAGAAATCATAGTGCATGAAAAGAGTTACAATCCCGAATACATATTTAAAATTTCTTAAGAGGAATAAGGTCTACAAAACGATAAAAGTTAAATATGGGAAATCTAATACAAAATGGAAGAACATAAGGACAAAGTCCGGCCACACCACTCTCGATCCTCGAGCCAAGTCTAGCTTAACATTTAGCCCCGCCCGATGCCTCATAAGCATTGAAAGCATCAAAAATAGCATCACTAACCTACACAAAGTCAAAGGAACCTTCTGCTCGTGGAAATAAGCAGCACCCATAAAATGGGTGGTCAGTACACTACGTACTGAGTAAGGTAACCATGCACTAAGGCTAACACATAAGGGCACATAATACAACATGATAACATGACAGCATACAATCTTTCAGATAAATAAAGGCCAAGTTGTAGTCCTGATAAACTGATTATTCAATCTCTGATCAGTACTCATTTCACACCATACTTTTTTATCAATCCATGCGAGTATGGGAACCCCACTATTATAGCTGGTGGATCGGTCTGGCCCCGACTCTCATGGTGTTCTACTATGAGTACTTAGTGTCTTTTATGTTTCATATCAAACTTAGGGTTTGGTTTATTGAGCTCAAGATTCCCCCATTATTAAGCCGGTGGCTCCGTCACTTATAGGGTAGAACGCACCTGACCACTATTATACACCGGTGGATCAGTCTCTAGGGCACTCCGACACCCGGCCACTATTATACTGGTGGATCGGTCTAGGCCTGGCTCAACAATCCTCCACTTTAAATGATTAGTGTCTTACATTGTCTTATTCAACAAATTCCACCCTAGACATGCATAACTAACTCCATCTATGCTTATCCTCCCAAGAGGTCTCGTCCCATATCTTGAGACGTCTACACCTCTTAACTCGCCCCATCATCCTTTCCTTATCCACTTGCTCACACTGAAATCCCAACTCCTAACTGTGTGGGTCAAGGCCCACTACTTTATACCCCCAAGTCCACTCACAGTCTTACCATAGAGTTTTCTCCAAAAACCCTAATTTGGGCCTATATGGCCCATCCTTCTCTGCCTCACATAATCCAAACTATTTTAACACCCCATACATCACAACCCTTAGATTCAACCCTCACCTCATACTCCACTCATCCTCATTTATTTTCCCTTTTTCCACCTTCTCAAATTAGGGTTTTATCATGTACCCTAGCTCGGTCTCCTATGCACCCTTATATTGTCCCACATACTATTTTTCACTCAAATCCTCCAATCACCCAAACAACTCTTCCATTACCTTCCTCACACCCCAAGAAAACTTTCCATACGTAAAGTTCACCCCCATGCAGACTCTAACCATCCTATACAAATCCTAGATTCTCCCATACAAACCCTATATTTCTCCCATACAAACCTTATATTCTCCCATACAAAGTTCACCCACTCTTTCATTTTATTTAAAGTCCCCTTTTATTCATCCAGTCATGGATCACGGAATATTTAGGTCAATCCCACCTAAGTTAGCCAACTTACTTCCCCCTTTATTTATCTTACTTTCCCCTTATAAACCATGTGTATTATGTTTATCGGTCAATCAATGAGAATAGTGGTCAAGAGCGTTTTGCCCTAGATTGTATTTTGTTTACCAATACATCGGTAAGAACAGTGGTTAGGAGTTTTTTCCCTGGATTGAATTATATTTACCGATCCACTAGTGAGAATAATAGCTACAATCGTGTTACCTTAGGTTGTATTATACTTACTAGTTCACCTTGATAATAGTGGCCAGGAGTGTGCTTCCCTAGGTTGTATTATATCTATTGTTCCACCAGTGAGAATAGTGGGGTTCCCTAACCTACGTGGATATAATTTAAGAGATGACTAATTATGGAACTAATGGCTTGAGTTAAAATAATCATGAATAAACTATTATGACCTACTTATGTGATTTGGTAGCAACCTTGGTGCCTACGGGGATAGATTGTGTATGGCATTATATTAATGGGCATATGGGTCTGCTTATGAGTTGAGTGGATGGTGTATAGTTGAGTATGATGTTGGCTCTCTAATTATACTATAAAGATAATTGTTTGGATATTCCATTGGTAAGTTCTATTATTTTTAACGGAATGAGCATTGGTGGCATATGATCTTGATGCATGTGATTATCGGAAGGATTATTGCATTTAAGTTAATATATTTATTATTTCATGTTCATGTGTTGATATGTTGCATATGATGTGTTGCTTGCAGGCCTTACATATTAATCTCGTATAAGGGGTTACTCAGTACCATAGTACTGAAGGGTTTATTTCTTAAGCCCCTACTTGTTCAATGGGCATTGGTCTTTGTAGGTTAACTTGCAAGCACTCTTTAAGATTTGCTCTTGGGTTAAGAGCATAGGACTATCCAAGAAAATTTACGTATTTTCTTCATAATCTATTGTATTATCTTTTCACGAACTTTATTTTATAACCACAATTAGTAGGTTATATTTTCCGTCTTCTAACTATTGCACTACTCTATTTTATGATTATATCTTTAAGTTTGTGTAAAGTATATTTTTAGCCTTAGCACTTGGTATCAGATCGGTGGAAGAAACTGATATGATACTAAGTGTGGTGGTTACACCCCAAAATTTACCGTATTTGCTTCCGCTTATAACTTTTAAAAATAAAAATTTTCAGTAATAAATTTTGGGGGTGTTACATTAGGTGTATGGATATTTGGTGGTTTGGTTAAGTTTTTGGGCGCGCCAACTAGGGCTACTACAATTCGAGTAATAGATTATTTGTTACAATTTCTTTGAATCTTCATCATCAAATTAAAATACCAAATGGGTGTGATCATAATAATGGAATATAATAATCAATTATTCTCGTTCATTCATGGACTTTATATGTCATTACCCTACACACGTCACTCAATTATCTTCCTTATAATTGTGCTACCTTATGACATCTGTTTTTACCTTGTTATTGCATGATATATTATTTTAATTGCATGTGGACCTTATGTACATAATACTATCTTGTAGGATAGTTGTGTTATTCAGCATGAGTTCATGTTTCGTTATATATTTGAAACCATGTGTTATGTCCAATCATGTGTTTATAAGCATGATTATATGATCACATGTTCTACCGCATGTTGTATGCCTTTAGTAATTATGACTATGTTATTCTATTTTATCATGACCTACTATAGTTATCACATGTGTATCTTGCTATATTCATTTCATGTATAACTTTCCTTGATGTCTATTAGGAGAATGATTAATGTTATATTATATACTTCATGAAATTGTATGAGTAGGATAGTGTATGTATCACAAGTATAATTGAGAATGAGTATTGTAAGTTAAAGATTTTCATGTCCTTATGTGTATTATGTTCCCCCCATGAGTTAGGTAGCTTTGATTTACTTTGCACTGGACATGTACATATACTACCTTGATTGAATGGTTCATAAAATGATCTACTAATGGTGGGGAGCAGATCTCTCGTGTAGGCTTAAGATCAATTACTACTATTGGGTTAAATAATTGGTTTTGAGAGTAGGTCATCTGAAATTTTTTTATCCCTCGGGAATTCATCTTTATTTTTTGTATATATTTTTAAAATTTTCAAGAATTGCATCAAATTTTTGATGGTTTTGTAACCAACTTTTATATTCTCTTTAACTTGCGAAGTTTTTAAAATCCAAGATTATTTCATAGATTTACACTGATTTTATCAACGATGAATTTATTTAGTGAAATCATTTGCTTTCTATCTATCATTGTTTATCTCCTTGTGGAAGTTTATTCTTTTAGTATAGAAGATGTTTAAAGTTTAGTTGGACGGGTTCTAGCCTTACATCTTACATGAAATAGATGATGTGAATCTATCTTATGTTAGGTGCGGTGGTAGCATACCCTATTTTCTACTTTAGTTTCCACATATTGTTCTCTTAAATGAAATTTTTTTAGGAGTAAAAAATGAGGGTGTTATAGTTAGAAATAAAATAGATCCCAACAATGACAACCAAGTTCCAAGTCTTTAAGTTAAGATGTTGTTTGTCTCCTAAAATGAAAGAATAAAGTTCTCTTCAGACTTTGAAGTTTATTCACTTTTCTAGAATATTGATTATTTCAAAAGTGAAAATTAAATACAAGTGAAAGATAAGAATGTCAATAGTTTGGAATGAATACACAACTAGTGAATTTAAAAAGTCACCATATTCTTCTTCCATGGCTTAAGGAAGGTCTAAGTGAAGGAGAGTCACAAAGGTTTTATTCTTACATAAACTATTAAGCAACAAGCGACATGTATATAACTATCAATATATTTATAACTTAAGAAACCTCTATATAATTATTCCTAACTATTTTGAGATTCTGGTTAGTAAATTGTAATGGTTCCAGCCAACATAAGGTTGTGTTTGTTAGAGCTATGATAACAATCACAATGAATAGACAACATAAAGCATATTGCATGTGATATACTTACAAGCCCATTATAGTAATCTCAAGATTCTTATACCAACAAATTTGTGATGTTTGGAAGTCACACTATGTACTAATATTATGGTTACCATACCTGCAGCACTTATAATAACAATCCCCACTCAAGAAAAAAGGTCAGTAGTAAATAAGCACTTCCTTTCCATTCCTACCCATGCCTTACCCATATGTAAAAAATCACATGAAATGGGTACAAAATGAAGAAGTAGAGAAGCATACCTAAAATTAAAGAAATTAAAATAATGAAGTAAAGATGGAATCAATAGAATTGAATGTGAAAAGATAAATCGACATACCTGTACTATAGAATCCATCTCCTCGGTTGGGCGGATAATTGTTTCATGGGTTAAGTTAGATTTAGCCATTCAACTATATCAAGAAGCATATGCATTGAGATATTTATTCCATAAGAAATAATATCATGTGTAACCTTTTTGTCTTTCAACACTACAAGAAAAAGGTAAATAGTGAATATAGGAATGACATATTTAATGAAAATATTGACATGGCGTTTGCAGAAGAATTTATATTTTAGTCAACGCTGCATTATTAGAGGCTACATGTTGTCACTAATAACCTAGGTATTATTGCAAATGGGTCACATGCTCTGCAAGCTAAATTATTTTTCCTCATAATTAGCGACGACAATCTTAGTATTAGCAAAGACATTTATTGTAATACCCCGTATTTTAAAATTCAATTTTATTAAGTTTAATTATTTTGTTAGCGTAAATTGATGTAAATATTTAATTATTTTAATTTTAATTCGTTTTATGGATTTATCGACGATTTTGAGTTTATGTTTTGAATTTAATTAATTATTGTCATTGCGGATCATTTTAGATAAATTCGTTCACGACTATGATTTTATTATATTCACATGATTTTGATTTTCGGTTAAAAATATATATTTTCATTCTTTCTCGTATTTTGATTTTTAATATTTTAGATTCGTTTCCGATTATAACTTCGTCGTGTGATTACGACTTTGTTTTGAAGTTATATTTCGTTAGCGATATATATAGTATTTAAATTATAAAATTTTCGTTTAAAATAGTCAAATTTATTTTATCACTTTTATCCGTAGAAAATATTTCCGACATTAAATTTATTTGTTTCCGAAGTTATTAAGATCTTCGGAAAGTTTTAAATTAAAATGATTTTTGAAGCTTATTTATGGACTTCTTTCCGTTTTACCCTTTTTGGTTGCGGAAGATCAATTTCGGAATTTATTTAAATTAGTCTCGGTTTATTAGAATCTAATTTAAATATTTACTTATATGCTTTTAAATATTATTTCGAGGTCTTATAATGTATTTTCATAAATAATATAAATTTTTAGGTTCATTGGTAAATTCTTCCGAAAATACTTTTGAAATTCTGTATATAGCTTTTATATCGATTTTAAGCCTTCGGAACCTTACGAAATGATTTTTCATTAAATAAATTTTAGATAAATTTTTCCAACAATTTTTTTTTAGATGTTAGTATTTATTCATATGTGTGTACCTGCAAAAAAAAAAAAAAAAAAGGAAATCCCGAAACTAGCCCCTTCCCTCTCTTCTTTTCCTTTCTCTTCTCTTCTCTCCCTTCTCATCTCCTTCCCTCTCCCGACCTGTCTCTGTTATGCTCCTAAAACAGCAGCCCTCATCTCCTCCCTACTCCTCCACGCTAGCAAACCTCCAACCACCGCAAATGCCGCAGCAACAACCGCTGCAAATGCTGCAGCAACAGCCGCAACAAATGCAGCCGAAGTGCAGCAGCAGCGCAGCAGCGGATGGAAGCAGTAGCAGCGAACAGGAGTGACACGCCGCCGCTGTCCGGTCACCGTCGACGTCGCCCGACCACTGGCGAGCACTGTTCGACCTCCAGCGAAGCTTCTCCCGCCTTCTCTTGTCCCGATTTGCTAATTCTTGTTTGGTATAAATTCTGAAAACCCTAACATTGGAATTAATTAATTGAGTATGAATTAGCTTATGAAAAGCTAAATTGATTGTTTGATTATGTATATATATGTTGTATGATTGATTTAGAGTGGTTAATTGTGGTGTATTTGGTTGATTTGTGAAAATTGAATTTTTGGCCGGATTATGTCCGATTTCTTTCGGATTCGTCCGATTTAACTATTTTGGGCAAATTGATTTTACAATATGCTATGAAATGTATCTAATTTCATGTTGGAACTGTCAATTTGAGAAATTTATGTGGAATTAATCGGAATTGACCTTCTATGTCAAAATTCGTATGTAATGAAATCGGGTTGCATAATTGAGTCATTTTACTCCATCGATTTTGTAATATCGTTTGAAATGTATTTAATTTTATATCCGAAGTGTTGATTTGGGAAAATTGTATGAAATTGATCGGAATTGGATTTTTAGGTCAAAACTCTTACGGGTTTAAATTGGATTGTGTAATCGGGTTGTTTTATTCAATTGATTATACAATTTATATTAGAATACATTTAATTACATTTCTGAATTGTCAATTTATATATTTTAGCAAGAATTGATCGGATTTGCGTTCCGGGCACAAAAACCCTAATTGTGCTAAATTGGGTATTTCTTTTATTGGTTTTAATCAATTGATTATTTGATATGTTATAACATATGTGTAATTGCATTTCTAAACATTCAATTTAATTAAATTTATAGAATTTTACCGAATTGTATTTTCGGGCCTAAAACCTTAGATTTCAAGTAAAATTTTGGAATTGGCCATTTGTATGGTCGTTTTTCTAAATTTGAATTTATAGAAATAGTTGAAATGATCCTATATGCATTCTAATACCTTCGATTGTAATTAATTGATTTGAATTATTCGAATTTATGTCATGGGTTGTGAAACACTACTTTCGGAAACCGATAGCCTCAAGTTGGCTACTCGGAAGATTACTTTTGTTAAAATTGATTATTTAAATTTATTTAAAATTAGTTTAATAGTACTCTTAAGCTATCAATTTGAGATAATAAAAGTTAATTAGTAGGTTCGTAGTGTGGGCATTAAAAACCCTAATTTTCGAAGATGGTTTTATATGATTAATTATGCTATGCTTCTCTTACCTAATTGATTTCTGGATTTGACTTTAAATCATTTGAATTATGTTTTATCTTATCGGGTTGGATTTGGTTCTATACAAATTGTTGGTTGTCCTTTGGATTGTAAAACCTAATGAATAGGTCATTTTTTTATAAAATAGCTTATAATCTATTATTCTTTCCCTGACTTGCCAAATCAATTTGAAATGTCCCAAGTGATAAGTGTTAATCTGATTTGGTTAATATTTGATTTTTAATCTTAATCGAGCTACGCTCGCAAGTCATAGGTTTTGTGCACATTTTTCAAGAAAGGTTGTTTGTGTCCGTTTGTGTTGATTTTATTATAATTGAATTGTTGATTGATAAGATAGTTTCTAACCTAGTTCCGACTTCCATCGGTGATCTAGGAAAACATTCTCGTGGATTGTCGAGCTTTTGATAACTCTCTCTTTCTCAATTTGCTTAGCTAGCTTCGGACTTAGGTAAGTCATTACTTACCTTTAGTTATGACGGATTCTCGATGTATGTCTGCTTGGAGTGAAAGGTGGTGATGATGATTATCGATTATTTAATTATGTCAAGCATATGCTATGTTCTATATGGCAATTGCATGAATATATGGATTTGTAGCCTCAATACAACGCGTGTTAATATGACGCTTGGATATTATACGTGTGTAAGTGTGTGAAGGGCTGAGTATGGATTGAATTGCATGATACCTTATGCTGTATTTTATGCCATGGACTCATTCGGCTTTAATGCTCCTAAAGTTATTCGGCTTTAATGCCTCATGAATTGGATCGGCTTTAATGCCTCTGGAATCGATCGGCTTTAATGCCACTTAAATTGGTTCGGCTTTAATGCCATTTGGATTGGTTCGGCTTTAACGCCGCTTGGATGGTTCGGCTTTAATGCCGCTTGGCTTTAATGCCATTTGAAATTGATATAATAATGGAACATCATTGTGTTGATGGATGTGAGCTAAGTGCTGTTATGTGGGCCTGATTTATGATTGACTAAATTCGTGAATAAAATATTAATCACTTAAAGTGAAAGATCTTGAGTTGGGACTTGTATCACTCGGGGTAGCTATCCGAGTTAGGTTTGGTATTCACTTGGTACCATTCCGGTGTTTTTCTATTCTGTGATCCCGGGTGCCTTACGAGGTCCGGAGAGGCCCTCTTCTACTCTATAGGTGTCTCGATATATTTCGGCCCTATAGGGGGTATGCATACTTAAGTGATTAGGTGTCATATTTATTGGTGGTCTGGTTACGTTTCTGGGCGGGCCAGCTAGGGCTAGTACCGTTCGAGTACTAGATTAGTTGTTACGATCTTTGAGTCTCCATCCTCAAGAAAATATAATTAAACAGTTGTGATTACAATAAAGGAATATAATAATCATGAATTATTCTCGTTGGCTCTTGGACTTTATGTTCTATTTCCTATACATGTCTCTTGATTCTATCTTACAATAATGTTTCCATATGACAAACGTCCGCATTCAATTATCATATGATCTATTATTCAAAGCACATGTGGGACTTGTGTGTAGAATGATACCTTCTAGGGTAGCATGTGATTATGATTTTCTTGTAAGCTTGTACCTTATGTATTGTTATGTCTGGTCATGTATTATAAGCGTGAGTCTGTGACTCCATGTTTTATGGTGTGTGTATCATATGTATAATCGAGCATGAATTACTGTATGAGTAGAATGACGTATGTATCGCATGTATAATTGAACATAAGTATTGTAAGCTGAATGTTGCCTTATCTTATATGTATTATGTTTCTTTCCAAGAGTAGGGTAGTCTTGATTTACTCAGTACCGGACCCGTACTGATACTACCTTGATTGTTTGGGTCCTGTGATGATCCACTGATGGTGGGGAGCAGACCATTTGTGCAGGTTCAATATTAAATATGTTATTGTTGGGAGGAATATTTTCCTTAGATTTTGAGAGTAGGTTATCCGGTGATTCGATTTGGCAAATAAAGTTGGCTCCACTGTTGGGATGCCCCTTGGTTCTCTTTTCAGATTTTATTGTATCTTAAATGTATTATTTTGGTGTATAAATCATTCATCTGATTTGTATTTAGTTGGTTTGTGATTTTGTGGGAGATGTATTTGGATTTAATATCCTTTATCTTTTTAAGTTTTAAAGTCCAGGATTATTTTACAAGTATCTGTTGATTTATTCAACGATAATTTTATCCAGCGACATTGTTCGCTTTCCATCTGTATGTGGATATCTCCTTGTGGGAGTTTATTCTCACTGCATAGATGTTGGTTGAATTTTATTGGACAGGTTTTAGCCTTGCATCTAGCATTAGATATATGGTGGACATTTATTTTGTGTTAGGTGTGGCGGTAACATTTCCCAAATTGTGTTTTAGCTTCCGCATTATTCTTTTGAATTCGAAATTTTTTAGGAGTGAAATTTGGGGGTGTTACATTTATTATCACTAAAATTCTTATAAAACCCTAGGTTATCCCTCTCATTTTTCTAAGTCGTATCTTTTTCTTCTCTTCTCCTCTTTGAATTCTCTCATCGCTATTCTATTTGATTTGCAACCAGAGGTAAACTTTGTCCTTACACTTTGATTTTTTTAATTGCTTGTTTTATGTCATATATTATCATTATTGCCCGATTTTGATTTTTTTATAGGTTTTTGTATTTTTCTTCCATTTCCCACCTTCCTCCAGCATCTCCAATGCCACAACCATGTCCTTTGATTCATTCTATTTTCTTTAGGTAATTAGTTGATTAATGTTATAATTTACTTTCTAATTTTATTAAGAAAATTTGTAGGTTTCTATAACTAAAACTCCTGGAGAACCATTGTCACCTACCATTGCCACTACTGTACTACCACCATCTATTGCCTCCCTTTGTATGATTTTTTTCTAATTTTAAAGTATTATATATATATATGTGTGTGTGTGTGTGTGTGTTATTATTAGTTATTATATAAATGTTGAAGGTGTTAATAGTAATACTACTAATAATACATGTTAAAAGTGATTATAATTTTATTGATGTATGTGTTGTGATTAAATATATTTATGATGGTAGTTGTGTATGCATGTTGGTAATTATGATTAAATAATTTATTATGTATGTGGTGGTAATTGTGTATGTATGTAATTATGATTAAATGCATATGTCGTAATTACATAAATTATTATTGAAAAGCTATAATCATTTCAATAATAAGTTATTATTAGCCTTAGACAAAATATTATTAATCAATATGAAGAATAATAACGTAAGAATACTTTAAGCTAATAAATTATTTTTAAACTTAAATAAAATATTATTAAGATGATAAAAAATTTTAATCATACAATATTATTAGCCTCAAATAATTTATTATCAAATATATGAATAATTTTTAAACCCTAACTCTATATAAAAGCATTAAACCCTAATTTATATCTATATAAAAGTAGAGTACCCGACTATCCACTAAATCATTCGTGCATTTTTGTGAGGAGTTAGCATTAGTTGATGGAAATTGGTAAAACAAATCTAATACTTAACCCATTATTATTTTTATTATCCGATAAATCATTTGTATATTTTTGTGAGGAATTAGCCTACTGGATATTGCTAAAATGAACCTACGACTGCATGGATAAACCTTAACTTCTTGTTTGATATGAATCCCATTAGAAATGTGAATAGAAATATAAATTCATTTCTAGCTCCATAAAATTTATGTATGCTAATATTTTATTTTATTTTACGTATGATAGAGGTTTTTTCTTGTTCGCTTTAATGTACCAAACAAAAGATTCCAAAGGAAAAATAGAAATAAAATTATGTTTATATAATTTGTAAGCATGCCAAATAAATAGTAAACCTCGGGGACAAAAGTGCAAAAGGTCATCTACGCACGAAGCTTAAGTTAAATGATGCACAATGGTTTGCCACTTACTGAGTTGGCCAGCAAACTCCTTATTTGATCTCCATAGCAACTTTATGTGGTTGGTCATCGAGTAATAGACGCGCGATCGACAGTAGTGTTATTTATCTAAAATTTAAATTTAATTTTTTTTAAATATGTATATATTAATATGTTAATTTTTATTTTTATTAATTATTAAATAATATAAAATAATAATAATACACTATAAAAAAATTATGACATAAAAATATAATAAATTTATTACTAGTATTATTTTTATTATAATCATTATTATTATTATTGTTATTATAATAAAAATTTTAATTTTTTTATCCTTATTTTATTATTAGTTTGTATTATTTAATTATTAATAAAAAATAAAATTAATATACTAATATACATATTTTTAATAAAATTTAATTTTTAATTTAGATTTTAAATTTAGATAGGTTGCATTATTTCGCAAAAGGTGCGACCACCATGTCCAAAAGGAACAAATAACGTGAAGGAGGATTCGCCTTGTTCTATTTAGGGGTGTGCAAAATCGGATATCCGTATCCATTCAGATATTTTTTTCGGATATCCGCTCAGCATTTTTTTAGACCGGATATCCGGGATGCGGATATCCGAAAAATATAGACCGGATATAGACCGGATTCGGATATTGGATCCCGGATATCCGAAAAATATAGACCGGATATAGACCGGATTCGGATATATCCAATATCCGTATGAAAATACTATTTTATCAATTTTAATAACTTTTGCTATAATATTTTTAAAAATAAGGATCGTATATCAATTAATATTCATATCTATATTCATATAAATATCTTATTTTATCTAAAAGAAGTATTAAAATATTATTATAAATATTTAAAATATAAAAATAAATAAAATTTTAAAACTTAAAACTATAAAAACACAATAATATGGTGTATTATTGAAATAATCAACAAAATATCGGATATTTTTTCGGATCGAATAATCCAAACAAAAATCGAATATCCGAAGATCGGATATCTTTTTAGAATAAAATCGATTCGAATATCCGAAATATCGGATCGAATTTTCGGATCCCAAATTTTTTGCACAACCCTAATTCTATCACAGCCAGGTTATGTCTCTATTACCTTTTGCATGATGCAAGGACATAATTTGTGGCGATTGAGACCTGAAATTTCCTTTCATGTCATTCAGCCTGCTCCAGCTGACAAATCAAATATCCTATTTTCCTTTTCCCTTAAAGGAATCCTCCAATAGTATCCTGATGCAATAGCTGTCAAGTGTCAACTCTTTATCATCTCTCCCGTAATGAGAAATATATAAATAAAAAGATTATAAGTTTTTTAAAAATACTTTTGACACGTTTTTTTAAAAATAAAAAAATTATATCCTTATATTCTAAACATTTTTCAATTAAAAAATTAATAATAATATTAATTTTATTATCATCATCATCACCATCACCATCACCGTCTTGAATCATAATAATAATAATAATATGCTTATTACCTTGTTCAATAATAAGAATAATAATTTATTAATTTTATTAATATCTGTCAATACTAATATTAAGAAAATCACACTACTGATATTATTATTGTTGTTGTTAACATATTTAATAACATTGTTTATATTATTATTATTATTAACATTAACATTCACACTTATATTATT
This sequence comes from Tamarix chinensis, assembly GCA_030549775.1. Taxonomy (NCBI): domain Eukaryota; kingdom Viridiplantae; phylum Streptophyta; class Magnoliopsida; order Caryophyllales; family Tamaricaceae; genus Tamarix; species Tamarix chinensis. The sequence goes on along the minus strand of CM060181.1, from coordinate 42,117,893 downwards.
ATTAAATGTAATATTTATATTAATATTAGTTTCTATTAATATTAATATTCATAAAATCATAATATGCTAATTATTAATATTAACATTAATAATAACACTATTATGAATATAAATTTGTAATTAGTAATAATATTATTAATAAATTTTATAATATTACCATCATGAATAATAATAATAATAATAATAATAATAATAATAATAATATTATTATTATTATTATTATTGATAAAATTTTTAATTTCATTAATATTAATAATAAATTTATTATCAATGTTAATACTTTATATTTATTAATATTTTAAAAATAATAATATTTTCATTATATTATTTTGAAGAAAATTAAATTATAATTATAGATTATATTACTAAAATTAATCATATTATTATTCACAATATTATTATTATTACTGCTTACAGAAATAATATCATTATTGCTACTATATTTATAACAATAATATTATAATAAATTCTTGTCATATTAATATTAATTATCAATAGTAATAATAAAGTTATTATTATTATTATTATTGAAATTAATAGATTATTATGAATAATGTGGATAACAACCATAATCATCATCATCATCATAGTTTTCATAATCATCCAATCTAGAAGAAGATGAGCATATTCTAAGAAGATTAATTAAAAGGTATTTTTATAATATGAAAAAATAAACACATTTTTTTTTTAATTTTCTATGGAAATATATTTTCTTTTTTCCCTTAGGAAACAAAAAATTATTTTCCATATTAAAGTCACCCTAAACATTCTCTTAATAATGGGAACAACATAACAGAAGATGCCTCCACAAGGCAGTGGTCAAATTTACTATAAGATTCATGATCAAATATAATAATTTTTATAATAAAAATTTAATATTATAATAATATTTGTATGAATTTTATAATTAATTAATGTAATAAATGTTATTTGCTTAAATATAATAATAATAATAATATAAATAACCATAAATTAAAATAATATTAATTATAATAATAACTATCATTAACGTTATTATTATTAATGTTACTATAATTATTATTACTATTGCAAAAGGAGTTACTATAATTCTCATTAGCACTAACAAGATTAAATCAAATCCTAAAAAAAATGAGGAAAATAAAGCCTAAGCTAATAATTGGTCTAATTAATAGAAGGGGCATTTGTAACACCCCCAAAATTCACTACTGAAAAATTTCGTTAATTAAAAGAAAACTAGCGGAAGTAAATTAATAACCCGTGAATTTTGGGAGTATTACCGCCACACTTAGTACCAGACCGGTTCACTGATACCGTTCCAGTACAAAGTGCTAAGGCTAAAGGAAAAAGAAATACAATTTGCAAGAATTTCAACACACTTAAATCAGAGTAGCGTATTAAACGTTTACAAGGATGAAATCCACCAATGGTGGTTACAGTATCAACATATATATTTAAAACCAGAAATTTCAAAGGGAGGGAGAAAAACCCTACTAGTTCCGGATGAGACCTTACTCTCTTTCCCGTTGTCCACTTGAGTAGCACCTGAAAAGACTTGCAAGGGACACTGCCCATTGAATAGGCAGGGGCCCTACGAATGGAACCCTTCAGTACTACGGTACTGAGTAACCCTTTAAAGTTCCACTTAAAAGCAGGCCCGCAATACAAAACATGAAACAAGCTTCATACATATATAAAATTCACATAATTAACATTCACATAGCATATCAATATATCGTTACAAACAATCGGTACTTACGATCTTAAGCCATGTCATAATGACAACTCAAAACAATTAGGCCTTAAGCCCTTGTTCCACTATAAGTGATTTGTACTTTCCCATAATTTTATTCACATACATAACTGGTTTTATTGAGCTCGGGACCCCCACTATTATTGCCGGTGGACCGGAATATATATAAAATAATTATCCAGGGCACAACGCTCCTGGCCACTATTATAACCGGTGGACCGGTACTCATAATCACATACCATGGCAACACGCTCTTGGACCACTATTATATCCGGTGAACCGGTACTCAATATCATAATCATCTAGGCCCGGCTCATTAATATTCCACTTTCAATAATAGTATTTTTCCTTTCTTTAATTAGTACATCAATCATATTTTTTTGCCTCGAACGGGAGATCAATAACTCGGGACACAAAGGTACACCGGTCGTACCGGTGCATATATAAGCTACTCAGTACCCTTCAACCACGAACCCAAGGACGCAAAGGTACCCTGGTCGTACTAATGCATAAAGCTAACTCAGTACCCTACCGACAAGGACACCTAATCCATAAGTATGCATAGCCCCTAACTAAGTTCGTAGAGCTAGAAAGAGTAAGATATAGGGTCTGGCTGGGGCACAAAGGCACACCAGCAAATACCAGAATAATCGTGGACTAAACCACATCCTTAGGGTAGCGACCCCTAAGGAGTCACCATTCCCGATCTCACAATCTTTCACTTTAAGTAATAGTGTCTTAATTAAAGTGATCACGAAAAGCACGATAATCCGATACTTATTCACTTTCAATCGTTCTGATATCATTAATAGTTTCTTATTCAGAAGATTATCCAGGATATCACAGAGAAACCATTAAGGCCATACTAATACTCCTACTTGACTAATCAGCATTACTTGAATCATATTATAATGTTCCACAATCTCAAGGACATGTTAGGTGCAAATTACTCATTTTCCCTTTACTTATATAATTGTTAAATATCCATTCCTTACTCACCAAATTACCATATTACCCTTTAGGTTACATAATTACCAAATTACCCATTTGTCCAATTTAGATTACCAAATTATCTCATACCCTTTTTAGATCACCATTCACCCCTCATAATTGCTACACTTATCATATTTCCCATTTGGTTGGTTATATTACCAAATCGCCTTTCTCCTTTGTTATAATTACTAAATTGCCCTTGAGCTGGATAAATTACTAAATTACCCTCCTTCCTTATCATGATTACTATTTTGCCCCTTTAGTTGGTTAAATAATTATCACTTTATCATTTAATTGGCTAAGTCACCAAATTGCCCCTTTAGTCGGATAATTACTAAATTGCCCTTCTCCTTTATCATAATTACCATTTTACCCCTCTCAATTATCTTAATTGTCATTTTACCCTTTTAATTATCATAAATCCCAAATTACCCGTCTTCATAATTACAAACATTAATTTACCCTTATTCATAATCATAATTATTAATTTACCCTTCTCCATACTAATAATTACTATATTACCCTTCTCCTTTATTAAAATTACCATAATGCCCTTTAATTGGTTAATTTACCAAATTACCCTTATCTAGTACCATACTTATCCAATTGCCCTTCTATAATCATAATTTAATTACTAAATTATCTTTTGTCGTTATCATCATTACCAAGTTACCCCCTTACTCCCAAGTTTACCACAATATCCTTTTATTTACAAAATTACCCTTCTACCCATTACTTTCAAATTACCATAATATCCTTTTATTTATCAAAATTACCACCATACCCCTTTTACTTGTAAAATTACCATAACACCCCTTTTTTCTTTTCAAATCACTATCTTACCCTTTTACATCCAAAATTATCATTTTATCTTTCCTTACCAAATTACCATTTTGCCCTTCTTTTCCAAAATTACCATATTAACCTTTTACTCACAAAATTACCATAATACCCCTCACTTACAAAATTACCGTGTCGCCATTCACTTATAAAATTTACCATATTACCACTTACTTATGAAATTACGATTTTGCCCCTCTACCTCCAAAATTACCGCTTTACCCTTTTCTCCAAAAATTACCATAATACCCTTCTTTCTTACAACTTACAATTTTATCCTTTTACTTATGAATTATCATTTAACCCCTTTCTTTTTAAATTAACAAATTACCCTTTTACTTATAAAATTACCGAAATACCCTTTTCACTTATAAAATTTCACTCAACCCCTTTATTCACCATTTTTATGAATTTACCATCACTACATAAAATAATGATATTATTCTTATCATCTAAGTCCACAAACTTGTCATTAATCAACATAATGCTCATTAGCAACTACATACATTAGATCACATACTTCATAACCATAATTACTAGAATACCCTTAGAAAATAATATCATTCATGCCTTAGCCACCTAATACATCATAAACAAGCATTTAACATTCCCATCAATAATCAACCTTTTCCCTAATTATCATACCTACACATGGCACAAAGCTATCATGCATTTCCCTTTTTCTTTCAATAAATGTAAACAACCATTTATATATCATGCTTGGCTCACGAAACATACATAAAATCATAATAAAATTCCTAATGTGCTAGCATACGTTTCCATGCATTTAAGAGAGGTTTAACGATTACCTCGGTTCCCGCCAAAAACAGACCTCGTCGGTATTCCGGTTTAAGGTTTAAGATTCAATTATTAAAACCAAAACCTAAAAATAATATCAAGGTTTATTATGTTAGAAATCATAAAAAAATCAAGACATAAGGCTTTATAACAATTAATAGCATAATTAACTTAAAATATAATTATACCTTAAAATTAATAAACAAATAGATTAAGAAGTCCAGAAACTCATGCTGCTAATGCAGCATGAGCTGCATGAAAAATTATGGGGAGGAGGGCTCGAAGGAGGGTAATAGAAAGAAATAAAGACAATTTCAGGTTAGGATTTTTGGGCTAGGAAAAGAGGCATGTGGGGGTGGATTCAAGGCAAGGGAAGGATGCAGAGGTGGAGAGGGGGTGTAAGAGGTGGTCGGGGACGTGTTGATGGTGGCTAAAGGTGCGGAGGCGGCGGTAGTAAGGCTGCGAAGGTGGCGGTCGAAGTGGGGTGTCGAGGTGCAGGCTGGCGAGGAAGGAAAAGAAAAGGGGCAGAAAAGGGAAGGGGCTGTGAAGGGGCTGGTTTCGGGAAAGTAAAGTATGGGGTGGTAGAGGAGGTTGCAGGGAGGAGATTGGTAGTCTGGGCGATGGCAGAGACGGCTGGACGGCGGAGAACAGTGGTGTTACAGGTGGTTGTTGAGAAGGTGAAAACAGGGAGGAAAAAAAAGAAGAAGGGAGAAAGAGGGCTGCGGGATGGGCTGGATGGTGTTGGGGCAGTGCAGGGCGGTAGTAGAAGGGTGAAGGAGGTAGTGCAGGGGCTGGGTAAGGCGGTCGGAGTGGGGAGGGCGGCGGCGCACGAAATGAAGGGGAGAAGAAGGAGGAGGAGGAAATTGAGGGAAGAAGATCGAGGAGAGAGATGAGGCTCGAAATGGGGCAAGAGAGATGAAAAAAAAAAAGAGAGAGAGGAGAAGAGAGGCAGGGAGAGGCAGGGTGGCAGGGCAACAACTGCGGGCATGGGGCGGCAGCGGACATGTCGGGCTGCTGTCAACGCCTGGGACGAAGAAGAAGGAAGAAGGGAGGCTGCGGGCGGCCGGTCGGGGAAAGGAAGGAAAAAGGCTGGCCGGTCGGTCCAGGGGGAAAAGAAAAAAAAAGGGGGAGCCGACCGGGTCAGGCATGCGGGAGAGAGGGGATGAGAGAAAGAGAGGGAGAGGTGGGTTGAGGCCCACTGCGCGGGAAGGGCTTGCCTGGGTGTGGCGGCCCGAGGCAAGAAAAAAAAAAGGAAAAAGAAAGGAAGAAAGAGCAAAAATGGAAAAAGGGCAAAAAAGGGAAATGAGAAAATAGGAAAAATAAAATAAAATAATTTATAAAATCATAAATGTAATATTCTTGATAAATTATTTAATTTACTAATTTAATTAATTATAATCTAATACATTAATCTAAAAAAAGGATAAGGTTAGTAAAATATTAATTTGAAAATTTATTTAAATAAAAGTATCAGGATAAAATAACAAAATATCTCTTTTAAATTTACTAAATATTTCCATCCAAATTTATGTACTCAAAATCCATAAATTAATTAAATTAGATAATTTTAAAAGTTAATTTATTTCAAATAGAAACTATTTTTCAATTATTGGTTTTCTAACATTTTGGGAGATTACAGCATTGTGATTTAGATGTTGTGGTCTTAAATAATTATTTTCCTTTTGTTAATTACAATATTATGTAAGGAGATTTTTATTCATGGTCACACTAGATAATGCCAAATAGGGGATTTTTTTTATTTTCCTTTTTAATAGGAAAAAGTAGAGGAATTTGTTTTCATTACCCTATGTGTAGCCTGTTTGAAAGAATCACATAAAATGGGTACAAAATGAAGAAGCAAAGAAGCATACCACAAAAGAAAGACATTACAAGAATGGAGTAAAGATGGAGTTAATGGAATTGAATGTGAAAAAAGAAGTTGGTACACTTGTGTTATAGAATCCATCTCCTCGGTTAGGTTGATAATTGTTTTATGGGATGCATTAAATTCTTAATTCATTCAACTGTATCAAGAAGCATATACATGCAATTATTCAATCCATAAGTAGTACTATCATGTGTAACCTTTTTGTCTTCCAATGTCTTGTAGCAGGAAATCATACTCAAATAACCAAGTAGTGGCACTAACACATTGAGTAGTGCTAGGGCCAAAAATGTACTCAACACTTAATCTTATCACTAAATTAGGGCTTGAGTCCAATTAAGTCTGAATTGTTTCATTAATAACAAATATACTATAATTTATCTTAGAATTTTTTTATGGAGAATATACTTGTAACACCCCCCCAATTTACTACTTAAAAATTTTATTTTTCAGAAGCATTAATATTAAAATAATGGGTGTTATCATCACACTTAGAATAAGTCTAGTTCTTTCACCTTTCTTATGTTAAGTGTTAAGTCTCAAAATAAGTTAGATCCAAAATAAAGTATCATAAATAAAAGACAATAACATAGATAAAAGTTACGAATACATAATCTCCATACAACCACAAAAATCAAAATATAACAAGGGATATAAGCATCCAAAGAAAAACTGAGTGTAACAAAACCAACATCTGAACGTATAACACTGGTTTGCCTTAACTCCTAGACCCATAAGCCTATTATGAGAACGTGACATCTTCTTAAGAACTCGACTTATCCTTATTGCTCTTGTACAGTCCATGCCACTCCATAGTCATTCGCAAATGTAGTATTAGTTTGACTTTCTCATAATGAATAAATCACAATACCTCACAAAAGGTATCATGTTTACATTACACATAATCACATAACAATCTGAAAACATAGTCAAAGAATCAAGCATATTCCATAACAACATACGATAATCATGAGATAATATATATACAAAATTAAAGTTTCATGCTTAGCAACCAATCATACTTAACCAATTCACATCATCTCAAAGTATACGACATCCATATTTAAATCCATAACCAAAATCATCTAATTAATTCAATTCTAAATACCAAGGTAGGCCACTGAGGCAATTTTTGAACCACAACCACAATAATCCATTTTTATTTTTATTCTTATATAACATTTCGTTCCATTTTTAATTACTTAAAGGGGGTACAATCAACCCAGAGATACTAGGTTACACCCAGTCATATTGGTGTATAGAGGTAGTACAATACCCTTACTTTAGAACCTAGGGATACTACGATACTCCCGATCAACTTGCGCATAGAGGTGACACAATATCCTTCATCCTCAATTATCTAATCCTTAAGTATCATTATCCATTATAGGACCAGTATGTCACCTCTAGAGTAAACTAGGGCTTTACTAGGGTACAATAACACACTAATGGTCTGTTTAGATTGTGGTGAATCAAGGTGGGGGTAAAAATTAAAAATTAACCTAGGTGAAGGGAATGGAGGTGAATTAGGGTGAATATTTTAAAATGTTATTTGGATGATATAAACTTAACCTAAGTGAATCAGGGTGAATGTCTTAAAATTTTCGTTTAGATTAAGGTGAATGAAGATTAAAATAATAAAACAAATGACATTTATACCCTTGTATTAAATAAATAAGTCCTATTGAGGGGTATTTTGGTTCTATTAAGTCAAAAATTTACTTATTCTTTCACCTTCACCTAAGTTACCCTCAAATCAGAGGTTAATAAAAATGAGGTTAATCGAGGTGAATGGAGGAGAAACATTAACCTCGATTCACCCAGGTAAAATTATTAACCTGATATCCAAATAGGGTGAATCAATTCATTTACCTCCATTAACCTCCTTCCACCCCAATACAAGCATAGCATAAAGAACCAAAGTTAAATAAGGGCTACACATCATTTCTAGGGTAGCTAAACTATTCCTAAACTCAAGCTCTTCCGCTCTAAGTATTAATGATTTATGACTTTATCACAAATATCATACATTGTACAATAATTTCCATTTCCATACTTAACCAATTTTCCTTTATATCCAACTATTAGAGTAAACCTTAAGGTCATCAGTTTATGTCAAAGTAAAAGTTATCACTAATGTCAACTATTATAAGTCTAAGGCCATCCTACATCCAATTATCTACATTAGGTACATTAGGTCAAAAATAACCAAAATGCCCTCAAAACCCTAATTTTATCATTATTATCCAATTTTGTACCAAACATTATTATTAAAATAATTTATTATGAAAAGGCTAAAAGATGATGGTTTGCAATATTTTAGAACTTAGGTCATTTTTAAGATTTAACAATTAACTATATTTTCTATTTAATATGCATTTTAGCCATTTACATATGCAAATCCTAATCATACATCTCTAATGTGGCATGCCTTCCATGCAACTCTAGCCACACATATTTTTAGCATGATGCGGTATCTAAAATGGACTTTCTCATCATGTTGCACGTAAAGGAACATTTCTACCCTAGAACATTTAAATAACAATTATTATATTCTAACCCTAATCATAAGTGCATAATTTCATGCTATCCACATCAACTCTATCCACACATGCAATGATAATCATAGAATTCTTAACATAACATAAAAATAATATCCTAGAATGGTCAGAGCTATCAAAACCCTATACATGCATACGTTACAGTTTAATAAATTACATATGCATATCGCTCAAAATTAATGGTAAGTAAAATGTACGTACTAACTTTTTTAAAGCATATTATCATCTTATGATACATTTCATAACATTTATATAATATAAAACCCTATCATGGATCTAGATATAAACAACCTATCATGACTGCACATAAATTCTATCGACTCGTGAATGATTGAATTTACCTAAATCCAAACTACATAAAGTCACAAAAGATTATCTTCTCTACAATACCTTAAGGGTTGCCTAAGCAATCAATACCCAATAACACATACAATAACATCTAATATAATACAACAATAACCAAAATTAAATAAAACCAACTCAAGAAAAGGGTTAGAAGTTAATCGAGGGAAAGGAAAAAATGGCACAAGTCACATATAATAGGACTAGGTGAAGAATTGGCATGGGCTGAGCACAATTGTAAAGAAAATATTGAAGGTATGATATTGCATGTAAGACATGCATGGGTTAAGGAGGTTAATAATGTATGGGTTTTGCATAAGTTGCACAGGCGTGTAAGGAGAAAACAAGGAGATAAGTGCACAAGCATGCAAGGGGAAAAAACAAGAAGAGAAGCACATGGTCAGTGCGAGGGTTATGTGTGTGACATGCTATAGAGGTATGGTACGGGCATGAAAGGGTGTATGGTCATGAGCCTCAACAAAAATCAAATTATAGTAGGGCGGGGGAAAGAAAAGAAAGAGTTTAAGGTGGTGGTGGTTGGACGACAACAAAGGGAACTGATGGGCAGGTGGTGCTCATGCCTTACAGGGAGAAAAATAATGGTGCTTGGTAGTTGTTGGCAGAGAGGTTTGACAATGATGATTATGCTAGATTGAAAAAAACAAGAGACAAGGAGAAGAGGAAAAAAGAGAGTTGTTTGGGCTATATAAAAATATCAAAACAAGAGAATATGAATGCTTAAATGGATGATGGTGTGAATGGAGCAAGTTAAGAAATACATAGCGAGGGGAACATGAGTAGAGCTTAAATGAAGGAGAAAAATGTGTCGAGACAGGCGGAGGTAATATACATAGGTAGAAAAATAGAGTAAGGAGACTAGATAGAGAAAGTTGAACAGGGAAAAAATATCTGGTTAACAGAATTCAGGTTCCTCGGTAAAACGGATATAGGTCGGAGTCCCAACTATGGTTAAAACTAATAACCCAAATTCTATCCAAATCTAACCTAATTAAATTTATATATATAACATGCCATCATATTATAGATGCAAATAATTCATTTAACATAAATCATCCTAAAATAAACATTGTAACTAATTACACTTTATTACCAGTTTATAATTAGGGTTTATACAAATGGGGTATTACATAAACATCTAGAAAATTAAAAAGTAAAATAAACAACTATGAATTTGTAGAGATAAAAAATGTACCTACTATCATTGCTTCCTCACTATTAGAAAGAAAGATGGTTTCATCACCAATACCGGAGAATGTGATCCTTGTCAATTTGCCACTATTATCACTGGTCCAAGTTCTCTCCTACAATTACTAACCTAATACCTAACACTTTGAAATTTACTACTAAAAATTTTTATTTTTAAGCGGAAGAATAAACATAATATAGAGAGTATTACAACCACACTTAGTGCAAGTTTGGTCCATACCTTTCTCATATTAAGAGTAAGGATAAAATGTTATGACAGATAAATCAAAACTTACAAAAATTGATATAGATATTAAATGACTTTAATAATTTAGGACAATAACAAAGTACAAAATACATGCTCCAGATAATACAATACATAAAAGGAGATAAGAGGAATAAAAGGGATGAAGAATCCAAAAGAGTTATACAAAATGTAGGGCACATAACATATGCGACTTCGGATAGATATAACTCTATGCCCTAACCTTAGGGTATAAACCCACATCACTCCGCATGAGGAACTTCCTCAAAGTCAGTAGAATCATCATCATATACATGTGACATAATATCTGCAAATGTGTAGTATTAATACGTATCTTGTACTAAGTAGCACAACTATCCTAAAGAGACACCATTATGTATGATGCCCATGCAAAGAAAGAAATAGAACATATAATAATAAGATAAAAATTTACTTGCATATAGATGCTAATTGAGCAAAAGAAAACTCAACTATCAAGTATAAAATAATATAATACAAAGGTATGGATAGATGTGATTCATTGATTATTATATTTAATTATCATGATCACAACCAAGATAGTATATTAAATTGAGGACGGAGACTGAAAAAACCATAACAACTAATCTATTACTCGAACAATACTAGCCTTAGCTAGCCTACCCAAAAATACAACCATACTACCAAATAACGGGACATCTAATCACTTAAGTATGCATACCACCTATAGGGTCAAAATATATCGAGATATCTATAGAGTGGAATAGGGCCTCCCAAACCTTATAAGGCACCAAGGATCACTGAATAGAAAATACTAGAATAGTACAAAGGAAATACCAAACCTAACTAAGATAACTACCTCAAGCAGTACAAGTCCCGACTCAAGATCTTTCACTTTAAATGATTAATGTCTTATCAAAGATTTAAGTATAACAAGAATAAAGGCTTATAGAATATCACTTAATCACTTATATGAATATAAGCTAATTATTTTAGTAAATTATGATATTATCCATACCCTTGATCCATAGAGGAATCAAGGCCCAAAATATTTAGAGCATAAAGGCCTATTAACATGCCATTAAGGCCTAATTGAATATATGAAGCATTAAAGCCAAATGAGTATTATCAAGGTATTAAAGCCCAACCAAGATTGTTGACGCATTAAAGTTCAATTTCCACACCATAAAAAGCCCAATAAAATTTGATATCATTGTAAATTAACTCTAATTATTTGATATAAGGTTTAATAGCCAACATCTAAGTCAACCAAGGGTTCACATATAAGGCCAAATCAAATACTTAGTCTAAAGGCACATAAAATGACTAAAATATCTTTAACGTCAACCAACTTACCTTAGTATTAAGAAAGGTGTATTTCATGCTAAATGGGTTATAATTAAATAATAATTTTATTATGATGAAATATAAATATGGATACCAAGTATTAAATGCTAAAATTGGTCGATGTACACAATGTGTCTCTTTTTTATTTCTTTTTCTTACTTAAATAATTATTTTAATTAATATCTCTAGCTCTAATAATCAAATGCCACCCACGTATCATATTTATCCATTTTAAATTATTTTATTAACATAATATTCATTTAGGTCCCAAAATTTTCATAATTTACATGTAATGGCCAAAATGGCATTATTTACCTAAAATTATCTTGAAATTCTAAAATTCATGAATTAATCTAAAAAAAATCAAACTAAAACATATCATATACAAAATTTTATATAAAAGACCCAATGAAGATAATAGTATTCTTAAAACTTCCATAAACAATCTATTATGCCTAATATACCCATGGCTAAATATGTATAAGCCTTAAATAAATTTATTTCTATTCTAAATGATCCAAAATTCATAACCTAGCTTTTATACCCTATTATAAATACAATGGAATATGCAGATAAATTTAAAATAACCAAAACACATATAAAATAACAAGGACCAAAGGTAAACAACTTAAATTTAGACATGTTCATCACGACTCAACTGATTATTCTACACATTTATCACGATTTCACTAAATATTCATCACATTTTCAAAAGACATAAAAACATGAAAAAATAATACAAATCACTCTCTCATCAAAGTTTCATGCTTATACACATAAAATAAAAACATTCACATAATATATAAGATTTTACAAGATATTATTTCATGCTTATAATTAAAATAAAGCTAATCATGCATAAAAATAACATACACAACACTTAGTACAAAATCCTATTTCTAAAGGTTAGTTTAGGTACCAAAATTTTTAAGCTCTTTATCAAAGCTAAAATAAGTAATCTAGAAACTCCTTATCTAACCCACTTTGTCACCTTCAACAATATAGGATTAAAAAGAGTTAGATTAACCAATATTAATAATTATGTAAAAGGGAAAAAAGGAAATAAAATGGAATAAGTGAAATGACAAGATTATTCTTGAATACAAAGGCTTGGAAACCACCACCAAAACTATCAAAAACCATCAATTAATGATAGATCAAGGTTTTGAATGGTTAATGGGAAGACAAAATAAGAGGAAGTAATGTTTCAAGGCACAATTTTTCGATTGAACTAATAAACAACAACATTAGCAATTTTGCGGGGAATGGTTGGCATGGAAGATAAGAGAGGAAAAAGAAGAGGGTAGGGGCACCATTTATTGGGTAAGAATGGTACCTTGATGAATTATAACATGTAAGAAACAAAAACAAGCAAGATTTAAAGGTAAAGGAACAGAGGTCAATATATAGTAGCTTCTGTAACTCTTAAAAAAGTTATCATTGCTATCATTATGAAGCTTTTTAGGAAGTAAAAGTTTGGTTAATAATAAGCTTGAATGATATTTAGTTAAGTGATTAAAATGGTATAGAGTTTTCATATGCAACATAATATTTTAAAAGAAACAAAAACTAAAGAAAATGAACAACCAATGTGTGTGTGTGTGTGTGTGTGTGAGAGAGAGAGAGAGAGAGAGAGTAAGTGAGTGAGTGAGAGAGAGAGAGAGAGAGAGAGAGACAGAGAGACAGAGAGAGAACAATTTGCTATAAGTTAGAAAGAAATCAACTTTAAACTATGTTGAAATTTTATAATTTTATATGTGTTTTGCAATTGAAATTCATGATTTGGAAAAAAAAGAGTGAGACCTGATATGGGGGAGTGTTGAGTGAGTTTTTGGTTTGACTTTAGCCTCACTTGAGTGCTAAGATTAGGGGTGTAAAAGAGATGTTAGGCTAGAGTTGAGTGTGTAAGAAAACTGTAATAAAAGTATGATTATGGTAGTTTGTGCACTTATTGGTTGAGTAAAGGGTAACCAAGTTACAAATTTGATTTGGTTTGGTTTGGAAACTGGTTAGGATTGAAATATTAGTTAGAGGATTTGTTATAATTTATTTTGAATAATTAATTTGTAAGGAAATCCAATAATGGGCACTTATTGGCAAAAGTATCAATTGAATCTAAAAATCATAAAAATTGATAGAAATGTTCTAAATGATATTAGAAACTCAAAAATATAAAAATATTAGGAATTGGAGTTAGCTTGAAGCTTGACAGATGAAAAAAAGTGAAAACAACAAACACGAATAAGTTGTGAAAACACTTCTTTTTTTGCAAATGTAAAAAATAAATAATTTAGGTTTCAAATTACCACAGATGGATGCAGAATATTTTTAGAAAATCAAATATTTGTAAATATTTGGTTTCGGAACTCATTTGATGACAAACGGATTAAAAATGATAAAAAAACTAAAATCGTCTAATCTAGTAAATAATTTTTTTCATGATTTAACGATTTTAGGAGTTGGTGAAACATGAATAAATAGAATGGAAGAATGTAATCAAAAATATTTTTGGATAGATTCATAAATTTTGAACGAGTTGAAAAGACTAAAAAAATAGGAATTAGAAAAATCATAATAAATGTCTTTTTCGCAAGTGATAGAAATGATTGATGAAATGTTTAAAAATCAACATCAACGAAATGAGACTTAATAATATGATATATATAATTTTTTTAAAGACGTGCTTCTAGACCAATAACATATAATAATTAGGATTTGAGAGAATGAGATATTACATAATAAGTAACGTAGCTATATAAAATAATCACTAATTGAACGTAACTATATAAAATAATCACCAATGTAGCAACAATTTTACCTAGAAGAAAAATCAAGTTGAAAACTGAAGACGTTGTGGTAACACCCCAAAATTTACTATATATTTTTTAGAAGCAGAAGATTTTAAATTAAAAACCCGTGAATTCTGGGGATGTTACCGCCACACTTAGTACCAGACCGGTTTTCTTCAACCGTTCCAGTACCAAGTGCTAAGGCTAAAAAGATAAACATTAAACTCAAACCAAGAGTTCATAAAAGAACTAGAATAAGGATTATAATACCAAAAATCAGAGTCGCATAAAAGTTTATAAACAATAATAAGATAGAAATCACAGTACGAAATCAAAATTCCCCGGAGGGAATAATCTTACAATTGATAAAGGTTTATTTAAAATATTTAATACAAGGAAATAAATTATCAAAGAGTAAATCCGATACAAAAGGAATAAACGAAGGAAATAAAAATCACATAAAGAAAGAATACAACCACAACACTCTCGAACCTCGAGCCAAACACAAACTCAACACTCAGCCCCGCCGGATGTCTCGCCCACCTGCATAAAGTCTGAAGGACAAACTATTCGTGGGAATGAGTAGCACCTATGAAAATGGTGATCAGTACTCTACGTACTGAGTAAGGTAACCGAGCACTAAGGCCAACACATAAAATCACATAAACCATGCATAAGAATAGAAGAACATAAATACCATCATGATATCATAACAACGAACAATTATTCGGGTAGAGACATAAAGGCTCATTTATAGTTCGGATTAATTATTTAATTAATCTCTGATTAGAACTTATTTCACATCATACTTTTTATCAAATCTATACGAGTACGGGAACCCCACTATTATAGCCGGTGGACCGGAAACATACAGGGCATAAAGCTCCTGACTACTATTATAGCCGATGGATCGGAAACGCACAGGGCATAAAGCTCCTGACCCCTATTATTCACCGGTGGACCGGTCTGACCCCTTCTCACACAGTGTTCCATTGTAAGTAATTAGTGTATTTTCCATGTTTTGGCACAAATATGTTTGGTTTTGTTGAGTACGGAATCCCCCACTATTATAGCTGGTGGATCGGAAACATACAAGTATAAAGTCTGACCACTATTATTGCCGGTAGACCGAAAACACATAAGACATTATGCCCTAACCACTATTATTCGCCAGTGGACCGGTCTAGGCCCAGCTCAACAATCTTTCACTTTACATGATTAATGTCTTAAGTATATTATTCAAAGGCTTTCACCCTAGATATGCATGAATCACTCCCTTTACACTTTACACATCACAAATCATAAATACCATCCTCATAATTACACTTAATCACCACAAACACATGATACCACAAAAACTCTAAGCAACCACACCAAACCCTAATTGTCCACAAAAACCCTAGCTCGGTCTCCTACGTACCCTTATATTGCTTAACGTACTATTTTCCATCCAAAGTGTTCAAACACCCAACAATACTTACATTACCTTTCTCACATGCCAAATCAACGTTCCATACGTAAATTTCACTCCCATGCAGACTTTACATACCCCATGCAAGCTTTCAAACTTTTCATGCAAACCCTAAGCTCCCATGTAAAAACCTTAGAATCAACCATGCAAAACCCAAGATTCCTCCATACAAAATTCTAAATTCAATCCACACAAAACCAAAGATTCATCCATACCAAACCCTATATAAAACCAAAGATTCATCCATACCAAACCCTAAATTCTAACCATATAAAACCAAAGATTCATCCATACAAAGCCGTACATTAGATCCTCCCATACAAAACCATAGATTAGATTCTCCCATACAAAACCATAAATTAGATTCTCCCATGTAATACCATAAATTAGATTCTCCCATAAAAACCATAAATTATATTTTCTCACACGAAACCCTAAATTTTTCATTTTATTCTTCCACTTATGAATCATTAAAATACTTAGGTTAACTCACATCCCTTGGTCAACTTCTTTCCCCCATTCTCCTTTTTCATCCTTTCTCCCACACAAACCACATTAACATCCTCACATGCATGTCTAAAGGGTCACAAACCATCCATCACATATACATAATACACATGCCATGCAAATACATGAAAACATACTTCAACTCCACATCATACCATATATGACATAAATAATAATGATAAACATAGGATACATAGCATGCAAAGCACATAATGCATATAAACATACAAAAGGCTTTAGTAACACCCTTACCTAAAACGACACCGATCTTGGAGCACTCTCATACGCCTCCTTAGAGCTTTGACTGGTCTCACCTATTATGAGGAAAAAACTAGAATTAGATTCCCTCCTACCAAAAATACTATTAATTACTAACTTATTCTAAGACCGGGCTTTTGATAAAATACTAAAATAATAATAGAAAAAATACTAAAAATAATATCAATATTAATATTAATAAGAATAATAAAAATAGTAATAATAATAATAAAAAGGGTATTACTCAAAAACATAGTGAAATAAGGGCTTCGGCCCCTTTACCAAAATAATACTAATAATAATATTAGTAAAATAAATAACCAAATTTATTAATAATAATAATGATGATGAAATAATAATAATAATGATGATGATGATGATAAAAAACATAATAATATTACAAAAATGATAATAATCATAATAGTAATAATAGTAAGGATAATCTTTGAAGATAAAATGAAGTAGGGTTTCTACCCCACGTTGAAAAATAATAAACTTATTAAATAATAATAATAATAATAATAACACTAATAAGAATAATAAATGCTAATGATAAAAATAATGATAATATTAATAATAATAAGACTTGATATCTATAATACTACTATTGTAATTTAAAATAGACACAATAGGGTTTCAGCCCTATATAAAATAATAATACTAACACTTGAAAAAAAATATAATATTATTTATATTCAAATAAATGAAATAAAATAAATTAAGGCTTGTAAAAATAGGGATGGGCGGCACCAATGGTGGTGCAAGGCGGCGGCGGCGGTGGCCGGAAAAATAGAAGAAAAGGGGAAAAGTTGAAGGTTGGGAACAAAATAGGGAGAATGAAGGTGAGGGTTGGGGTGTTTAGGGTACCCAGGAGGAGAGGAACAGAATGGAGGTGGCGGCGCACGGCAGTGGCGGTGGCCGAATGGGGAAGAAGGAGAGAAAGAGAGGAGGAGAGGGAGAAAGAGGAAAAGAGATGTAGGGGAAGGTAGAGGGTGGTCTGCAGAATATATTGGAAGGTGAAAGGAGCTACGGAAGCGGTAGAAGAGGTAGCAGACGGCAGTGCGAAGGGTGGCAAAGACAGAAAATGGGTTGGTCGAGGGGGCTACTTCACACAGCCAGAGTGGCTTGCTCAGGAAGAATCGAGGGATATAGGATGTTTGGTTAGCTAGACGGAGGTGCAAGGAAGAGTTTGGTAGGCGGAGTGGGTGGCGGTGTTGGCCGACGGAGGCATTGCTGGTGTCTAAAGGGACGGCGGCGTGCAAGGGGAGTTTTCTAGGTAAGAAAATAAAAGGCTTGATACAGGCTATTATGGAGGTATTTATAGAGTGTAAATGAGAGGGTAGGGTTCTGTGGGTCGGCAAAGGAGTAAGGAAAGTAGGGTTAGGGTCACCGGCGGCGATGGTTGGCCGATGGCAGCAAAGTTGGGGCAGGGGGTTGACTGGCTGGGAGAGGGAGAAATGTGCGAGGAGAGGGGGAGTTAGTTGGGCGAAAAGGTCGAAGAGTTGGTAGGGGAGAGAGAGGAGCAAATTTCCGGTCAACGACGGCAAAAAAACCAAGGCACAGGGGAGGCGAAAATGGTTCAGGTTGGCAGTGCTGGCAGGTGCAAAGGAAGAAGAAGAAGAAGAAAGGGGGGACCAAGCGGTTCGGGGGGAAAGAAAAGAAAGAAAGGGGAACCGGGCGGTTGGGCACAACGGTAAACAATTAATCAAAATGCAGCGTTCCATGGGGAAAAAGAAGAAAAACGTGGTGCGGCTAGGGAGAAGGAAGGAGGCCGGTCGTGAGGGCTGGGCCGTGCCAAAGGAAAGGAAAAAAGAAGAAGGAAGAATTGGGCAGCGGAAAGCAGGCCCAATCGGGGAGAAGGTAAGGAAGAAAAGAAGAAGAAAGAAAAAGGAAAAAGGAAAAAATAAAAATAGTGGGTTGGGTTAATTAAATTAATTAAAATATTTAGGATATTTAAAAATAATAATATTTAAATCCTTTTTTAGGCTAAATTAGGATTTTTGAAAGATTTTTCATAAATTCCTTTTTTAATTAGCAAAACACCCTAATTTTCTTCAATTAAATTATTTATAAAATTAATATTAATTTGAAACTATTTTCTCCTTCTTATTTTAAATAATATAATTTATTTAATTAATTTCCAAAATAAAATCCTTAATTAGCTGAAATACCCAAATTTCTTCTAATTAAAATAATTATAAATTTCTTCTTGATTTTCCCTAATTAATTTCTTTTTATTTTAATAAAAATAATTCATTAAATTAAATTTCCAATAAAACCTTATTTAACTATAATTTTTAAAATTAGAAATTTTCAAGGCATTTCAATTGTAATATACAAAACAACACTTAACCAAACAAAGAATGAATGAAGGCATGACAAATTATGGTAATAGCATGGACAAGCTAGTGGTTATTGGCCAAGGACTCAAGAAGGTAGCAGTGGATAAGATGTACTTGATGGGGACTTACAAGGGAGACTAAAAGAGGATTGCATAGGTGGAACATGGTCTAATTCTATTCTCTTGGGGAGGAGTTAAGATCAAGGGAAAAATCATGTTTTGGATAAAGCAAAAAAACAACAACTATATAATCTAGTCACATGAGTTGTTGCGTAGAGGTGCACCAAAGCTTACATGGTAAATAAGCTCAGGTGAGTTAAACTCCCTTGAGTTTAGATTCATCTTAATACACAAACAAGTGAAAGTGAGAACTTAAGCCATAAATGAGTCAAGTCAAACAACTTTGAATTTGGGTTTGGCCCATTCAATAAATAAGCCTAATAATGATGATCAGATTTGGCTCATTTAACTATCTCATCCACAATCCTCACTAAATCCCTCTCTTCCTCGTCTGATTTTTATATAGGATAAGATCAAATAGAATCAACACAAATCAAATTAGATTAGTGTTATTATTTATCATAATCGTATATAATAATAATATTCTTATAAATTTTTTCCAAAATAATTATTATATTCATTTGAAGAATAATTAGTATAAATATAATTACCATAATTCATAATAGTAATTATTAAAATTACTATGATATTTTTTATAATAAAGTTATAATGTAATAATAATATTTATATTTATATTAATAATAAATTATTATGATAACATTTGCATGAATACTAGAATTAATATCATAAATTTTGTTTGCATAAATATAATAATAATATTACCAAAAATGAAAATAATATTCATTATAATCATTACTAGTAATTATAATAATAAGTATCATTAAAATTATTATTATTAATATTATTTCAATTATTATTATTATTAAGATTTGTTTTCATATTATTATTATTATTATTACAAAAAAATAACAATAATAATGTGTTACTTTAATTCTCATGAGCACTAATCAGATAAGATCAAACTTGAAAAATTAGATGAGAAAAACAAGTCCAAGGCCAACAACTGATCTAATTAATAAAAGGGGCTTTGTGATTTAGATATAGTGATTTTAAATAATTATTTTCCTTTTTATAATTACATTATTATATAAGGAGAATTATACTCATTTTCGTGTTAGATAACGTCAAATAGGGGGATTCTTTTTTTTTCCATTTTAATAGGATCAAGTAAAATATTTTTTTATTTTTATTGTCCCATTAGATAGGATTAAATTGAGAGACTTTTTCTATTGTCCCATTTATCAGTATTAAATAGGGAAGATTTCTATTGGTCTATTAAATTATATATGTTATGGCAATTTTATAATTGTTGTATTTGATATCCTGATAATGCCCTATTAGATTATAGATCCCGTACCCAGTAAGCATAATGGGTTGCGGAACTCAGCATATGTTGCAGGAAAAAACAATGACCATTCGATATATATTCACCAAACTTATATGACATTTTATACGAACGCGCCTCCTTAATTATTGCCCCTCTCTCCTTCTATACCATGCATGCACGCATATTAAAGAACAAACCCCAAGTTCTTGTATCATCCCGACGACGTCATTGAATAAAAAGGTAGGACATGTAAGGGAGGGAATGCACGTTGCCCCGGAATTTCCGGTCCATGGAGATGATGGCATTGAAGTAACCTAATACGTTATACTGAGATACAAAGAAGAGGTAATAATAGCTTTCATAGTTTTCAACCACGCACGACCGTAAAGACTTTGTCTCGTATTTTGACGGCTAGCTATAAGCATAAACGAAAGTAACATGGTGTTGAACACGTCCTCACATAGTCACATAACCGCGGATACCTACCTTTGATATCAGGAACTGAAGGGTTAGATATCCCTCACAGCTATCATCAGTCGCATATGACCTTGCCTGGCCTGCTATTAATTAATTAGAGCGTGGGGCTGACAGTTTTTTTTCTTCTGAACTTTCCAACCCTCCCTAGTGGTTATGTTGAGAACCGGGCTCGCTATATTCTCTATAACTCTTATTTGCATTGATTATTCGATCAACACTACTCCTAAACTTCTTTTGTTTATAATTAAGATTTCAAACATTCCAAGATCCGATCATAATTCACCAGGTTCAGGGCAAGTACCGATCGTCGTCGTCGGCTTCAATCAAGTAGTCACCCTTATGGCCATCAAGAATAGCTAGGGACTACTAGCTAGTTTTGGTACAAGGACGACGTCAAATATCTATATTTACAGTAGAAACCGGGGTTCGTCGGTGGACTGGACTTGTCGGAATCCTTCTTTAATTTGTGAAGAGATGGTTGAGGCGGATTGCGCTTTTAATGTTTTCATTTAATGCTCCCCAACCAGTTGCAGCAGCTTGAATGTAAGTAATTAGCCGTGAGTTTTTGAAATTAGTACGATTGACAGCATGATGGACGGACTTGTGGATATGTCACTTACACGTTGTTCTTCCCTGCTCACCAACCGTCGACTTCTTTTCTTTTCATTCACCCTGCCAATATTAATGATCGCCAGAGTCTCACACAAAGGGCTTTGATGTCTACTTCCACCAATACCCTAACCTAAGGAAGAAACCGTCTCCTTCTACACGGTGATGCCATCCGTGCATATTGCCAATTCTACTCGTGGGGTTTGAAAACCAATATTCCGATCGAAAATATATAGTCTAGGGAATCTTACTTACATCGTCCACGGCAACAGAGTAAAAAAAAATTTGCACCCGCTGATGTGACATGTTCAAATTTTTGCACCCGCTGATGTGACATGTTCAAATTTTTGCACCCGCTGATGCAACATGTCACACCAAGGGTACAAAAGAGTCAAAAAAGTAGGTAGGTGTAATATTCAGCGCCGACGCAAAATTTTTGTTTAAGTGCAAGTTTCCCCGTTAATCAATATGTAAAATAAAATTTAATCGTTTAAATATTTAAAATATAAAATAAAATTTAATTATATCAAAATAATATAAATTAAAAATATTAAAATATTAATTTTTATTTTAATATTTAATATTAATATTGTACAAATATTATCGAGAAGATAATTAATTTTGTAATTAATTAAAATGATAAAAATATGTTAATATGTGTAAATAAAAAAAATTATAATTTTATCATTTTATTAAAATTAAAAAATTATTTTTTAATAATAGAAATTAGCATTTAATTAATAATATAATTAATTGAGTAAATATTTTAGTTGTTTATGGTGGGGTATAAATTGATAAGATAGTATATTTTAATATTATATTATTGAGTCTTTGTTGTGTAGTTAAAGTTTAAAAAAGGCAAAAAAAAATATTTTTTAATTTTAAAAGATCTATTGATTTTTTTTTGCTCCTTTGTTGTGAATACTCTGAGAGTGGAATAAATTAGAGGCGATCCATTGCCAGATTCAATTTCCTCCTCCGACGTTTTGACACTAGAGGCTTATTGAATTGTGCAAGTATATAACATATTTAATAGAATCAAAACCACCATAATTTTATAATAAGTTTAAAGTAATTTTTACCACCTAATGTAGATAGTTTTCACCACCTATTGCAAGTAATTTTCTAATTTAAGATATAAATATCAAATATTTATAAAAATATCACCATATTTTTTTCTTGATACTCAAATATTGTAGTTTTATCCACTCATTGGAGATAGTTTCCTCCACCTACTATGGATAGTTTTTGCACTTGAAACATAAATACTTAGTATTTATAAAAAATACTACAATTTTTTTATAATACTCAAACGCTATAGTTTCTATAAAAAAATTATAGTAGTTTATTTTTCCTATTAAGAGTAGTTTCCATCACCTACGTTAATCAGTTTATAAAGTCAAAAAAATATACAATATTTATAAAAATAATACTGTCTTTTTTCTTCTTCTTTTTTCCTTCTAACACTCAAATACTCATTAGTACACTAATTGGATTAAACGGTAGCCAGTATAAGGTGGTTTTAACTAAGTCGCCATCTAATTCATTACCCAATAAGAACATGGTAGTTATACGTTAAAACCATCGTGCATACCCTCATGAAGAAATAAGTAATAAGTAAGGGTATAAACAATGATTATAATTTAAAACTATCGTGTATAACTCCCCTTTTATTTTTACTTCGTCATTTTTTTCACCTAAAACCGTCAACACTTTTTCACTTTTGCCTCTCGATAACCAGACAATGCTATTCGAAGCAACGAAGCTCTGTAACTGCCGTTGGCTTTCTCTCTTCTCTTCGTCAGAGTTCTTGCTCATTTTCTTTCTTCTACACTTCACTGTCGTTGCGTTTCTATCTCTCTCTCTCTCTCTCTCTCTCTCTCTCTCTATATATATATATATATATATTTCATAGTATTTTCATTATTCTTTGTTTTTCCTTTTCTTCAAAGTTTAAGCATTGTATATAATTTTTGCTTTATTTCTAAATTTTTCTTGTGTTATTTCTTCATTATGTATTATATGTTGTGTATTTCATTATTCTTTATTCATTATACTATATATGATGTTGTGGTATATATATGTAAACTCTATGTTGTTAGTTTTGTGAAGATATATATATATATATATTATCAAACTATATATTTCAAAAAACAGAGGATATTGATGAAATAGATAATAATCTGCAGACATGTATTGTTACTAGTGCAAATGTTGTTGTGGTGTACATATATTCTAGGTATGTTTTTTTTTGCTTGACTGATATATGTATTCCAGGATGTTACTAATATTGTTAGATTCCCCATTTTATTTTATTTTTTGTAATTTAGGGGCTACTCTATACTTATATTTTGTTATGGATCATAAGTATAAATATGCAAGCAAGTTGTCTAGAGAATATATAGACATTGTTCAAGACTTTATTCTATTGAACATTCAAAAGATCCTTTATGGATATATTTCCCATGTGTAGATTGTAGAAATACAATAAGTAGAGGTGTAAATGAGATACGAGATCATCTCATTATCCATGGAATTAATAAGAGTTATATTAGATGAATATGGCATAGAGAGTCACTTCTTAATAAACCTAGTGTGGTTGAACATGATGATGTTGAAGTTGCTGATGATTTTTCTTACATGGAGGACCGAACAACAATATTGAAGAATATATTAGATACCATTCGAAATTATTTGAAAAGTTGGTTAATGATTTGAAGACACCTTTGTAAAATGGTTATGCTAAATTTATAAAACCATCCATCATGTTACAACTATATAATTTGAAGGTGGGTAATGGATGGAGCAACAAAAGCTTCACTTCTCTTCTTGAGCTCGTGAAAGAGGTATTTTGAGAGGATAATATGCTTCCTCCCCATACTTATAAAGCTAAGAAAATTGTGGGCTCTATGGGTTTGAATTATGAAAAGAGTCATGCTTATCCTAATGATTATATTTGTTATCGTAATGAATATACATCATTATATAGTTGGCATTAGTGTCAAATATCACAATACAAGAGGGATAAGGTTCCTAATAACACATTAAGGTACTTTTCAATTATACCATGATTCTGATGCATGTTTGATAAGTGTGACTTTTACATCTTATTCCTAAGGTTTATAAGAGTTTTTACCTTTAATTTCAGTCAGAATTCTCCCTTTTTGTTCTTGTTACTGCCTTTGTGTTGTGAAAATTGCAGGGTCTCAAGCAACAAAAATAATCATGAAGGATGAAGAACAAGAATAACCTTAAAGGGAGAAGAAAGGAGAAAAAAAGGAGCAAAGAGGAGCAAAAGTTAAAGTGGAAAAAGAAAGAATGCATATTTAAAGTATATGGGCCTGAAAGAAGTGAAATTTAGACCAAGAAAAGGTCTTAATTTGGAGAAGCTTTCAACATCAAAGTTTTATATATTTTTAATAGCTTTCCAATGCATCCAAAATCAGCTTAATCGGAGTTAAGATGAAAAAGTTATGGTCAAAATACGAATCATGGTCAAAGCTGACACGGGAAGCCCATCGTTACGGAAACCCTAGCGATCCACGAGACGGTAGTGTAAAAAACTCTTATTCTAATAGCTCGAGGCAGCCTCCACTCCCTCTCTTTTCTCTCTTCTCTATCCTCTTCCCCAATTCATCAAGATCTCTCTTGTAAATTAGAGACGGAGATTCAAGAAGTTAATTTTTGCAAGAATTTGTGAACATCAAGGGTATTATCTAATGATATTTTCTTTATCTATGGAATATCTTATTGTTTTTAATATTCTTGCTATGAATTTGATGGGCTAGATCTTGTGCTAAGGTGAAGGGGAATTTTCCCCGATCCTAATGTGTTGAATTATTGCATCCTTTTTTATTCAATTCATAATGTATGTGTTGTGTTATTGATTGATTGTCGAATTTTTGAACCACGGCCGGGTTCTGATTTTCCGTGTGGGAAATACCGGTGAGATCGAGAGATAATCCAGTATTAGACCCAATAGCACAACGGGAGATTAAATTGTAGGTCGAGAGACGATCGATTTGACCTCTTCAACAATAAAGGAGGAAACTTTATAGACTTTAATGCATTACATTCTATTAGACTCTAAGCTAGAGATAGTTAGGGCCATAGATATGTAATAGGGTGGTTGTGGCTTGAGAAAGCACAACACTTTCTATCCTTGTTGGCATGATTGATTATGATTGTTGAATTATTTTGTGATGTGATCTTCAATTACATGTGATGATCGGGGGCGATGAACCGGAACCTTAGCTCTTCTATTTATTTGAGTGACTTGAGTGCTATTTTCCTTTCTTTTTAGCTTATTTAGTTATTTTAGCTTACAATTTATTATTTCATATCATCTCATAGTTTAGACATAGTTATGTTCTATCATTGTCCTAGTGGTCATTCACCAATCCTTGTGGGATCGACCTTGACTACTACTCTGACCCCGTGCACTTGCGGGTAGGAACGTGTCAATGTTTTGTAATAAGAAAAATGTAAAGAACCTTATATGGTATATGAAAGGAAAGATTTCTAATGACAAGCTTAAACATCTGGTAGATTCTCCTCAATAGAAAATAATTAATTACATATACCCTAATTTTTACAGGGAATCTAGAAACCTGTGGATTACACTTTGTTTGGGCATAATGAACCATTTTAATGGAAACACCAACTATAGTTTATGTCCCATTATTCTGGTGATCTACAATCTTCCATAGTCATTATGCATGAAGAGAAAATGGATGATGATATCCATACTCATATCTTATCCAAATTAATCAGGTAATGATATTGATGTTTATTTGGCTTTCTTTAATTAGGATTTAAAGTACATGCAGTGATATATGTCTCCATAATTTGTACTTAAATAATTCTATTAATTTTTATAATTTATATTACACATATAATTACTTTTCTTATTGTGTGGTTAATTAGGAAATTAAATCAGAATATGGGAGATGGATCAAGATGATTTGCTGTGTGTAGCTGCTGCTGATTGTTGTTGGTGACAGAAAGTTGATGTATTAATTTGTTGATTATCCCATATGATGCATTCGCCAGCGTACTTTGGCTAATAGAAATTAAGTTGGTCGTGTAATCTGCCATCCGACCCATATTTACTAGGTTAGAAGGATTGTGGATTACACAACTCTTGATAACCATGATTAGCTAACAAAATTTAGCTGATGGGGATTAATTTGTAAATCCATTATTTTGGCTTAGTGTACATTTGTATTTTTTTTCTTTGAAGTTGGGCTACTTTATTGCTCCAACTCCACGACCTCGTTGTTGTAATTTTCAGCTGATATGTTGTAATTATATGTGAGCCTATCATCCGTATAAGGGCCGTATTATGTGTATTGTATATGCCCATATAAAAGGCGTATACCGGACTGTATGTAGTAACTTTTGGTTGAATACATTCTTGGAAGATTCTTTTTTGGAATTCTCTCAACCTCTCTCTCTCTCTCTCTCTCTCTCTCTCTCTCTCTCTCGCTCTCGCGCGCGCGACTGTCTCACTTGCTCGATCTTCTTCTTCCTTGATCTGCTTCTCGATCTTCTTCTATTATTCAAACTCCAGTAGTTGTTAATTCAACTGCGCTCGGAGTTTTTTTTTCTAACATTCCTTTGGATTAAAATCCCTTAGGCTGATTTTCTTGTGCGAAATCAAACCCCGCGCTCGATTCACAATGCGGCGAAAACTCTTGAAACCTATTCAGGCTTCATCATGCAGGATCACAGAATTAAATTAGTAGATGCATAGAGTCGAGAGTCTTTTAACTTGAGATCGATGTTATTTTATACAATAAATAATTTTTTCATTATAATGTACACGGATACTATACATGTCTTATTTGTGAAGATAACACAAACTTTCTCCAACTACCGAAGAGTAGGAAGACTTCTTATCTTAGATATCATAGATTCTTGCCTACGAATCATCATTATCCTGGGTAAAGAAAAAATTTTAATGAAAAAGTTGAATAAGCAAACTCTCTGAATCCTCTCATGGGATTTCAAGTATTTGAAAAAGATAAAGGCTAAAAGTGTATTTTAGAAAAAAAATATAATAGCCCCTTCAACCGGGTGGAAGAGGAAGTCAATCTTCTTTGACCGTCCATATTAGAAGAAGTTACATATACGACATTGTCTTATTGTGATGCATATCAAGAAAAATGTATCTGATTATCTAATTAGCAGTCTTCTAAATGTGCCAAAAAAAACATAGGATGGTATCAATACTAGTTAGACTTGATCTATATGAGTATAAGAACATAGTTACATCCGCAGAAGATGGAAAATAGAACTTTGTTTTATCTCTTACATGTTATACTCCTTCCAAAAATAGAAGACCTCTTTTTGTAAGTGTTTGCACGGTGTGAAGGTTTCTGAAAGATATTCATCAAACATCAAGAAACTTGTTTCAATGAAATATTTGAAGTTAGTAGGTATGAAATCTCATGATCATCATTTTCTCATTCTAAACTTGTTGCCGATTGTTATACATTCTATCTTACCAAATTGGGTTTGAAGTGTCGTCATCAAATTTTATTTCTTTTTCAAGGAACTATTTAGTAATATTATTGACCCAGTAAGGTTAGACTTATTGTAGACTGAGATTGTAACTATAATATTCTAGCTTGAGATGTATTTTTCTTCCATCATTCTTTGTTATCATGATTCAATTAACGATTCACTTGGTTAAGGAGGTTATATTATGTGGTTCAGGTCATTTGTATTGGATGTATCCATTTAAATATGTGAAGGTTGCATTGCTTAAAGTTACCTAGTGGAGGAGTCAACATAATTTTTTTATGAGTTCTTACCTAATGTTAATATAATAGACCTTCTTAAAACACGACATTCAAGTATAGAAGAACAAGGGAAAGGGTGAAAAGGATCTCTCATGGTCATCATTGATGATTATCAAATGTTTTTACATTCTTGCCACTATATCCTTCATAATAGCAATGATTTTCAACCATATGTGGATTAATACATGAATAATTTGAGGGCTTTAATTCTATTTAGGAGTGAGAAATGAATATTATATAGACTCAATAGCTCCTTTTTGGAGTGGTTGCCATCTCAATTGTTTGAATCAAATACTAATTTGTATTGGTTGTCACACCCTCCTCATAGGGAGGTGATGTTATACAACTCATATATGATCAATGGTTGTAATTTCTACATAAATGAGAAGGATGACAGGAGTAATATGAAAAATAGTGGTGTAAATGTAATATCAAAAGCTTTGCATATATCAAGTGCCTAAGATAAAAACCATGTTTGTACATCAATGACATACTATGGGTTGATAGAGAAAATATGATTATTAGATTACACGGCTTTTAGAGTTCTTTTGTTCGGGTGCAAGTGGGTTGACAATCAAAATGTGATTTATACTAAGGAAGATAGATTTACAAGGGTAGATATTTTAAGGCTTGGACATAAGCAAGACCCATTTATATTATCCTCACAAGCAAAATCGGTATTCTATATTACTGATCCAGTTGATAAACGGTTGTCCATTATATTGAATGTAAAAAAAATGGGAAGATGAAATAGAAGGGGAGACTTTTTGACTCATGACTGACCTTTCTCATCCAACCATGATGATGTTACCGATAATCTCTATGTGTAAGATGATCATAAAGAAGGGTTCTGTGTACTTGAATTAGAGTTTGTTCATGAAAATACTTGTTATGAGTTGAGCTGCAAAGTATTGAACACATTAGAAGTTATAGATAACCAAAAACCATATGCATGCAGCTAATCATACTATCATGTCCATGCCTTTAGATATCTATAGTGATTTCATCACCCTTAACCAATGAATGGAGTTCTATTTATGAAGGACTTTAGAAAAATATGAAATACATATGAATACATTATTATTACCTTTGTTATATAACTAGAGTGTACTTAGATTACAATTCAAACTAACATCATCTATGTAGTCGATCTTGAATAGGCAAAAAGTACAAAAAATAGAGCTAATGTAGAGAACATTTACACTCATAAGACAAGGCATGTAACACCCCAATTTTTACTAATAAAAAATTTTGATTTATATTGTAAGTATATATGTAAAATATTGGGGATCAACATTATAATTAACATAAGTCTGGTTTGTTCAACCATCCTTACATCAATGACAAAGATAAAATCATTTATAATAATACAAAGAAATTAGAAACCAAAGAAAAATTTATAATACAATATGAGTTTAGAGTTTAAATTCGAATTACAATAAACAAAATACAAAATAGGGATACCATGGATCAAGAGTCCAAAAAGGGTATCTAAGTAAATACAACTATTAGATAACATTACTCTTCATCCAAACACCTTGTACAGATAAGATCACTCATCCCCATATAGTGCATTATAGGTAGCATAGTCATCTAAAGGATCTTTTGAGACCTGCACACAAGAATCAAGGCCTCCTACTCGTAGGACTGAGCATCACCCATAAAATAGGTGGTCAGTACATTACGTATTGGACAAGAAAAATAGTACTATCAAAATAGGGAAACAATTAGTACATGCTTTCACATCAAATAATAAGTGTATAATCAGGTAAATAAAATATCTCAATGGACAAATAATGATCCAAATCTCGTTATTAAGTATAATCTGTTTTAATTCTTTTATATACGTTGAGTGTAGGAACTCCATTATTCTTAAACCAGTGGAATAGTCTCAAGCACATTCTCAAGGAAAACACACTTGAGCCACTATCATCATCCAGTGGAACATATCTAAAAATATCACCTTCTTGGGGCAGAACGCTCTTGAGTAACTATTCTCTTTGGTGGAAAAAATATAAAAACAATACCTTGGTCTTAACTCACGTACTATTCCACTTTAAATCATTCATCTTTTCCATATGTTATAATGTTATATTTTTATTTCACGATGAGCAGGGGCCCCACTATTCTTAATCCAATGGAATAGGCTGAAACACCTTATCGGCGTATAATGCTCCTAAGCCACTATTCTCTTTAGTGGAACGGATATTAAAAACATCATCTTCTTAGGACAAAAAGCTCTTGAACCATTATTTTCTATGATGGAATGGAATATATAAAAACAACATCTTGTCCCTACTCATGTTCTCTTTAACATTAAGTGGTTAGTATCTTATTCATGATTGATTCACAGGCATAGAACACATTGAAACACATAACACAAGCCCAAGTCCTTAATCTCTTCAAACTTTAATTATATACTCCTAGCATTCATTCTCCCATATGGATTATTCAACTACAAATTATAATATATCATCCTCGAATATCATCATTATTATCATACCCATGATTCACATTCTAACTCTCACATCATACACATATAGTAAAAATCTTATCCCAAGGTACCACTCACTGAATTACCGAAAACCTAATTTTATAAGTAGTCATAATTCTTCCCATATGACTCGTAAGATTACCAAGTTCAATAAACATCCTCTTAAGGCTAATCACTAGAAACATATCCAAAATCTATATATCCTCTAGGTTTTACATATGGAATGATAACTTTATCATTTTAAGCTATTATACCCTAATTAGACCATTATTTCATTTTAGAGAGCCCAAGACAAACAATAATACTTACAAACACTTCCTAGGGAATCATTACCATATCATAATCTACCTAACACATGAAACACCAAAATTTTATTACTATCCAATAATTGTAACACCCCCAAAATTCACTACTGAAAAATTTCGTTTAAAGGAAAGAATTAACGGAAGCGAAATAAGAAAACCGTGAATTATGGGGAATGTTACCGCCACACTCAGTACCAGACCGGTTCACTCTTACCGTTCCAGTACCGAGTGCGAAGGCTAAAATGGATTACCATCAGACAAAAGCTAATACTTAAAACGAGGATTCATAAGGAAGTTAAATAGTTCACAATATAAAGTTCAGAGTGCGCATAAAAAGGTTTACAAGCTAAAGGGGTACATAGACAAGGTTCTCGAGGAACAAAAGTATCGTACGACAAAACATAACTAAAATAAAACAATACAGGGTAAAATAAAACGAAAAGGAGAGTCCGGCCATGTTGCTCTCGGTCCCCAGGCCAAGTCTAGGCTCCACTCTCAGCCCCGCCCAATGCCTCGTAAGAGTCGTAGGCATCAAATATATCGTCTCCTACCTGCACAAACTCAGGTGGGTCCTCTACTCGTGGGAATGAGCAGCACCCATGAAACGGGTGGTCAGTACGCTACGTACTGAGTAAGGTAACAGATGTGCTAAGGCCAGCATACAAAACACACAACACAGTACACATAGCATAATCACGTGAGCAACATGTAGTAGAAAAGATGATAAAGGCTAGTTACAGTCCGGATAGTCTTATTCTTCGGATCTTTGGTAAATATAGAGTCGATTCACAGCATAGTCTTTATCAATTCATATGAGTGCGGGAACCCCACTATTATAGCCGGTGGAACGGTCATGCAGGGCAAAACACTCTTGGCCACTATTATAGCCGGTGGACCGGTCATGCAGGGCAAAATGCTCCTGGCCACTATTATTTGCCGGTGGACCAGTCTGGCCCCGACTCACATGATGTTTCACTGTAATTACTTCGTGTCTTTCCCATGTCTTATCATTAATACGTTCGGTTTGTTGAGCTCGTAATCCCCCACTATTATAGCCGGTGGACCGGTCATGTAGGGCACCCCGGCCCTAGCCACTATTATAGCCGGTGGACCGGTCATGTAGGACACCCCGGCCCTAGCCACTATTATTCGTCGGTGGACCGGTCTGGGTCCGGCTCAACATCTTCCTCTTTAAGTGATTAGTGTCTTAACATATCTTATTTGAAGGTATTTACCCTTGACATGCACGACTAACTATATCCACCCTTATCCTCCCAAGAGGGCCCGTCCCATATCTTGGGACTCTTGCGCCCCTTATCACACCTCGATATACATTCTCTTTTACGCTTACTCAAAATGGAAACCAATTCCTAAGGGTGTGGGTTAAGGCCCAACACCTCGTGACATCCATTCCACATGCTATCTCCCTCTAGGGTTTTCCCCTAGAAACCCTAATTAGACCTATGTGGCCCCACTTTCTCTCACTTACACTACTATTACTCCATTTATCGTCCCACTCCTCATCTCATTTAGATCAAATCCCAAATCGTATCGCTTTACCCCTCGATTCCACATATGACCGAAAAACCCTAGTTGGCCATTTCAACCCTAGTACCTTTCTTCTCCCACAAGTAACCCCTCTCTTTTTCACCAAATATCTCTTCTCTCCCATGACACCCATAATCACCCATTATACACCAATTTCCACCTTTAACCCGTAATCCACTCTCCCTTAATCATTTACTTCCACATTTTCCAGATTATTACTTTCTCCCAAAAACCCTAATCGGGTCCCTTATACACCCTTACACTGACCTACGTATTATTTTTCATCCCAAGTCTCCAAACACTCCACAGCTCTCCCTTTAGCTTATTTATACCTTAATACAACTTTTCTCACGTCACGATCATCCTCATGCAAGTTTGATCCCCCCCATGCAAACTCTCGAAGTTCCCATGCAAACCCTAAAATTTCCATGCATAGTTCTTACCTCTTATTCATTTTGGTCAACCTCATACCCCCTTTAGCAACTCACTTCTCATTTATTTCTTTTGTCCTTTCATCTCCATGTCATAATAATAATTACCCTAACATGCATGTCCTAGAGGGTTGAATCATGCCACAGCACATCATAATCACCACGTATGGATATCACATTCATGTTATAAGAAAACACATACCACGTACCTTAACTCCAAGCTGCGCTACGCATAAAACACGTTAAGGATAATCATGTGATACACAACAGGACATGATATATATACAAGGCACCCAAGGCATACAAGTCACATAACACGTAAGAACCTTAGCCACATCCTTACCTAATACGACACCGGTCTTGGAACACGTTCCTACGCCTCCTCCGGGTTTTGACTTGATTCGCCTATAAGAGGGAAAGACTATGGATTAAATTCCCTCTAACCAAATTGACTAGCCTTCCTACCTTACCCTTATCACAACTTACCATTAGGGCTAAAATAATAATATTACTAATAGTGACAAGGAACTAAAATAATAATAATAATAATAATAACCATAATAATAATGATAATAGTAATACTAGTAATAATAACAATAATGATGTTAAAATAATAATACTAGAGTTATAGGTCATTAATAATAGTAATAAAAACAGTTATAAATATTTCAAGGTTAGATTAAATAATAATATTAATAATAAGAATTATAACATTAAGGATAATATTAATAATACTACTAAAAATAGTTAGCATTTGTATAACAAGGGTTTAGGGGTTGGGGAGTTTAGAGGACCACCTAGGGGTGCTGGTGGCACAGGCGGCGGCGCACAGTGCACGGCGGCGGCGGTGGCGGCGGCGGTGGTGATGGGGGAGAAGGGAGGTGGAGAAGTGGTGGAGGGAGGAGAAAAGGAAGAGGAGAGGGTGGCAGGGGAAAAAGAAGATATGGGGAGGTAGAGGAAGCTCCCCTGGTGATTTTAGGAGGCAGAGGGGGCGCTGGGAGTGGCGGCACGGCGGTGGGCGGCGGTGCGAAGGGTGGCGGGGTTCGAGGTTGGCCTGGTCGGGAAGGGCACTTCGCACGCTTGGGGCGGTGCGTGTAGGGTAAATCGAGGGCTGAGGGAGGCTTGGTTGGGTGGAGGGTGCTGCAGGGAAGGGTTTCGGGGGTGGTTCGGGCGGCAGAGATGGGCGGCGGCGATGGGGCGGCGATCTGAAGTGGGGGCGGCCCAAGGAATGGTTTCTCGGTTGGGTCTTCGAAAAAACCCGAGGTTGGGCTCGTGGGGGTATTTATAGGCTCGAAATGGGGAGGGGATTGAGAGAGGGGACAGAGGGAGGTACGAGCAGGCTAGAATTTAGCCCGCCGGCCGTCGGTGGCAGGCGGACATGGGTCTGCCATGGCAGACCTGTGGTTCGGTCGGGAAAAGGAAGGGGCGGTAGTAGACCTGTGTGAGGCATGGAGGTGGTCGGTCGGTCGAGGAGGGACAGACGGGCGGTGCTGAAGAGGGGGAGAAGATGTGCAGGCGGCGCAGAGGAGTTGTCGGCGCAGAAGAGGGGTGGCGGCGATTTGCAGCGGGGCGCGGGGAAGAAGAAAAGGGGAAGGGGCTGGACCGGTCGGTCCGAGGGAGAAAAGAAACAGAACCGGCGGGCGGTTCGGGTGAAGGGGAAGCAGGTCAGGCCTGCGTGCGAGACGGGGGGAAAGGGAAGAGAGCCGACCTGGGCCGATGGGCTGGCCCAGTCGGGGGGAAATGGGGAGAGAAGGGAGAAAGGAGAGGGGGAGGGAAAAAGGAGAAAAAGGAAATTAGGGGAGAAAAAGATTAAGGAAAATAATTAGGGAAGAAAATAATTAAAATGAATTATGGGGTGAGTCCTTGTATTTTTGGTAGATAATTAAAATTTTAGTAATTTATCTTATTATATTAGTTTAAAGAGGTAGCTTTTAGAAAAATATTGGTTAGAACCTTATCTAAATAAGAATGAGTATGATAAAATAGCAATCTGTTTATTTTAATTTATTAAACACTCACATCAAATTTGGTATACTTAAAACCCACAAAATAATTAAGTTAAATAAATTTAAAAGGTAAAATCCTTAACGTAATTAAATTAAATAAGTTTAAGAGTTAAATTATCCCTAATAAAAGTAATTTCATAAATTATAGGCTTTTAAAATTTTTTGGGGGATTACAATAATGACCAAAATACCCTTAAGGATAATCAAGAGTCTTTATTTTATAAAATATTGCATCTTCCACAATCATTATTTTTCCCAAATTTACCATTTATCATCATACGTCTTAAATATGCATACTCCACTTATCATAACTTATTTTCCCTATATTTCATGCCATACAATATATTTCCCACAAATATGACATTGACATAACAAAATCATATCCATACCTCTTACATATTCTCACTTGCTTTCAAACATATAATCTATATTATCACAACATATCATCAACAACATACATCAAATCATATAGTAACAACTAGAACATTCAGTTCTAATCATGTAAATCTTAGACCTCATCCTCTGAGATTACCGGAATACCACCTACTAAAAACAACATAACACACGGTTAAGCTTGAAGAGTATAAATGAGGGAGAAATTAAGGTAAATAGGGTAAAAATAGAAATAACTTAAGTCAAACGGAAGATTGAGTTGTATGGATGTGTCATGGAATGTATGGTGGAGCTATGGTAAAAATTTGCCGGTATTTGGATAATGTTTGGGGGTAAAAATGGGGGTGCATAGGTGTGTTGTAGGTAATGCACACCCTAGTTGAGAGTTAGAATCATGCACGACCAAGTGGTATGAAGTGGCACTTCCTTGCTTGATAGCTAGGCAAATAGACTTAAGTCAAATAGATGCACATGGGTGTATGATAAGGCTATCTGCAGGCCATTCGAGGGTGCACAAGCAGGTTGTGTTAGGTTGCATAGGCATGCAACAAGAATTTTAGTGTTACATGGCCTTGCTTGAGATCGTGTGCAAACTGTGCATTTATCAAAAATGCGATAGACACAAGGAAGAAGAGGGAAAAAAAGGTGGTGGTCGGCGACGATGACCAACGACGGTGTAGGGGAAGGATGGTGTGACCCTGGGTGGTCGGTCCATCGGTGATAGGTAGTGTGTGGTGGTGTATGTTGGTGAGGGTGGTGATAGAGGTGGCTTAGTCATGTACAACAGGGCATGCCCATGTAGGAAGAAGAAAAGAAGGGAAGAAGAAGAAGAAGAAGATAAGAAAGGGTGCATCATGCAATAACTTCTTGACACAAAAATGGGCAAAATGAAAGAAAAACAAAGAGGGAGAAATGAGAGTAAAGTGTGTGTGTGTGTGTGTGTGTGTGTGTGTGGTGTGCATGTATGAATGTATATGTATGGGGAGAAAACTTCAAAAGGAAAATGGGGGAAGGCATGCACGCATGAGGGATGGCAAGTAGATGATGGTTAAGTGTTGGGAAGATGGCAGATGGTGCGGGCAGGTGATGGTGAGTGTGAGTGTATGCTGCATGAAGAAGGAAAGAGAAAAAAGAAGAAGGCAGGAGAGGCGATGGTGTGCGTGTGCAAGTCAGGAAAGAGAAGAGAAGAAGATGGGTGATGGATGATGGTGGCTACAAAGGTGATGGAAGATGGCTGAGGTAAATGTAAGTTGCAGAAACCAACTTAAATGTTAAAGCTAAATTGATGGGAGAAAGGAAAAAGGAAGAAAAGAAAAGGAAAAAAGTAAAAAGGTTGGGGATTAGTTTAGATGATTTGTATTAGCCAAAATATATAGGGTTTGTGGTAAATTTTAGCGAATTTGAAATTAGGTTACAAAATAGGGTTTATTCGGGTCAAAGATTCATATACGGTTAGGGTTTTGGGATTAAGAAGTTTATTTAAGGATAATAATAAAATTTTCCCAAGATTAGAATTAAATTGGGGTATTAATGATACGGGATTAGGCTCAATAAAATTTTGGGGTATTACAAGGCATAGACGCAATAAGGCACCTATAGAAGCCTTGGTATGAAAATGAGTATTTTTACTTGATGCCATTACTTTATGATTTAATACTATTACTAAGTATTTTTACATGAACTCTAATGAAATGATAATATGGAACGTGTTCTATATATGGTTAATTCGATGAAGATGGCTCCACAATCCATCTTGTTTGTTCCATTTTCCTTTGACATGCATTGGACACTTATGATATGTCTACCATCTTCAAAGACAGTGTATTGAATGGATTCAAATGATGGAAATCCTCAAAATGATCCAAAATTACTTGTGGAAAGGTACATATTTATCTATATAATGATATTATTTAGAATCACACACACATAAATTTTTTTAATATATGGCTACTAAATCTTTTAGATCCAATAAGACATATTTTGGGTCACAAAAGAAGGGAAGGGCACCCCTTACTGTGTGTCTTGGAAAAAAAAGTGAGGTTTTGTTTTAAATATTCGATTTAGATATCGTAGATATATAATATATGAATGTGTATTATATTAAATCATAGGTTTAATACTCTCATTAGTACCATAAGTTATAACAGCTTTTCCATTATGATTCCACCCCCAACTCTACGTATCATCCACCTTCTTTCATATTCTCTAACTCCTTCTCATAATGGATGTAATAAGTGTGGGTGTTATATATATTGGATATTGGATATTGTGAATAGTAAATTTAAGAGAGAAATCATACATATCAATGAGAATCAGAAGCCACATTCTCTCTTCCTTATCTTTCTTTAAATTTATCAATATTACAACACATTATTAGTATGATTAGCTTCTAACTTATCTCTTTCCCTTATATTTTTCTCACCATCTCTTTAGCATAATCTTTATAATATTAATTCCATTTTGTGTTCAAATTTATCTCACCTCTTTCTATCAAATATCTAAGACTAATCTATGAATGACTATTCAATGGAGTTGATCTTATTTAGGATGTTGGGTTGCCTATAAGTAAATGACCATGGAGTTGGTGTTAAGGTCGATCAATGCTTAATAGAAAGGAGTGTTCAATATTAATTAGTTATCATTTTATATGAATATGATTATCATGTGTTATATACGACTAACTTATCATTTTTATTTCTTATGTGAGGTCTCAATTTTTGTAGGCACATGAAAAGTCGCATATGTTACATATCTTACAATAAAGTGGCTTAATTTGAATTGATTAAGTGTTCTAAAGAGGATATAGAAATATAGGTTCTAGAATCGACTTAGAATATTGGAATCTTATTTATATCTCCACCTTTGCTATATTCTTATGCTAATTGATATTTTTATTAGTTTTAATTTTATATATTGACATTATGTAATTTAATTCTATTATATGTATGATGATCTCCTAAGTACCTATACAATTCAATCTTGAAGATTAAATTAAAGGTCCTTAAGGATTATACATATAATTCAATCTAGATGATTGAATGGTCCTAAGTACATAAAGGTAATTCAATCCTAGAAATAAATGCAATTCAATATTGGAGATTGAATTTGAATTCTGTAAGACCTATATACATTTTCAAACTTGAAGATTGAATTAAAGGTCCCAAAGACCCATATATATAATTCAATCCAGAAGATTGAATAGTCCTAAAGACTTATATACAATTTAATCTTGAAGATTGAATTTTGAGGTCCTAAAGATTAGAGTATTTTTCAATCTTGAAGAGTGAATCCTAGGTCATGATGACCTACATGTAATTTAATCCTGGAGATTAAATAAGTTAAATGGTTTGAAAACCTATATATAATTCAATCCAAAAGATTGAAATTATTACATTTTGCATGTGTGAGTGTGTGTGTGTGTATATATATATATATATATATATATATATATATATATATATATACACATATATATACATATACACACACACACACACACATGCAAAATGTAATATATTTCTTGTAATCTATGTTATGTAATTTTTCTATAGCTAACAAAAGAAATGTCTGACCTTACAAAATTGGATCTAATATGATCAATTGAAAGATCAAAAGTGATGAATTGGAGGACATATCGCCTATCATCATATGAAGATCTCCATTACATGAAGATGATAGAAATCCATCTAAAGTTACAATATTATAAAAATTACTTAAGTTTAAACATGATAGATTAGCAGTCTCATCGCCCATCACTTTGTACATAAAAGTGATGAATCGGCAATGTCATCGCTCATCACTACATACATATCTCAACACTTGAATCTAAATGAATAGTAAAGTGAAAAATCTCCATTACCTTAAGTTAATAGAGGGCCACTAGAAGTGGGTAAATTTTCTTCACATACCCAAAGTATTAATGAGTGATTGCACAAGTGTCGATAGAAGCATAAAGCTTCCAATCAATCATATTATTTACAAGTATGTACCTGAGGTATAGAAAGATATGATACAATTGAGGTGGAATCCAAAAGATTTACCTAATGATTAAATGGTTTTAAAGACCATATGGACAATTTAATCTTAAAGATTGAATGATTATAAGGTAATAAATACCTTATGTGTAATTTGATCAAGGAGATTAAATAGTTAAAAGTATTTCAAGACTTATGTAACACTAATAAAGGAGATCAGATGGTATTAAATACCTCAAGGTTTTTTTATCCAGAAGATTTAACTATTTGGTAGTTTGTGGACCCCCGCACTAATTTTATTTTTGCACTTTCTATTTATTCAATTTTAATTCTTGCAATTTAGTTTATGTAATTTTTATTTTTTCAATATTTAAAATATTTTTTCTAATCACAAAGTAGTGATTATGGCTTTGTGTTTATTCATGAGACTATACACCTACTTTATAATTGGTAGTGGTCAAAACCTAACATAGTCAAGTCTTCTCCACCACCACAGTAGTTAGAGTATTTACAATAGTCTCCCCATTATATTATAATTTTATTGGGTAGAGATATTTTGATAATTGAAGCCTAAAGCTTCTTATCTAATAAATAGTTTAATGGTTGAAGCTTGCTCATTCAGTTATTGGTATAATGGTTGAAAAATGAAGCTTCCTATTTGATATAAGTAATTTAATGATAGAGGCTAAATATTTCCTATGTCATAGACTTGAATACAATCAAGATGATCAATTTATCCGATTGAAATGCCTTTGTACATTATATTTTAAAGATGGAGTATTTTATGAGCTTATAATTGATAATAATGTATACATGTGTATGGCGTGATAAATTTATTAAATATTTTTATGATTTAACAATTGATAACAAAATTATGTATTATATTATACCTAAGTTCCTAGAGAACTTACTATGAAATATGAGTATTTGATGGTATTATTACCATCAAGATTGGCTACAAGTAAGCCTAAAATAAATGCATAATATATGCATTTGATATGTGAAAAACCAAAAAGTATCACTAACCAGAAGTTAGTAGACCATAAAATATTATCTTTGTGACATGAGAAACAATATCACATTAAGTAAAGTAATAACAGGAAAGATTATTAACACTTGCACAAACACTCACTTAAAATCCTGTAGATTCATTTTCTAATTAGTAATATCATATAAATGACATATTATTCTTAGCAAATTTATAGTCATGATGATTTAAGAAAACATAAAATCTCCTATGTCCTTAATAGAATTCAAGTTGACACATATGGACCATTTAAATTTACTATGATATATAATGATACACCAATATAAGATCACATATTATATTTTGCATTGGCACAAAAGTGAATAACCATACAATTGGGGTAAAAATGCAATCAATGCTTCAAAATGGAAGCAAAATGACCTAGTAGAGTCCTTGATTATGCATTTAATTCATAGAACCTTATTAGTGAGGTCTAGAAGTGATATACCAATATACATGCTATACATTTTGGTATGTACTAATCGTATATAACATTAACCCTTAAGCCAAGCAAATTATATGAGTCTTATATGAACCTATAATCCCTCGTGAATATGAAATTAAGCCACAAAAAAGGATAGAAATTTTTGTTTCCATAGCCTTAGGGGGGAGAGAAGAGGATATTGAGATTATAAAGTAAGCAAGTACTTAGAAGATATCTTCCATAAGATATGGACCCGTAGAAAAATTAAAGTGCACTTTATTATAATTATTCTTGCTAAATGTAGCTTATCTACAATTTTCATTTGTTATAGCCAAGGAATTGGGAAACCAATATGAGTTTCAACTAAAGTTCCAACACACATAGAAGTCCTTTTGGTGACTTTAAATATGTTAATGGCAAGTATGGTACAAATATTTTAGAAGCATATTATATGGATCCAAAGAGCTATACCCTCAAAAGAGGAGTTATAATCCTTTAAAAGGATAGAAAACTTACCATATATAGTTGACATGTCCATATGGATAGAATCTGATAATAAATTCCAAGGGTAAATGAAATATCCATTTATTATTCTTAGACCGGTATAAGGTGGTATGGGGTAGACATTAGTGATGTCTTTACATAAACAGTTGTAACTAATAATGGATAAAAGTAATAATTATTATCGAATCATTATGAAATGTTATTGCATAAATTATTATCGAATTAGAATAGTCAAATATATCTACTTCATGAGTATGATTTATATGGACACGAAATCCAACATTTGAAGGTATTAGACCAATTGGCTATAAGTGGGTGTTTTTAAAAAAATGATTTAAAAGACAATTCGGTGACACGTGTCTTTTTACAAAAGTCGGGTTTTGGTCTCTATTAGGGTTTTTATTGGCGAAGCTTTTAAATGTAGACACTATTAAAGTATGCTTGTACATGAAAAAATAACCATATGTAATATGACATATGAAGGAGATATAGTAAGTTGGAGGAAGAAAATTTTACTCTTTTCCTTAGTCATGGTTTTATCCTATGGGATTTTCCTAGCATGGTGTTTAATGAGGTAGTGTTTTACAGATATACTCTTAAGGAGGAGTATTGTAAATATCAGAAGATGTACATCAAAGGGGGAGTATTGTGAATATATAATTTATGAATGTATATTGTATTAAATCATAGGTTTAATACTTTTATTAGTGCCATAAGTTGTAATAGCTTTTTCATTATGATCCCACCCCAATTCTATGTATACTCTACCTCTTTTCAAATTCTCTAACTCCTTCTCATAATGGATTCGTGGGTATTATATTTATGGGATATTGTAAATTGTAAATGAAAGAGAGAACTCACACATATCAATGAGAATCATAAGTCACATTTTTTCTTCCTCTCTATGTTGTAATATTATCTCTCTTTAAGTTTATCAATATTGCAA
Organism: Tamarix chinensis; assembly: GCA_030549775.1. NCBI lineage: Eukaryota > Viridiplantae > Streptophyta > Magnoliopsida > Caryophyllales > Tamaricaceae > Tamarix > Tamarix chinensis. The sequence goes on along the minus strand of CM060181.1, from coordinate 42,075,227 downwards.
TAATTTTGTACTTTTTATGTCTTTTAAGAATCATTATCATTTAATATTAGTTATTTAGTATAAGAAAATAATAAGATAATGTAATTAATATTTTATTTTTTTTAGTGTCCACTATAATAAGATAATGTAAGTTGTAGATACTAGGTCATGATTTTTATGGAAAAAATCATTTGCAAACATTGGATGGGGGTACGGAGAAGTATGTATTTACTTCGTTTAGTTCATATTAATTATGTTTATATATATATACTTTGATACTAACATGATATTTTCCATCTTTTGTAGGTGTGTCAATATCATGAACTTCTCAATAATCAAAATAACAAGATTAATGAATTTATGAAAGGCAGGTTATATTTTATTACAAGTTTCTATGATGATTATGTGTAGAAACATTTGCAGCTTTAATTTTTTGTATATAGGGTGTAAAAGGCTTTGTATACATAGAATCATATGTTTATGATAATTAATGAAGTTAGGAAAGACTAGTTAAATTTTTTGTACATAGAATCATATGAATGAAAAAGAATTTTGTAAAACGTTTTGTATGTACACAATATATAATTGGTTATTTTTGATTGTTTGCTAATTTGGATGAAACAAATAATTATGATGTGGTAGAAAGCATCATTGAAACACATGCAAGTCTATTATGGGAAAAAATGTGGTCGGGCAACAATAGTAGTATTCTCTGAAAAAAGATAGGAATACACGGTGATTTTAATTAAAAATTGTTGTGTATACCACAACCAAAATATAACACATAGTGCTTTTGTGCCCCAACCGTCCGTGTATTCTATATGGCATGAGTGTGCACTATGGTTGACTGGTTAGGGACATATAACTGTCGTGTATTCTATTTTCGGTTGTTGTATACACAACCATTTTTAAATAAAACTGTCGTATATTTACCCTCTCAAGAGTCTAACTAGGGGTTGTTTAGAGTATATATAACGGGTATGATTTAAAATCGGTGTGTATAATAAATATATACTAATGCATTTTTAATTAAACCACGGTATAAAATATAGCACCAATAATTTTTTAGCCAAATTTAAATAGTTATATGATGGAATTTTAAATTGTCATATATAGTATATACGGAGATATTTATGTGACAGTTATAAACCGTTTCATATATCACTTTTTTAACCTTAGTGTATGAGTTTTTCTATAACGTACGGTGACTATAGTTTTTTAAAATTACTTATATTAGTTTCTTCTACTTAATAATAGCAGTTTTTACCATCTATTATAAATATTTTCTTTCACTCAAAATACTAATTTTTAGTTTTTATTGAGAGAATTAGTTCTTATTAGTTATTCTACCTATATATGCTCACACTTTAAGTATATAAGAGGGCCATGTTGTGTCGATGGAAAGAGGATAGAACGTCTGGTTAAATTGCCTGAATTATTTTTTATACGGCCTCCTTCAAACCTGAGACTTTTTTTCTTTTTCAGCCCATCTCTCTTTTATTGTGTAAAATAAATTATTGCAAGCCAAAAGTTAGTGGCATACAATATGTTAGAGTTCGTATATCATTATAAAAATAGCTACTCTTGTCGTGGCATAGTGCCTTACCCCCACCCCATGCAATTATTGGGTATTTGATGTCGCGTCCTACATTCCTACTATATTTTAAGCAAACATGTGCGTTATCAACAACGAAAGTAGTTTTTTTATTACAAAAACTTATGGATATTTAAATAGGGAGTTTTTTTATTTTAAAAAATATGCTAGAGTAGTTTATAAAATAAATTTAAATATTCAACTATCAACTTTTACACGAGAGCTCTTAGCAAGTTTTATTGTCTCGGTATATAACAGTATCATCAGGTGACAGAAAAAGGGTAGGAAATGGAAACATAATAAACTTTTAAATTATAAAATACATTAACGTATATTTAAAAAAAAATAGAAACACAAAAATCAAATATTTTCGGGACCGACAGCACCGTGCGTCCATGACTTCCTATTAATTCAAAAAATGTTTCGCAACGTTCTTTTCACTTTTTTTGGGTGATTAATTTTGATAGATCGGTGTCACTGTCGTCCACTACAGTCTACAGCTATGCTACAAAATGCGCTACATGCAAAGTTGATAGTGATGTGATGCGATTGAGATGGACTTTAGAATTCGACAAAAAATTATGAAATATCCGGTCGTAGATAACGTCATGCTATAGAATTAATCACTATATTATCCCCCCATAAGAGAAAAAAGAATCTATTACTAGGGCTCCGCCGATATTTTGCCTTTCCATGATCCATCGTTGAAATTATGATCCGGATCCTACCTTTCAAAAGTTATCATATCAAGCTACCTCTCCTAGAATTTTATGATCCTATACGTACAATATCATTCTAGGGAAATATTAATTCTACATTATAACTATTATTTATCTATTTTATATATTCCCTAATCCTCTAATCTTCATCCTATATATATATTTAGATACAACATATATTTTGAAAAAAAAAATTGATGTGAAGATGCAGGAATGAGATATTATTAAAATGATAAAATTAATTATTTAAACTAAATATATTAAATTTTATCATTTAAGTAATTTATCAACTTTTTTTCAAATCATAATAGTCTTTCATTCCTTGATAGTGGTGTTGCCGCAACTATAAAAATATATGTAGACGAGTTTTTTTTTTTAGATATAAATGGTGGTTATAATGTAAAACCACCATCTATACCTCAATCCCTTGTTTTTCTCCTTCCTATACTTTTAACTTAGAATAACTTTTACTAGTAGATGATGGCTACAAAATTATAATAGTCATCTATAGTGTCTCCTAAAAGGATAGTTTTGAGGAAGGCTATAGGTATCTAATATCCTAAAACCGTCATCTATACTTAGTTTTTAAAATTTTTCAAAATATAGATGATGGTTATAGTGTGAAACCATCGTCCATACCTCAATCCACTTTTGTTCTCCTTTTTTCACTTTAAGCTATAACAATTTTTACTTTTACTCATTTACTCGAACATAAAAGAGGAAATTTTTAGTGGCACAAAGAGCCTCCACCATTTTTTTTGCACCTCAAACCTTCTTCTCTAGTCATTATCATCATCTTTTCCTCTTTCTTTCGCCGTCAATGTTGTTCTTCGTACTTCAAACATGCATTTTTATTCTCCTTCATTGTTGTTTAATGTGCACTCAATCTCACAATCTCCATGCTTAAATAGTATTGATTCCTTGAAATATGATTGCTCAATTTCACTCTTTAATGTGTTATATAACCTTTTAAGGCGGATTTGAGAGTTACATAAATTTTGTTTATGACCTTGTGATTTTAGAATTTCACAAATTTTATTTCCCTTGCTCCATGGTATAAGTGTTTTACATGCTATGTTATTTGGTTAGTTGCTTCTATTTTATTAGTAAGGAAGGAAAAAATTGATTGTTACCGGTTGGTTAGTTACATGCTTCGTTATAGTGTAGCTACTTATTCAAGAGTTGTGTATTATCATGTAGTTGTATATTTTTTACAATATTTTTGTTTCCTTTATGATGTGGTAAATTGATTGATGTAGGGGTATGCCCAACAAATTTTACAAGCCATGCATTGACTTATTTTATATTAAAGCCCATTAATTTAGCCTTTGTTCCGAAATTGGATCAAACTAATAACATTGGGCATAATAAGATGCTCACTTAGTTAATTATGGATGAAGAAGGAACTTAATAGTCATTATTAAAACTTTTAACAAAGACGCATGATGTGCACATATCATGGGCATCCAACATGGGGGGAACAAACCATATGAGTCAAACATTAGATATAGTTAGTAGATATCAGATATTGTTAGAATATTATAATTTGTATCTTATTAGTTGCTAGTTTTCTTTTTTGGTTTTCTTTTAGTGTACTAATTTTCTCTCTTTGAGTAGGTGTCACATTAGGTTGTATTTGTAACACTATTTGAAGCACAAAACATGGGTCTCCTTCTTCTTCACCCATGGTTAAAATTTCATTAGGAGATTCGATTTCTAGATCCTCATCTTCACTACATGGTTCCATGTCCTCTATTTCACTCAAGGTTAAAGCTCTTTGGTTAGGACATTCTCTAGCAAAGTGTCCATATCCTTTACATTTTAAAAATTATCTATTAGATATTTCAACCATCTTATTTTTTACCTTTTTCATCTCGATTAATCTTTTTATCATATGAAGATGAAGATTTAGGCATGAATGTATTCAAATATGGTTTAGATGAGGTCGAAGCATTAGATTTAACATAGGCCTTGGTTGATTTTGTTTGTCTTTCAAATTTTAATGCCAACTTACTCAAATCATCAAGAGAATCATATGAAAACATTTCAACTTTGTCACATATCAAATTATTTAGTCCACCTAAGTATCTAGCATATTTTTGTTCTTTTCTTTCTTGTACATCACATATAAGTGCTAGTTTTTCAAATTCTCTTGTGTACTCTTCTACATTAAACAATCCTTTCCTTAGAGTTGTCATCTTTACATACATATCTTGTTCATATTCCCTAGGCACAAATTTTCTTCTTAGGTGTTTTTTAAGTTTTTCCCATGACTTAATTTTTAATTTTTCCTGTCTTTCTCTTATCTTTTTTAATTTGTCATACCAAATCCTAGCAAATCTTTTAAACTTAAGAGTAGTAAGCTTACATTTTCTTTCATCATCATACCCTTTAAATTTAAAAATAGCGTCAATTTCATGTAACCATTCAAAGAACAATTCCACATTCAATTAACCATAAAACTCAGGAAGATCTAGTTTGATACCTTAATCCTCATTGTATGCATGTCTTGCTTGGAATTGATATGGTCTCCTATGATTGCTTGAGCCATAAGAACTTATTTCCTCTTCTTTATCCTTGGCATGGTTCACCTTTGCATGTCCACGTGCTCCTTTTGCTTGGACTGCACGCCTCATTTTTCCTTCCACACTATCTTATGTAGCTTCCAATTAATTTGGCCATAGTTGAAGATTCTCTTGGTCGGCTAGCTTTGCTTCCACACTTTGCAATTGTTGTTGGAGTCCTACATGAGTATGAAGCTGTGCATCCATGTGTGTGGTAAGGCTTTTGATGGACTCCACCAACGCACGCACATCTTCACTTGCCATGGTGAAGTTACAACACAATGCTCAAACTTCCACAAAGAATTAGCAACTAATGGTGGTCCTGGAAGTTTTATTTGCAGCCGAATGATATAGGATAATTCTTGCTAAGATTTAAGCAAGTCTTGATGGCTTCTTTAGTGTCTTGGTCATGCAAGGGTTGAAGGAGAGTGGTCGAGTGATTTTATGATGATTCTTGGCTGGTGATGAGGGTTTCTTGGTGAAAATCAAACAAGTCACATAAAATATAGGAAGTGGATGTCAAATATGTATTAGTATCTTCAAGTTGAAGATGCTGGATATTAAGAAAACTCAAAGAGGTGAAGGAGAGAAAGGAAAGTATGTGTTGAAAGAGGTGGGAGATAAATGGTAAGGTTCAAATGCAGGAAATATTACTCGAACCCATGGAACAGCCGGGGATTTTAAATGTACTTAAAAGGAAGATACATAGGAAGAAAAATGAAAGAAGAATCTGCTGGAAAATTCGAAGAGAGGAAGGAAAAGGGAACACTAGAAAGTCAAAGGATAAAATAGAAGAGAATGTTGGAAGGTTGAAGGGAGAAATAGAATGAAATACTAGAAGGTTGAAGGTATAAATGGAAGAGAAGGATGGCATCGAAGAAGGGGGTCTTCTTCGGTTGAAGATATAAAGAACTTCAACAAGATAGATTCAATAAAGATAAATCTTCAACCAAGATTTACGTTGAAGATTCAAGAAGAGGATGAAGATGCAAGAACAGTTTGAAGATACCCTATCTCGGTGGGTTCTTAATGAAGAAGATTCTTGCATGCAACAAAAAAAATGTAGGACACTAGATGGTTGACAGCAATAAAAGGGTTATGAAGCTTTGATACCAAAAAATGGTGTGGATAAAAGCGAGAGAAACATAGGATCAAATCAGCCTCTTTGATTCAGCCTCCAATAGGTTAAAGTTGGTACAGAAATGATGATCAACTTAAGTGGAATTAAGCTCGAATATATGCAAGTTTCACTGATAGGGTAGGATTTGAATGTCAATGCACATTCAAAGGATCTAAAGAGGAAAATGTGCCTCGGGCACTCCTAGTTAGATGGATCTCCAAAAGAGAGAAAACACAAGTTTAAACTTTTAATTTTATTCAAATGATCTTAACATGGTTTACGTGTACAAGGCTTAGGTATTTATATAGGAAGTAGCCGACTTAAGGCATTAAATTAGCCGGTTATCCCCCTTTGGTCCATGCTAGTTTTAACTCACTTGAATTAAGCTTATATAATACCTAATCTTAGCCATAATATCATAATTTAAATGATATTAATGACAACCATTACAAAGCCCCTACAATCAACTATGATATATACATGAAATTATAATAAAACCCTAGCTTACATGAAATATACTTTAGGATTTACAACAAGTTTAATATAACTAATGATATCACCAACTGTATCTTGTTGTAGTCTTATCCTATATATGCCATATCCTTCCATGCTTTGAATGCATTATACACTTTAAGTCTCTTCTTGTATATTGACTTCTTCACCTTGCACATATGTAACATATCTGCAAGAATATCTTGAAGTATTTTCAATATTAAGTATAGAAATATTATCAAGAATTTTTAAGATGATTGGCTCCATTTTTAAAAATGCTAATTTTTCATTACCTTGAGAATCATTAGAATCATTAGATACACTAGATGCACCTGCATCAAGAGGAGCTACACTACATGGAAAAAAAAAAGAAAGGAGAAGAAGTGGGCTAGCCTGTGCAAGAGAAGAAGAAGAAGAAGTGAGAAGTTGGGTTGGCCTAGGGGAAAAAGAAAATAAAGAAGAGAGAGAAGGCCTGGATTTGCTCGACGGAAAAAGAAAAGAAGAAGGGGGGAATGGTTCGGGCTAGCTCGAGGGAAGAAGGAAGAAGGAAAGAAAAGGGAAACGAAAGAAAAAGGAAAAGAAGAAAAAGAAAAGGAAAATAGATTTAGGGTTAGGATTAGAATTTAGATTAAAGTTGGGCAATTGAAAACATATTATATTAATGTATCCAAAAATTAGGGTATTAATATAAGAAAATCGTTTTAGTAAAAATATGGGTTTAGGGTTTATTTAAATAAAAGAGTAAGATAAAATGATAAAAAAATAATTATATTAATTCATTAAATATTTTGATATAATTTTGTAAGTCAAAGGTTCACAAAAATAATTAAATCAATAATTTAAAGATTAATTTTTTTAGATAAAAGGTTAAACATTCAAATTTTAGGTTATAAAAATTCAGAGTGTTACAATCACACTTCAAAACGTTAGTGCACCAAACATTGATTTTTCTTCAAGAATCCAACCTCTTTTATTAATAGTTCATCAAGATTTCATCAAGAACCTTCCAACTCTTGGAAATTTCATCCTAAATTGAAGGCAAGATCATTTTTTTTTATATTTTTTTACCTTTCCATTCCGTATCAAGTATGAAGCATTGGCAACTCAAATTCAACAACTTGCATCTGAACTTGCTAAACAAGAGGAAAGGAAACATGGGATATTATCTAGAATTGAAGAAGGACATTCTACTCATATGGATATATGCAAACAAGGAGGATGAGATATGATAAAATGTAACACCCCACTTCTCAAAAATTAAAATTTTATAAATATAAATGTTGATTTATGAGTTTAAACTTTTAATTCTATTATTGATTGGTTTATTTTTGTTTAAACTATGATTCTCGCAAAGATTTGATAAATTTAAATTCATTTTATGGTTTTATTGATAGTTTTAAATTTATGTTGAAATTTATTTAATGCTTTGTCATTACAGACAAGTCTAGATAAATTTGTTCATGACTATAATCTTATTAAATTCATGCATTTTGATTTTCATTTAAAATATATTTCTATTTTGTCATATGTTTTGATTTTAATATTTTAAATTTATTTTTGAGTATAACTTCATCGTATGATTACGACTCTACTTTTGGAGTTATAATTTGTTAACAAAATTAAATATGGTTTAAATTGCAAAATCCTTTTGAAGTAGTAAAATCATTTTAATAATTTTTATCCACAGAAAATATTTTGTCTTTTCATTTAATTATTTTTACAAGGTTGATAAGATCATTGAAAATTTTTAAATTAAAAAAAATTCAATAACTCATTTATAATTTTATTTCCAAAATTTATTTCTTCCTTTTTTTCCTTTTTGTTTAAAAATTTCCTCCGAAAAAATGTTTTAAATTAATTAAATTCACTCAAAGAGTAGTTTATGAAATTGAGTTGTATTTGATTATTCTACTTAGTTGATTATTCATTTTGATTTAAAATTGATTGTATTGGACTTCTAACTTATTATTTTGGATCAATTCTCTAAAATTTATTGATTGTTTTAGTGGGTCTTGATAAAATTTACTTATTTTCTGTTATTATATGTTTTGGTTATTTTCCCTAACTTAGTCTTATGATTTTTAAATTTGATCCAGAAAGGAGATCTAGTGGATCTTGAGGTAGGGTTTTCTTTCTTATTGTGCCAGGATAGCTTGGAAGTTAAGTAAAGCTTCTAAACTCGTAGTTAATAGAATCTTATGTGTTGATCTGTATTATTTCATATTTTATTTATGCTAGGAGTATGATAAGGTTTGTTAATAAGGCATGTAGTTTATGTACCTTAACCATATGGCTATCTTAGCATTCTTATGTTCTACTAATCTCGTGGCATTGTATCGTGGAATTCTTCATAGGTATGAATTGTGATTCTTCTTAGTTGTATTGAATAAGTTGTTATGCTATGTAAGTTGAAGAAGTTCTATTCTTTTGACATCATGTTTATTAAAGTGAATGTAAGTGGTTGAATTCTTATTGGTAACCATATTTGATGGTTGATGTGTTATATATGATGGAATATGTAGTCATGGATATAAAATATGAATAATTTAAGTGATAAGTAAAAGGATTGAATTAAGAAAATTTTGTTATAGGTCATCATAGTGGGCATAGCTAGTGTTTGTATATAGTCTACCTTGATTAGCTTTAGAATGTCCATTGAGGAAGGGTTGTGTAGCGAATGCCTTCCATGTGATTTTGTATGGTGCTATCAGCCTTAATGCAGTTGCATATTGTGCATTTGCTATTAGTCTTTGTAGCTTTATTGATGCTCTTTTTTATACTTTATAGGTGACTTATAAGACCTATAAGGGATGTGTGCACTTAAGGAATTAGGGTACTAATTGGTTTTCATGGATATCTTCAGTCTCCGTGCTCTTGACGATTATTTCATATGGTGTTATCTATTTTTGCGTGGTAGCATATTTCATGGGTATCATGTAGCTTCTATGCTCTAGATGATTATTTCGTGGGTGACTCGAAGCTTGTGTGCTCGAGAATTTTGTGAATAAAGTAATGTGGTGTTACACATACACACAATTAAGTGGCATTGATTATATAAGTGAACTACTATAGCATGTGAAATATAATGAATGCATGGAAAAGTGGATTATGATATCATATACAAGGAAATGTGTAAAAATAAGAATTGAAATGTATGATGTAATGCTTTTTTGTGGAATTAGTTAATAAATTGTTATATGAATTAAAGTGGAATGAATTTATGGAAATAAGTGAATGGTCTAAATGGAAATAAATAGAGTGAATAGTTGGGTAGTTAGGAGCAAGTGAATGTACAATGATATTTTGTTATAGTCGATTCTTCTATTCTTATGTCATATTATGTTCTTGTGTGAATACTTATGTTTTCTATGATACTTTTTTGTGTGCGAGTGTAATGTAAATCCAACTACATTTCACAAATTTCATTATGTTCTATGACATTATCCCATGATGATATATTTATACTACAATAGCTCATTCTTTTGTGAATTCACGATTAGTTAAGATCATAGGTTTTTCTAAGGGATATGCATTGATCTTGGGTCATATTCTCCTACTTGTAATACTTCAAAGCCCTATTTTAGGATTTCAAAATAAAATAAAGATTATTGGATAAGGTTTAATTATTTATGTCATTTCTAATAAAAAAAAATAAAAATAATAATAATAATAATAATAACGGCCATGAAAATAGAAAAATGATGTAGGAATCTAATTAGTGGAGGCTAGAATTATTTGCTAAGCTAAAATAAATTATAAGTAAATCATTATAATAATTTATAAATTAATAAAAAAATTATTTTATTGTTAATACTAAATTTTATTATTCCTAAAATTCAAAAAAAAATCTCAAACCATCCAACCACCTCATTTTTCCTTTTTTCCCTTTTCTTTCTTCTTTTCCTACTTTTCTCTTTTTTTCTTCCTTTCCCCTCCCTCGACTGATTGGGCTACACCCAGCACCGACCCAGTTCCCCCTTCAACTCCTTTATTTCCTTTCCCTCCCCTGACCTACTCTTTTTTTTTCTTTCTTCCCTGCATGGCCCAGCACATGTACCCCCGCTCCCCCTCTTCTCCCTTCTTCATTTTCTGCCCCTGTCTTCAACCTTCCCCCCTAACTAGATGTAACACCCCCAAAATTCACTACTGAAAAATTTCGTTTTAAAGGAAAGAATTAACATAAGCGAAATGAGAAAACCGTGAATTATGGGGAATGTTACCGCCACACTCAGTACCAGATCGGTTCAATCCTACCGTTCCAGTACGAGTGCTAAGGCTAAAACAGATCACCCTCAGACAAAAGCTAATACTTAAAACGAGGATTCATAAGGAAGTCAAATAGTTCACAATATAAAATTCAGAGTACGCATGAAAAGGTTTACATGCCAAAAAGGGTACATAGACAAGGTTCTCAAGGAACAAAAGCATCGTACGACAACATAACTAAATAAAACAATGCAGGGTAAAACAAACGAAAGGGAGAGTCCGGCCTTGTCGCTCTCGGTCCCCAGGCTAAGTCTAGGCTCCTCTCTCAGCCCCGCCCAATGCCTCGTAAGAGTCGTAGGCATCGAATATATCGTCTCCTACCTGCACAAACTCGGGGGGTTCCTCTGCTCGTGGGAATGAGCAGCACCCATGAAACGGATGGTCAGTACGCTACGTACTGAGTAAGGTAACAGATGTGCTAAGGCCAGCATACAAAACACACAACACAGTACACATAGTATGATCACGTGAGCAACATGTAGTAAAATAGATAATATAGGCCAGCTACAGTCCGGATAGTCTCATTCTTTAGATCTCTGGTAAATATAGTCGATTCACATCATAGTCTTTATCAATTCATGTGAGTGCGGAAACCCCACTATTATAGCCGGTGGACCGGTCATGCAGGGCAAAACGCGCCTGGCCACTATTATAGCCGGTGGACCGGTCATGCAGGGCAAAACGCTCCTGACCACTATTATTCGCCGGTGGACCGGTATGGCCCCGACTCACATGACGTTTCACTGTAATTACTTCGTGTCTTTCCCATGTCTTATCGTTATTACGTTTGGTTTGTTGAGCACGGAATCCCCCACTATTATAGCCGGTGGACCGGAAATCATGTAGGGCAAAACGCGCCTGGCCACTATTATAGCCGGTGGACCGGTCATGTAAGGCACCCCGGCCCTAACCACTATTATTCGCCGGTGGACCGGTCTGGGTCCGGCTCAACATCTTCCTCTTTAAGTAATTAGTGTCTTAACATATCTTATTTGAAAGTATTTTACCCTTGACATGCATGGCTAACTTTATCCACACTTATCCTCCCAGGAGGGCCCGTCCCATATCTTGGGACACTTGCGCCCCTTATCACACCTCATTATCCACTTTTTTTTTTCTCTCTTACACATAATAAAGACCAACTCTTAATGGCGTGGGTTAAGGCCCAACACCTCATAACATCCACTCCACATGCTATCTCCCTCTAGGGTTTTCCTTTGGAAACCCTAATTGGACCTATGTGGTCCGACTTTCTCTCACTTACACTACCATTACTCCATCTATTGTCCTACTCCTCATCTCATTTAGATCCAATCCCAAATCATATCGCTTTACCCCTTGACTCCACACGTGACCGAAAAATCCTAGTTGGCCACTTCAACCCTAGCACCTTTCTTCTCCCACAAGTAACCCCTCTCTTTTTCACTCAATATATCTTCTCTCCCATGACACCCATAATCACCCCTTATACAACAATTCCCACTCTTAACCCATACTCCACTCTCCCTTAATCATTTTTACTTCTACATTTCCCAGATTACTACTTTCTCCCAAAACTCAAATCGGGTCCCTTATACACCCTCACAGCAACCTATGTATTATTATTATTATTTTTTTTTTCATCCCAAGTCTCCAAACACTCCACCACTCTCCCTTTAGCTTATTTACACCTTAATGAAACTTTTCTCACGTAACGATTATCCCCATGCAAGCTTTATCCAACCCATGCAAGCTTTATCCAACCCATGCAACTCTCGAAGTTCCCATGCAAACCCTAAAATTCCCATGCATGGTTCTCATCTCTTATTCCCTTGGGTCAACCTCATAACCCCTTTAGCAGTTCACTTCCCATTTATTTCTTTTATCTTTTCATCTCCATGTCATAATAATAATTACCCTAGCATGCATGTCCTAGAGGGTTAATTCATGCCACAGCACATCATAATCACCATGTATGGATATCACATTCATGTCATGAGAAAACACATACCACGTACCTTAACTCCAAGCTGCGCTACGTACAAACACGTTAAGGATAATCATGTGATACACAACAGGGCATGATATATATACAAGGCACCCAAGGCATACAAGTCACATAACACGTAAGAACCTTAGCCACATCCTTACCTAACACGACACCGGTCTTGGAGCACGTTCCTACGCCTCCTCCGGGTTTTGACTTGATTCGCCTATAAGAGGGAAAGACTACGGATTAACTTTCCTCTAACCAAAATGGCTAGCCTTCCTACCTTACCCTTATTACAACTTACCATTAGGGCTAAAATAATAATATTACTAAGGGTGACAATGAACTAAAATAATAGTAATAATAATAACCATAATAATAATGATAATAGTAGTACTAGTAATAGTAACAATAATGATGTTAAAATAATAATACTAGAGTTATAGGTCATTAATAATAGTAATAAAAACAGTTATAAATATTTCAAGGTTAGATTAAATAATAATATTAATAATAATAATTATAAAATTAAGAATAATATTAATAATGCTACTAAAAATAGTTAGCATTTGTATAACAAGGGTTTAGGGGTTGGGGAGTTTAGAGGACCACCTAGGGGTGCTGGTGGCACAGGCGGCGGCGCACAGTGCACGGCGGCGGCGGCGACGGTGGTGATGGGGGAGAAGAGAGGTGGAGAAGTGGTGGAGGGAGGAGAAAAGGAAGAGGAGAGGGTGGCAGGGGGAAAAGAAGATATGGGGAGGTAGAGGAAGCTCCCCTGGTGATTTTAGGAGGCAGAGGGGGGTGCTGGAAGTGGCGGCACCGGCGGTGGGCGGTGGTGAGAAGGGCGGCGGGCTCGAAGCAGGGCTGATCGGGAAGAGTTCTTTGCACGGCCGGGGTGGCTCGTGCAGAGCAAACCGAGGGGTATGGGAAGCCTAGGTTGGTGGAGGGTGATGCAAGGGAGGATTTCGTGGGTGGATCGGGTGGCGGAGATGGGCGGCGGCGACGGAGTGGTTGTCTGAAGCGGGGATGGCGCAAAAGGGTGATTTCTGGGTTGGGGTTTCGAAAGAACCCGACGCTGGCTCGTGGGGGTATTTATAAGCTCGAAAATGGGGGAGGATCGAGAGAGGGGGTAGAGGGAGTTGCGAGCAGGCTGAATTTTAGCATGCCGGCCGCCGATGGCAGGCGGACATGGGTCTGCCATGGCAGACCTGTGGTTCGGTCGGGAAAGGAAGGGGGGCGGTAGCAGACCTGTGTGAGGCATGGGGGTGGTCGGTCGGTCGAGGAGGGACAGACGGGCGGTGCAGAAGAGGGGGAGAAGGTGTACAGGCGGCGCAGAAGAGCTGTCGGCGCAGAAGAGGGAGGCGGCGATTTGCAGCGGGGCGCGGGGAAGAAGAAAGGGGAAGGGCTGGACCGGTCGGTCCGGGGTGGAAAAGAAACAGAACCGGCCGGGCGGTTCGGGCGAAGGGAAGCAGGCCAAGCCTGCGTGCGAGATGGGGGAAAGGGGGAGGGAGCTGACCTGGGCGGTGGGCTGGCCCAATCGGGGGAAATGGGGGAGAGAAGGGAGAAAGGAGAGGGGGAGGAAAAAAGGAGAAAAAGGAAATAAGGGAGAAAAATATTAAGGAAAATAATTAGGGGAGGAAATAATTAAAATGAATTATGGGGTGAGTCTTAGTATTTTTAGTAGATAATTAAAATTTTATAATTAAAATTTTAGTAATTTATCTTATTATATTAGTTTAAAGAGGCAGCTTTTAGAAAAATATTGGTTTGGACCTTATTTAAATAAAAAAAAAGTATGATAAAATAGCAATATATTTATTTTAATTTATTAAACACTCACATTTAATTTGGTATACTTAAAGCCCACAAAATAATTAAGTTAAATAAATTTAAAAGGCAAAATCCTTAACGTAATTAAATTAAATAAGTTTAAGAGTTAAATTATCCCTAATAAAAGTAATTTAATAGATTATAGGCTTTTAAAATTTTTGGGGGATTACATCACTACCCCCTTAAAGAATGACTTCGTCCCCGAAGTCACTAGCATTTCCCTAGGGTTAAGGCCCACTACAATCTAGGTAGATAAGGGTAACACATTTACCATAAGTGACTATGACACTACCCCCTTAAAGAGAAACTCACTAGGGCCGACCGTACCTGTAGCAAAAAGTTCCGGGTACGCCTCGCGCATGTCCTTCTCGGCTTCCCAGGTGGCTTCTTCGGCTCCGTGCCGACTCCATAGGACCTTGACAAGAGGGACTGCACTCGTGCGGGTCTTCCGCAGCTTAGTATCGAGGATCCGCACTGGTCTTTCCTCGTAGGTTAAGGAATCATCCAACTCTATCTCATCTGGGCGGACCACGTGGGAAGGGTCAGCAACGTACTTTCATAACTGCGAGATGTGGAACACATTGTGAACGCGTGCCAACTCTGGAGGAAGAGCCAAACGATAGGCAACTTCGCCTATACGCTCCAGGATCTCAAAGGGGCCGATGTACCTCGGGCTCAGCTTCCCTTTTCTACCAAACCTCTGAACGCCCTTTGTGGGGGAGACCCTCAACAATACCTTTTCCCCAGGCTCAAGGTCACTACCCCGACGTTTTCGGTCCGCGTAACTCTTCTGTCTACTCTGGGCTGTCCTCATCCGGTCTTGAATCTGACGGACCTGTCTAGTCATCTCCTCGATCATCTCAGGCCCCAACACGACTGTCTCACTGATATCACTCCAACACAAGGGAGTCCGACATTTCCGCCCATACAAAGCTTCAAAGGGGGCCATCCTAATACTAGTGTGATAGCTATTGTTGTATGAAAACTCTATCAAGTGCAGGCGATCCTCCCAACAACCCTGAAAATCCAGTACACAAGCCCTTAACATATCCTCTAGGGTTTGTATAGTCCGCTCTGTCTGCCCATCCGTGGCAGGGTGGAAAGCTGTGCTCATCTTCAGCCTCGTCCCTAGGACCTCCTGTAGCTTCCCCCAGAAATGAGAGATAAACCTCGAATCCCTATCTGACACAATGTCTGTCGGAACCCCGTGACGACTGAACACAAACTTCATATAGGCGCCCGCTAGCTGATCCATACTCCATGTGGACCTCATCGGAACAAATACGGCCGACTTAGTCAATCTGTCCACGATAACCCAAATTGTGTCACAACCGTTCCGATTCCTTGGTAATCCACTAACAAAATCCATGGAGATGGAGTCCCACTTCCATTTTGGTACCTCTAAGGGCTGAAGTAGTCCCGCAGGCCTCCGGTGTTCGATCTTAACCTTTTGACACACCAGACATCGGGACACGAACTCGGCCACTTCCCGCTTCATGCGGGGCCACCAGTAGACCTTCTTTAGGTCCTTGTACAACTTATCTCCCCCAGGATGGACCGAATAAGGGGTCTGATGCCCTTCCTCCATAATACGGCGCTTCAATTCCGGACATTTCTGCGGTACACACCAGCGGCCCTTGAACCTAAGGCTTCCATCCTCGTGAATGCTGAATTCTTCTGCTCGGCCTTCTTGCATCTTTCGTCGGATCCTCTCAAGCTTGACATCTCCCATCTGGCCGGCTCGGATCTCCTCAAATATAGTGGGAGTGAGCGTTAGGGCGCTCATGCGGGCCTCGAGGTTCCCTTCCTGAATCAGCTCAACTCCCAAGCTTGACAACTCACCTATCACCTTATCAGCGACCACACGGTAAGGTGCAGAATGTGAGGTCTTCCTGCTCAGGGCATCTGCAACTACATTGGCCTTACCCTCGTGGTAGGTCAACTCGATGTCGTAGTCTTTGACAAGCTCTAACCACCTCCTCTGCCTCATATTGAGTTCCCTCTGGGTGAAGATGTACTTGAGGCTCTTATGGTCCGTAAAGAACCTACACTTCGTCCCGTACAGGTAGTACCTCCAAATCTTTAGGGCAAACACCACGGCAGCTAACTCCAGGTCATGGGTGGGGTAATTTTGCTCGTGTTGCTTCAATTGTCGCGAGGCATATGCGACCACCTTGCCCTTCTGCATCAACACACACCCAAGTCCGTGCTTGGATGCATCACTGTAAACTTCAAACCCCTCTATACTTTCTGGCAAGGTCAACACAGGTGCGGTGGTCAACCGCCTTTTTAACTCTTGGAAGGCCCCCTCACAAGCCTCGTCCCACTGGAACTTTGTAATCTTCTTCAGGAGGCCGGTTAGCGGTCGGGCGATCTTGGAGAAGTTCTGCACAAATCTCCTATAATACCCGGCTAAACCCAGGAAACTCCGAACCTCCGTTATAGTCGCGGGAGGTTTCCACTCTGTGATGGCCATAATCTTGGATGGGTCCACAGCCACTCCCCCTGCTGATACGATGTGTCCTAGGAAGGCCACCTCTTGGAGCCAGAATCCGCACTTTGACAGTTTTGCGTATAAGCAATGTTCTCTTAGGAGACTCAGAATAGTGCGGAGGTGCTTCTCGTGCTCCTCGTTCCCTCTAGAGTACACCAGAATGTCATCAATGAATACAACGACGAATTTGTCGAGGAATGGCCTGAATACCCTCGTCATGAGGTCCATGAAAACCGCGGGTGCATTTGTGAGCCCAAAAGGCATCACTGTAAACTCGTAGTGTCCATACCGGGTCCGAAAAGCAGTCTTCATGATATCGGCATCAGCGATCCTTAGTTGGTGGTACCCCGACCTCAGATCAATCTTGGAGAACACCGTGGCACCTTTCAACTGGTCAAATAGATCATCAATTCTCGGGAGTGGGTACCGATTCTTCACGGTTAGCTGGTTCAATCCTCGGTAGTCAATGTAGAGACGAAGACTACCATCCTTCTTCTTCACGAATAAGACCGGTGCTCCCCAGGGTGATACACTCGGTCGAATGTATCCGTGCTCCAACAACTCTTCTAATTGGGCTTTTAACTCCTTCAACTCCACCGCGCCATCGGTAGGGTGCCTTCGTGACAGGCTCGGCTCCTGGCACCAGCTCAATCTTGAAATCAATTTCTCGAACTGGAGGCATACCCGGTATCTCTTCCGGAAACACATCTGGGAATTCTCGGGCTATCGGGATGTTATCTAGAGTCGCCAAGTCCTTGTTCAACTCTTGTACACTACACAAGTATAGGGGGTACCCTTTCTGCACCAGAGAGTGTAGTGTCATTGCCGATACCACCCTGGTGGCGGGCTTAGGCTAGGTCCTTCTGTATGAAACCCTAGTCCCCTTCGGGCCTCGCAAAATCACGCACTCCTGAGCACAGTCAATGACAGTCTTATACCTCCCCAGCATGTCCATACCCAAAATCACGTCGAAATCTTTCAAGTCCATCCCGATTAGGTCTACTAGGAAATCTACCCCGCCTATAACTAAGGCCACATTAGAAAACAACTGACTACACTCCACTTTATCACCAGATGGAAGCACCACATACAATTCTATTCTAGTAGCAGGTGGCAGTTCAGCCTTAGCAGTAAAAGTAGACGACACAAAGGACATGGTAGCACCCGAATCAAATAGGACATGTACTGGCAGAGAGCAGATGGTGAACATACCAGTAATGACGTCGATCTGGCGGTCAGCCTCTGTCTGACTAATCACGTTCAGGCGTCCGCCTGACTGACCTCCTCTCTGAGGGAAAGATTTGGGTCCCTGAGGCCTTCCCCTAACCTCTCGAGCTGGGGCACCGGCCGGGATAGGTGCTCGCTGGTAGTGCTGTGGGGGTGTGGCCTGGAGATGCTGTTGGTAAGCTGCTGTTGGTTGGGGTACCAAGGTTCCCCCTTGCGGTGCCTGTCGGGGTTGGTACTGCTGGGTACGTGACGGTCCTCGACACTCAAAAGATCTGTGGCCCCGTTTGCCACAGTTCAGGCAGATTATAGGTCTGCCTCCACAATCCCGGCCGTGGTGGCTACGGCCGCAACGTCTGCATAAAAATCCCCCCTGGGAGCCCTGGCCTCTGCTGTAGTCAGTCGGTGGCGGTCTCCTTGGTCCTTCTATCCGTGGCTGGGTCCTGAGTCCAGAGCTGTGTCCTTCGGGTTTCCTCTTCCCAAGAATGGTGGTCTGCTCCTGGACTAAGGTGGCAGCGAGGCAGGCACGCTCATATAGTGTAGCAAGATCAGAAAAGGGCACTGCACCCATCATCCTGCGGATGCCGAAGTTTAGTCCCTGCTCGAACTGGAACACCACTGTGGACTCACTGGCGGCGATCCCTGGGGCAAAACGCAGCAGCTCGGTGAAGCGGGCATGATACTGACGAACTGTCATCGACCCTTGGGAGAGCTGCATAAACTCCCGGAGCTTGTCCCTCTTTAGGCTCTCGGGGTAGAATCTAGAGCGGAGGACGGTCTTGAACGCCTCCCAAGTTTCCGGGGGACCGACCCGGGTACGGTGCTCTACCCACCAGGCGTCTGCTACGCCTCTCAAGAAAAATGCTGCTATGTTGGGCTGCCGAGCTAGAGGGCAGTCCACTGCCTCAAAAGTGCGATCCATGTCTCGGATCCACCCTTCCAGGACCATTGGGTCCTCCTCACCTGAGAACGTCGGGGGATGGTGCCCTGTGACCTCCGAAGCCAATCCTCGCCAGCGCCCTCGGGGTGCGGAGCCTGACGCTGAACGAATTCCATGAAAGCCTCGAAGGCATCCTCTAAGCGCGCTACACGACCGTTTGCTGCCATTGGGAGCTACAACAGAAAAGATGAGGTTAGAAGCTACTCCACTGGTTCGTAGTAATCATATCACACTGTTTTCCCTTTCTTTTCTTTTTGGGAGTAAAGATCCCTAATCTACCCTTTCGCTTCCTCACAGTGGCCCGGACTCAAGAAATTTTGAAATAAGCAGGAGAGTTTTGTCATTGTGTGAAAACACTTCGAAATCTGGTGAAAACTTCGTAAATCATTTTTTTTTTGAAAAATTTTAGGCGTGATTCCAAGGATCAATGCTCTGATACCAACTTGTAACACCCCCAAAATTCACTACTGAAAAATTTCGTTTTAAAGGAAAGAATTAACATAAGCGAAATGAGAAAACCGTGAATTATGGGGAATGTTACCGCCACACTCAGTACCAGACCGGTTCAATCCTACCGTTCCAGTACCGAGTGCTAAGGCTAAAACAGATCACCCTCAGACAAAAGCTAATACTTAAAACGAGGATTCATAAGGAAGTCAAATAGTTCACAATATAAAATTCAGAGTACGCATGAAAAGGTTTACATGCCAAAAAGGGTACATAGACAAGGTTCTCAAGGAACAAAAGCATCGTACGACAACATAACTAAATAAAACAATGCAGGGTAAAACAAACGAAAGGGAGAGTCCGGCCTTGTCGCTCTCGGTCCCCAGGCTAAGTCTAGGCTCCTCTCTCAGCCCCGCCCAATGCCTCGTAAGAGTCGTAGGCATCGAATATATCGTCTCCTACCTGCACAAACTCGGGGGGTTCCTCTGCTCGTGGGAATGAGCAGCACCCATGAAAAGGGATGGTCAGTACGCTACGTACTGAGTAAGGTAACAGATGTGCTAAGGCCAGCATACAAAACACACAACACAGTACACATAGTATGATCACGTGAGCAACATGTAGTAAAATAGATAATATAGGCCAGCTACAGTCCGGATAGTCTCATTCTTTAGATCTCTGGTAAATATAGTCGATTCACATCATAGTCTTTATCAATTCATGTGAGTGCGGAAACCCCACTATTATAGCCGGTGGACCGGTCATGCAGGGCAAAACGCGCCTGGCCACTATTATAGCCGGTGGACCGGTCATGCAGGGCAAAACGCTCCTGACCACTATTATTCGCCGGTGGACCGGTATGGCCCCGACTCACATGACGTTTCACTGTAATTACTTCGTGTCTTTCCCATGTCTTATCGTTATTACGTTTGGTTTGTTGAGCACGGAATCCCCCACTATTATAGCCGGTGGACCGGAAATCATGCAGGGCAAAATGCGCCTGGCCACTATTATAGCCGGTGGACCGGTCATGTAAGGCACCCCGGCCCTAACCACTATTATTCGCCGGTGGACCGGTCTGGGTCCGGCTCAACATCTTCCTCTTTAAGTAATTAGTGTCTTAACATATCTTATTTGAAAGTATTTTACCCTTGACATGCATGGCTAACTTTATCCACACTTATCCTCCCAGGAGGGCCCGTCCCATATCTTGGGACACTTGCGCCCCTTATCACACCTCATTATCCACTTTTTTTTTTCTCTCTTACACATAATAAAGACCAACTCTTAATGGCGTGGGTTAAGGCCCAACACCTCATAACATCCACTCCACATGCTATCTCCCTCTAGGGTTTTCCTTTGGAAACCCTAATTGGACCTATGTGGTCCGACTTTCTCTCACTTACACTACCATTACTCCATCTATTTTCCTACTCCTCATCTCATTTAGATCCAATCCCAAATCATATCGCTTTACCCCTTGACTCCACACGTGACCGAAAAATCCTAGTTGGCCACTTCAACCCTAGCACCTTTCTTCTCCCACAAGTAACCCCTCTCTTTTTCACCCAATATATCTTCTCTCCCATGACACCCATAATCACCCCTTATACAACAATTCCCACTCTTAACCCATACTCCACTCTCCCTTAATCATTTTTACTTCTACATTTCCCAGATTACTACTTTCTCCCAAAACTCAAATCGGGTCCCTTATACACCCTCACAGCAACCTATGTATTATTATTATTATTTTTTTCATCCCAAGTCTCCAAACACTCCACCACTCTCCCTTTAGCTTATTTACACCTTAATGAAACTTTTCTCACGTAACGATTATCCCCATGCAAGCTTTATCCAACCCATGCAACTCTCGAAGTTCCCATGCAAACCCTAAAATTCCCATGCATGGTTCTCATCTCTTATTCCCTTGGGTCAACCTCATACCCCCTTTAGCAGTTCACTTCCCATTTATTTCTTTTATCTTTTCATCTCCATGTCATAATAATAATTACCCTAGCATGCATGTCCTAGAGGGTTAATTCATGCCACAGCACATCATAATCACCATGTATGGATATCACATTCATGTCATGAGAAACACATACCACGTACCTTAACTCCAAGCTGCGCTACGTACAAACACGTTAAGGATAATCATGTGATACACAACAGGGCATGATATATATACAAGGCACCCAAGGCATACAAGTCACATAACACGTAAGAACCTTAGCCACATCCTTACCTAACACGACACCGGTCTTGGAGCACGTTCCTACGCCTCCTCCGGGTTTTGACTTGATTCGCCTATAAGAGGGAAAGACTACGGATTAACTTTCCTCTAACCAAAATGGCTAGCCTTCCTACCTTACCCTTATTACAACTTACCATTAGGGCTAAAATAATAATATTACTAAGGGTGACAATGAACTAAAATAATAGTAATAATAATAACCATAATAATAATGATAATAGTAGTACTAGTAATAGTAACAATAATGATGTTAAAATAATAATACTAGAGTTATAGGTCATTAATAATAGTAATAAAAACAGTTATAAATATTTCAAGGTTAGATTAAATAATAATATTAATAATAATAATTATAAAATTAAGAATAATATTAATAATGCTACTAAAAATAGTTAGCATTTGTATAACAAGGGTTTAGGGGTTGGGGAGTTTAGAGGACCACCTAGGGGTGCTGGTGGCACAGGCGGCGGCGGCGACGGTGGTGATGGGGGAGAAGAGAGGTGGAGAAGTGGTGGAGGGAGGAGAAAAGGAAGAGGAGAGGGTGTCAGGGGGAAAAGAAGATATGGGGAGGTAGAGGAAGCTCCCCTGGTGATTTGAGGGAGGCAGCAGAGGGGTGGCTGGAAGTGGCGGCACCGGCGGTGGGCGGTGGTGAGAAGGGCGGCGGGCTCGAAGCAGGGCTGATCGGGAAGAGTTCTTTGCACGGCCGGGGTGGCTCGTGCAGAGCAAACCGAGGGGTATGGGAGGCCTAGGTTGGTGGAGGGTGATGCAAGGGAGGATTTCGTGGGTGGATCGGGTGGCGGAGATGGGCGGCGGCGACGGAGTGGTTGTCTGAAGCGGGGATGGCGCAAAAGGGTGATTTCTGGGTTGGGGTTTCGAAAGAACCCGACGCTGGCTCGTGGGGGTATTTATAAGCTCGAAAATGGGGGAGGATCGAGAGAGGGGGCAGAGGGAGTTGCGAGCAGGCTGAATTTTAGCATGCCGGCCGCCGATGGCAGGCGGACATGGGTCTGTCATGGCAGACCTGTGGTTCGGTCGGGAAAAGGAAGGGGGGCGGTAGCAGACCTGTGTGAGGCATGGGGGTGGGTCGGTCGGTCGAGGAGGGACAGACGGGCGGTGCAGAAGAGGGGGAGAAGGTGTACAGGCGGCGCAGAAGAGCTGTCGGCGCAAAAGAGGGAGGCGGCGATTTGCAGCGGGGCGCGGGGAAGAAGAAAGGGGAAGGGCTGGACCGGTCGGTCGGGGTGGAAAAGAAACAGAATCGGCCGGGCGGTTCGGGCGAAGGGAAGCAGGCCAAGCCTGCGTGCGA
The DNA here is from genome assembly GCA_030549775.1 of Tamarix chinensis. Classification (NCBI taxonomy): domain Eukaryota; kingdom Viridiplantae; phylum Streptophyta; class Magnoliopsida; order Caryophyllales; family Tamaricaceae; genus Tamarix; species Tamarix chinensis. The sequence continues at coordinate 42,052,029 of CM060181.1, read as the reverse complement.
GACGGGGGAAAGGGGGAGGGAGCTGACCTGGGCCGGTGGGCTGGCCCAGTCGGGGGAAATGGGGGAGAGAAGGGAGAAAGGAGAGGGGGAGGGAAAAAGGAGAAAAAGGAAATAAGGGAGAAAAATATTAAGGAAAATAATTAGGGGAGGAAATAATTAAAATGAATTATGGGGTGAGTCTTAGTATTTTTAGTAGATAATTAAAATTTTATAATTAAAATTTTAGTAATTTATCTTATTATATTAGTTTAAAGAGGCAGCTTTTAGAAAAATATTGGTTTGGACCTTATTTAAATAAAAAAAAAGTATGATAAAATAGCAATATATTTATTTTAATTTATTAAACACTCACATTTAATTTGGTATACTTAAAGCCCACAAAATAATTAAGTTAAATAAATTTAAAAGGCAAAATCCTTAACGTAATTAAATTAAATAAGTTTAAGAGTTAAATTATCCCTAATAAAAGTAATTTAATAGATTATAGGCTTTTAAAATTTTTGGGGGATTACACTAGAGTTGCTGGGCATGATTGATTTATAGCTCCTCCCCTCTCTCTCCCCTCCCCATTTCCTCATTTGGACCCGTCGTGTAGCAAGCACTACCTATATGGTCCCCTCCCTTCTATAACCCTAGCTCCCCCACCTATCCCCTACACTCCCCTACAAAACCCTACCTTGTCTACCTTATCAACCTACTACTCCAGCTTGCACACCGACCAACAGCCAACCACCCTCCCCTTGTCTTCTTCCTTCCTTTATCCATTTCCTCAACCATTTATCCTATAAATACCCTCTACTCTCTCATTTCTCTCTTTTTTCTACTAATTAAACACCCCTAGCCTTACTTGCACAACCACTTTAACCATCTCTACCATCGTAGACGCGTCGTGCTGTTGTTGCCACACCCTCCCTTCCTTTTTCCTACATCACCCTCCACCCAATGAACCTCTTCCCTGCCCCTAACTCCCCTTCATCTTCTATCCCCACTTGTGCAAAGTGTGCAGCTCAAGCTGCCCTTTTGCACCTCCCACCACCGCCTGGGCCGCCACTTGCACTACCACCACTACAGTAACCACCACCTTCCTTGTCTTTCTTCTTGTCTAAAAAACCTTCCCGTATCTTACTACACCACCACTTCCCCTTTCATTCCCCGCCCTCCTTCTTTTATCTTCTTTCCTCTCGGCGCCACTACTGCACCTACACCGTCGCCATGAGGTGCCACCACCACCACCACCACAACCCCCTCTAACCCAAAAAACCCTAACTCCTCTTGTCTTTTTCAACCCCAAAACCCTTCTTTTACATCACCACCATTGTCGCATCCATGTACCGCCATTGTCATCACCACAGTGTCACCACCTCTGAACCTTTGCCTACTATCCCTTCTGGTTGTGCCCTTATCCTTCCAACCTACTTAGTATATTTTATTTTAAATATTTTGTTATTATTATTATTATTATCACTAATATTTAATTAAGGAAATAAAGAAAAAGGAAAAATAAGTAGAAATAAGGTTAAATAAATAGTATGCTATTTTTATAGTTTTTGAGTAAAACCTTTCCTATGAGGAGGTGTAGGACTCATGCTCCAAGCTTGGAGTCCAATTAGGTAAAGATATAGTTAAAGATTTGTTTTTTGTTTTTTTTATATATAAATTATGTGCTTATGGGTGCTATGTGCTATGGTATGTGATGTATACTTATATATGAATGTGAACTAAATATGTGTGTAGCACAGCTTGGCTTGCAAGGAGCTAAGGTATGTTGAGTATGATTCACATTATGTGTAAAATGTTTGATTTGACTTGTTATGTATGACATGGTCTTATGTATGGCTGTTATGGTATGCCATACATGCTTAGAGGCCTTAGGTGGGTTTGAGTGGTTGTGGAAAATTCAAAAAAATAAAGAGAGTGGATTGAGTAAGGGGAAGTAGGAAAATGCCTAAGTGCTTTATTAAATATTGATGAAAAAATAAAGGAAGAAAGTAATAAAATGAAGGGGTTAGGGAAAAATCTTGCATGGGAAGTGTGAATCCTTCATGGGGTATATAGTCGTTGTATGCGAGAAAAGCTTATGTGGGGAAAGTTAGTTTGAGGGTTGGCCATGGGGACGAAAGTGCATTTTAAGTGATTGGAGTGCTTGGTGAATAGATAGTATTTGAGTTGGTGGAAGTATGCATGGGAGCCTAACTAGGGTTTTTTGAGAAAAACCTTAAGTATAGGGGTATTATGAGAGAGGTTAAGGAGGTGGGTTGGACCTTGGGTTGTGATGAGAAGTGTACCATATGGAGGATGAGAGTTAAGTTAAATGGAGGGTGGAGTTATGCATGAGAGGGAGGTGTAAAAGAAAATGGATGTATTAGAATTTTTAGGGGTGACTAACTAGAGTTTATTATCACATGGGGAAGTTAGAGAGTTGGTTTGTGATGTTTGGAGCGGGTTGAGTGGAATGATGGTGTTGGAATCAAGGGGAAGGGTGGGCTATCAAGGATAGGAGAGGCTAAGACCACAAAGGCCATATTAGGGTTTCAAGGGGGAACCTTAGGGGGTGATGGTGAGCCTAGGTGGAGAAATGGGAAAGTGTGCCTTGGTCTACATGTGTGGGGTTTTTTGGATTCATAGTTAGTAGGGTGGAAGGTGAAAAGGGGTCTTGGAGTCTTGGGGAGTATAGAGGTTCCAAGTTATAGGATAAGATTATTCAAGAAGCCTAGGATGAAAGAGTAATAATGAGTCGGGGAAAGATTGTTAGGGTATGCATGTCTAGTTGAATGGGTTACTTATTGAATAAGACACAAATAAAATATTATTCATTTAAAGTGAAAGATTATCGATCCGGGCCTAGACCATGAGAATAGTGGCTTGGAGTATTTTGCTTTGGAGACCGTTTCATCGGCAAATAATAGTGGTTAGGTGTATTATGTCTTAGAGTTATATTTTCTATCTACCGACTATAATAGTGGGGGAATCTTGAGCTCAATAAACCAAACCTTGAATGATAACAAATCATGGAGGGGAATACACTAATCATTTACAGCTAAACACTACGTGAGTCAATGCTAGATTAATCCACCAGCGATAATAATGGCTAGGAAAATTTTACCCTGAAGATCGATCCATGGACAAATAATAGTGGCTAGGTGCGTTCAGTCTTAGAGTTGTATTTCTGATACACCGGCCATAATAGTGGGGTTCCCATACTCAGGTGGATATAATTCAAGAGATATGTAAAAATGGAACTAATGGTTTAAATTCAGATAGTGGTGATTAATCTAATTAACTTACTACTTGGATTATTTGCCTTTTTATATGATATGCCCTATCTATATAGTTACCTTACTTAGTACGTAGCGTACCGATCACTCCTATGATGAGTGCTTCTCATTCCCACAAGATGTGGCATTTTCTGAGTCTGTGTAAGTAGGAGATGCTGCCCTTGTTGACTTTGATGCATATGATGACTTGGTTGGGACAAAGTGATGATCCGATGTACCTAGAATGGGGTCCAAGAGGGTGTTCTCTGTATTTTTTATTTTCTGTTATTTTTACCATTTTTATTCCTTCGTAGAGGGCATTGTTTTGTACTTTATTTCAATTATTTATTAACTTTAACATTTGTGTACTCTGATTTTATTAATTAATGCTGATCTGTTATGGTTTCAATAATCCTTTTTAATGATTTTTGTACCTTTAGTGTTTTGGTTAGTATGTAATTTGTCAGGGGTCAATCTTGTATTGATCACGACGATAGTACCCCCCTATTTTTAGTGCATAATTTTCTATAACAAATGAAAAATTTTAACTGTAAAATTTGGAGGTGTTACACTACTACTCTTGTTATTCTACATATTTTGCTCTTTTATTTTCCATGATATTATATGAGAGCATGCTATTCATGATTTTTTTTAGTTATGCCAAGTATGCGAATCTACATGTGCATGTTATTGTTGTGAATTGGGTTTTTGCCTCAATACGCCATCTTATTGATACTACACTTGCATTGGTATTTGTGTGTATATGCTTTAGGTTAATTCACGTGTGATATTGCCTTGGGCTGAGAATTAGAGCTAAACGGAGTCCTGTTCCTCCAAGACTTCTGAAATTGTTTGTAAATATTTTGAAAGTTAAGTTTGTGCTGTAAAAGAACGTTTATATTTTTGTTGTTTGATTATGATTTTTAAACACGGGTTTTCCACTGATCTATCGCCGATAATCTTATAGGATTTTTCTTCGACTGTATTAGCGATGCTTTGGATCCAGTGATTTATTTTAGATGTTGTTTCAGGTTTTGTTGGATATTTTTTTTAGCATTATACCTAGTATGAGATAGAAGATTGACATATATTTTATGTTAGGTTTGGTGGTAATGCTCTCTATTATTTTGTTTGTTTCTACATTATTATTCTTTTAAATAAAAAAATTTGGCAGTCAAAATGAGAGTGTTACAAAAGGTGATTATAATAAAGGAGACACCACACACTACGGTACATGGCTAACTGAATTGATGATGATAAGGAGGAGAGTATTGACAATAATTGATGTAACATCTCATCTTTTAGAAAACCTAAGTTATATGGGAATTAATTTTAATTAAAATAAATTTATTCTATTTTATATATTTATTACATAATTTGATGAATTGAAATTGTAATCTTGTAATTAAAATATTTTCTTTTTATTTTATAACATTTTCCTACAAATTTTGTAGTAAAAGAGCGCGCACGATGATAAGAAAAGAAAGGAAGAAAAAGAGGAATATATCTCTCCAATTGATAAAGCCTTTTGATGTGTGAAATTTGGCCATGGATTGGATGAAAGTGAGGGTGAGAGGAAAGTATAAAGTAATAGAAGTAGCAATTTTTATAATAAAATTTATTAATAAATATAATGGATAAAATATTACTAGTAAGAAGAAGAAGAGAGAAAGGGAGAAGAAGAGGCTGGTAGTTTAAGGGAGATAATTTGAAAATTAGTAGAAAAATGATAAGATATTCAACGGATGAAGCATCTATTTATAAAGAAAGATGATTACTTTAAGAAAAAAAAAATATATATATATAGCTGGAAATCTATATTGTCTGCACAAAAATTAGAGCACATGGCACATGTGTCAATCAGCCAAAAGACACGCACGAAGCTGGGTGGAGGCTGGTGGTAAAAATTATATGGGAATGAAACGATGTCAATTTGCAGTATCGTAAAGCGAAAAAACCCGCGAGGATCGCATGCACCAGACAACTTTCTTTTTTCCTTTTCTCCCGCCTCATTTGCTTTTTTATTTTCGAGAGGCTCGACGGGACTTGGGGCCAATTATTATTATTATTATTTTGTCTTTTTGCTACTTCTATCGTCATTCGTCGAGGAGGGGTGTTTAAGAATTAATTCGGATCGAAATTTTAGATCGGATCAATTGTTTATTATTATTTTTTATCTTAGTTTAAGATTGGATTATTATATCTGTTTTTGATCTGGGTTTTAATTTCAGATTAAAAAAAATAATCTTTACTTATTTTCGATCTTATATAATCTGTCTTAAAATTTTATCAATAATTTATCTAAAAAATATATAATTTATTAATCCAAACTGATCTTGAACTGATAATTCTAATTCTATTTCGGTCTGACCTTCGGTTCAATCCAGTTCGATCAGTTTTTACGCCGGTGGACACCCCCGTCGTCGGAGAACGTGAGACCTCCATTCTATTTATTCATTTCACACGCTCGTGCTCTTACTGCGGCTTAACCCAAGAACGGGCTAAAATGACGGTGGCCGTAGTAGGTACTGTACTATTCGACTACTATACGTGCCCCGTGCACCCACTTTATGGACTATTGACCTACGCGCCGAGAACGGGAGACGACATATTTTATAACCCCATGTTTAGCCATTTACTGTTAATGACAACTGCGTTTAACCTTTATTTATAGAAACTACAATGATCCATACAGATGCAGTCAAAATAAGACCGCTTTAAGTCTATATATTTAAAGATCTTTTAAAATTTCCCCGACCTTCCACTATATAAAAAATAAAAATTGCCCCCTACCGTAGCAGGTGCTCTCTTCCTGTCTCCCTCCCTCCCTCTCTCTGTGTTTCTCTGACCTCTGTCACCTGCCTCCCCTGTCTTCCTTTCTCTTTCATTTTTTCCTCCAGTTCTCACACCTCTGCTTCACCGGCATTTGGCTTCCATGTCCTCCCAATTCGCTCCCTTGTCCGCCATTTCCTAAGCATTTTTAGTGTTCGCCTGAACTCCACTAAGCTCTCATGGCCACCAACCCAAACGACTCTCACGGCGGCGACATAAGCTTGTCTGGGAAAATCTCGACCCAGACCACCCCAGCAGAATTTGTTATTCCTATTGGACCATATGAACACGAAAGTAAAGCAGATTCACGGTCCGGTACTTCCGTTATAGCCGACCCAAGGCCAACCCTGAACAACCCATCTCCAGAAGCCATCAAATCTAACTTAAGCCCTAATCGGCCTCCCGCAGGCCCTGCTGAGCGAGTCTTAACTCGGCGTCGATCGGCAAAACCAAGACCCAAGTCAAGATTTGGCGAGCCAACCTTGCCCATTGATTCGGCTTTTCCGGGGGGTCAGTCGCCTGCCGCATACAGGGCATCATCTCCAGTAGTCAACTGCAGTCGATCAAGCAGCAGAGCTCCGTCGTTTGCCTCTCAGGCGCCGAAAGATGGAGGAAAAGGCGAGGCTAAAGAAGGACCTGACGAGAAGGAGATATTTCATAGGATTACCGCTCAATTAAGTGCAAAGAAGCATAAGAGAATGACCATAACGTTTATAATTGAATTGGTAGTGTTTTTGTGCATCTTGGCTTGTTTAGTATCTAGTTTAGTTGTTGAGAAATATAAAGGCTTGATGTATTATGGGTTGCCGGTATGGAAATGGTTTGCGCTTCTCATGGTCATTTTTTCCGGCATGCTGGTTACGCATTGGCTCATTCATGTGATTGTGTTCTTCATTGAGTGGAAGTTTATGCTGAAGAAGAACGTGGTTTACTTCACTCATGGACTGAAGACTAGCGTTCAGGTGTTCGTCTGGCTCAGTGTTGTTCTCGGCACTTGGGGTTTGCTGTTCAAGCCCGACGTTGATGCATCGCCCAAGACGAGGAAATTCCTCGATTTCGTCACTTGGACTCTGATAACTATTCTCATAGGTGCATTCCTGTGGTTGATTAAGACTGCCTTGCTTAAGATATTGGCCGCGTCTTTCCATTTGAACAGGTTCTTCGACAGAATTCAGGAGTCGATATTTCATCACTATGTGTTGCAAACATTATCCGGGAGTCCCATGATGGAAAATGCTCGGTGTATCAGGAGGACTGATAGTCATGGTTCTGGTCAGGCTAGCTTTACGGAACAGGGGAAGATGCACAAGGAGAAGAAGGTGATTGATGTTGGGAAAATTCACCAAAATGAAGCAAGAAAGAGTACCTGCTTGGACTATGCAGTTATTAGTTAATGTAGTGCAGAACTCTGGGTTGTCAACTATGTCTGGTATGCTGAATGAAAAAATAACTGACGGTGGTGTTGAGCTGGATGATGATGAGATTACCAGCGAGGAGGCAGCCATTGCCGCTGCTTACAGGATATTTGAAAACGTTGTCAAGAATAAAAATGAGCTCGAGTAATAACAGACTCACTTTCTTTTGATTGTTATGGAATTGCCCCTCTCTCTCTCTCTCTCTCTCCACATATATATATATATATATATATATGTTCTGCAAAGTGATCGTCCTTGTGGTTTCCTGGCATTGTTTCTTCCTAATTCGGTTTGTCGGTTCTGATTACAGGTACTACATAGAGAAGGACGACCTAGACAAGTTCTTGATCGATGAGGAGGTGGATTTGGTGTATCCATTGTTTGAATTGAATGAAAAAGGAAACATTACTTTGAAGGCTTTTAAAGAGTGGGGTAAGGCCTTTTGTTCTCTTTCTTACTCGTTTTGCTTCGCCTGGAATATATATAATATAAAGTTTTCAAAACCAAATGCACCCCTTTAGTTGTAACTTGAAATGCAGGATCCATGTTTGGGTTTCATTATGGAATTTGGAATGCTTGGCTAATTTATACTCGTAAACCCTCGCTCTTGCTTTTTTTTTTTAATTTATTGAAGAGCTCGCTCTTTGGTCACTTGCAAACACATTCTCTTGAACCAAAAAAAAAAAACACTTTCTTACTCAATGACCAATTGTTGGCATTTTATGAGAATAAGATAGGAGCAAGATCATATGTGAACGATTTATGCAACGAATTAGTTCCCAGGGTGGCTCTTAAAGCTACAACACAAATAAGGGGTGGTTTTGATACAATTCTGAAAATCCGTGATGATTTTATAAACTCTACAATATACCGATCTGGTTGGTCCATATTCCAGATCCCTCTGCTATTCTTTTGCAGATAAGCATTGCGATCTGTCATTCTTATATTCTAATCTTCGGATATAGATAGCAGGCATAGCATCATTTAAGAGTGTTATGCATTCTAGCTTTAAACCAATACTAACCTAGCATTTCTGGTTTTTTATTCTATTGCTGTACATATTTGATGATGGATGACCTCAATTTTGAGATAACTTCATTACCAACCTATTTATGTATCTTGCTTATCCAGAAAGAAACATCCCACTCCAGATACCCAATTTGGGATACTGGATTCCCCATCCTTTGCTCTAACTTGAGGCTGAATTCACTTTTGGGAAACAACATTCCTTGTTCTTGCACCAAGTTGTGAATGACTTACCCACATTGTTGTAGTACTTCAGTAATCAGGATATGGAGAGTGTTTTTACTTATGCATTGTTACTGACGTATTCAGTGCACATGGTTGTAATCAGAACTTTGTGACAATGGGGGGAGAAGCTCTTTGCTTTGGACCTCATTTTTCTTTCATGTCCATTTTTTTCTGCAGGTGAGAGTTTACAAAGATCGCCAGGCTCTTCAACACGCCTTGAATGACAACAAAACAGCTGTTAAACAGTTGAACAAGCTGGTCACAGGAATTGTCATTGCTTTCACCATTATACTATGGCTTCTTTTGACAGAAGTCGTGACTACGAAGTTGCTTCTCTTCTTCTCATCACAGCTTCTAGTGGCAGGTTTTATATTTTCCAACACCTGCAAGACCATATTCGAAGCTATCATATTTGTATTCGTGATGCATCCATTTGATGTCGGTGATCGGTGTGTCATTGATGGTTTAATGGTAATAATTGCTTTAGCTGTGCACGATGTGCATTTCTTACAAAAATTATCATCTGATTTTGTTCACATGAATTTTGGTTAGATGATTGTTGAAGAGATGAACATCTTAACCACAGTCTTCTTGAAATTCGACAAAGAGAAAGTGTACTATCCCAATTCTGTCCTTTCAACAAAGGCCATCGGCAACTACTACAGGAGTCCCAACCAGCTTGATACGTTGGAGTTTGCTATCGACTTTTACACACCATTAGGAAAGATTGCTGATCTGAAAGATAGGATAATGAAGTAAGTTACAAGCTTGGTATTTGTGTTGTGAACTATTACAATTTACTCCTCCGTCCATGCTGGGTTTTGTTGGTGAAATCTATTCTTCCTGTCTTCCTCACAGGTATCTAGAGGAGAATCCACAGTTGTGGCACCCTGAGCACAATGTGGCAGTAAAAGAGATCGAGAATGTGAATAAGATCAAGATGGCTCTGTTTTTCAATCACACAATGAATTTCCAAGATTACCCGGAGAAAACCAGGCGTCGATCTCTACTTGTTCTAGAAATGAAGAAAATCTTTGAAGACCTTGGAATCAAGTACAATCTTTTGCCACAAGACATTATTCTGGACAATGTTGGTTCAACTACGAGGAATCAGGTGTGACTTATGATTCAAAAGTTTCTTGGGGCCAACCTTTCATCAAGTGACATGTGAGTATGTTATCTTTTCTCTTATCTGATGCTTGATCGGCTGGGAAGCTAAAAAGATCACACGCTAAATTTTAGCATGTTCAGTTTTCATTTTCTGATTAAATATAAGTTAATGACACGGAGATAGCTGAACTGTGTTTAGTGTTTCTTGCAAATTTGAGAGCCCAACTAAAGTTTTATGCTATTCTTTTAAGCAGCTTCATAAAATGGTACACACATTCATGCACTTGCACCACCAGCGCACACAATCATGCCCTTTCATCACTACCAAGTACTTGTCTTCAAATGATATCTGAACACTGCTATCATAAACATATCTTATGGTTAATGGTAGGAGGAGCTTCTCTGGTCTCCTTGGAAGATTTAGTTAGACAATATTTTTTTTTATGCTTGGTCCATAGCTGATGATTTCATTCCTTAGTGCTTTTTTCGGTTTGAGAGTGATAGGTATGGAAAAATTATACTATGTTTTATATCTTTTGTATAGTTTATACCAAAAAAGAAAAAAAAGAACTCTTTTTTAGATGAATATTTATTTTAGATTTTAATTTAGACTAAAATGTTTATAGATTTTTTCAAATTTTTAAATGCTTGATAGAAAAAATACAATAGGAGAGAATTTTTTTCAGCCCTAATACCCCCATACCAAACGTGCCCTAAAGGTAATAGTTACACCCGATTCCTCCAATAAAACGATTTGGCTTTTTATGTCCTAGGATGCTGCAGTTACAGTGGATTTTTGAGAAAGCTGATGGCATAATTGAAGGTTATCTCAACAGACGGATCATTGATGTTACAAGATGGTGCTAGACAAATCAAAGAACCGTTGTAGCTGAGGACATGGATGTATTTACACTTTGATGTTAATGTAATAAGGAACTTTGTGTAGGGTCATTGCATTTGTATATGCTTAGTTCTGATATTGCTGTAGCTGTATTGCTTCTGCTGTTGTGAGATCTAATGCGTTTATGAAGTATAAAGTGAAAGCTTTGTTTTGATAAAGCGGCGCGGGTACTAGATCGTTCATTTACTGGATAATAATGTGAACCTTTTTTTTTGTCTAATTCTGTTGAATGTGCATTAGTATTACAGTATCACTGGTACTCATGCATCGTAATTGCAAGAAGACTGAGCTTTATTGCTAGAATTCTCTGGGAAGGTGTTGGTTGGTATAGGCGGCCGACAAGTGTGAGGACCGATAGTATGTTGCACAAGAATTGAAAGGATCGAAGGTGAGCGGGAGACCTGACCACCGAGAAAGCTCGCATTTCAAGTTCAGGCAAAAAATAATTCACTACCCTACCTATTTGAGCAGCAGAAATTTCACCCTGGTTTAACAGTTTTCAGGAGCAGCGTTGATCTCTCTGCGATAGATCCAGCAGAGCACAGATGATCGGTTGAGGGTTCTGCTGTCCCGCGCTTGATAGAGACACAAAGAAAAACATGCTCTGGGCCAAGGGGTGGGGCTGACTGCTGATTTCATGATCGGTACTAAAGTTAATGCACGCTGGTCGATAGGATGACCCTCGAAACTGATTCCTGCACATGTTCTCTCATCCCTGCAAGACGGAATAATTCAAGAATGCTAATTCATCATAGAAAGCAGCTCCACTGTAGTGTCAATCATGTAGCAAAAAAAGAAAAAAAGAAAAACAAGAGTACTTAATTTGATGTACACACCCAAAGTTGTTATTGGAGGATTCAGGTTATATTTCAACTCTGGCGTGTAACAATCAATCCACGCTGATTGATTATTTTGGAGTTGTTATTCTGATCTTTGATCTACATTTAAATTTCGATTTGAGGATATTTCCTTTTTGATCTACTTTTGAATTTCGGCCTTATCCATATCAATCTAAATTGACCTAGTCTTCCTATTTGGTCTCAAAAATCATAAATATTTTACAAACAATGTAATATATATTGGTTCATATACAAATTCTATCTAATATACAAATTTAGAAATGTTTGCTAATTTTCAGATTGTTTAGATGGATAGTCAATATTAAAAGTTGGTTAAAGAATGAAGGAAAAAGGAAAATGTGGAGGTGTTGATATCATTAAAGGTATTTTAGTAAATTTATGTTATAAATGAGTATTAGTCACGGAACGTTTACAACAGTTTGATCATCTATTAACTTTTCTACTTCTATTCTCTACTTTGTGTGTGTTATAATCAATCTTCTCATTCAATCTGACCTTACCGCCCAATCCTTCTCCTCCTCTCATCTTCACCGCCCCATCCTTCTCCTTTGCTTGTTGCGTCTGCCTCAACCTTCACCTTTGATTGTCATCCCTGCTCATATCCTCCATCATATTCTTTCTTTCACATCCTTGAGTTTCAACCAAAAATTTCATTCATATCTATTTTCATCCATTTTTCTTCTATCTGTCTATCCTCGTACCTCAATTACATTGATGGTCGCCTTCTCCTCCGTTTGGTTTGTAATCCACCCTTCTCATCTAATTGTCATTTGGTTCTCCTCCAATGGTCGATTGTCTTCACTCGATCCTTATCCACCAATCATCAATGCTCCACCTTCTTTGCCGAATGTCTTCATTTGTTTCCTAAAATTTCTTCTCTAGCTACTCCCGATATTAGTCCTCAACTTATAATATTGAACCGCTACTTATTTCATTCTTCTTAAATTATCATCTAATCTATTGTTATTTGTCCTCAATTTTTGTCTGTAATTTGTTTGATTTGGTTTCTATTTCATCTAGGGTCAGATTGGTTCAACTTGTTTGAACCATAACTTTTACTCATCTCCTCTAGTCGAAATTGTGTTGATCATTTACTTACAGTATTGAACCAGTAAGTACCTTCATTTTCCTTACGCTATCATCTAATCTATTGTTAGCTGCCTTGAATTTTTGTGTGTAATTTGTCTGATTTGGTTTGTCTTTCGTTTAGGGTTAGATTGGTTCAAATGTAACTTTTACTAATCTCCTTTGGTTGAAATTGAGTCGATCCACATTTTACTTCATTTTATTGAGGAAGAGAGTAGCTTGAAGTGCAGATTTGATTGAGGTTTGTTTGCTAGTTTGTTTTTCCTTTTATCTAGTTTACTTTAGATTTATTTTTTTGGTTGTTTTATGATATCGGTAGATTAGATAGTAGCAATAGGTGATTTTACATGTTACAAGTATATATTATGTGATAGACATAATCAAATGAATTGTTGAATTATGTGAGATCTTTATTAAATTTCACCAAAAGGTTCCAACCCTCTCATTCTCCTTTTTAGTTCTAGAAAATAGAGCAATGTAATGTATTATTTGTTTGGTTGTTTCATAATATTAATGGATTAGATAGTAGCAATAGGTGATTTTGCATGTTACAAGTGTATATTATATGATCAATATGATCAAATGAAGTGTTTAATTATGTGAGATCTTTACTAAATTTTACTAAAAGGATTCCAACCCCCTAATTCTCCTTTTTGGTTCTAAAAAATATAGCAGTGAATTTTATTATTTGCTCTATATTTTCTTTGGTACTTATATGACTTTTGAAGCCCATGATTCATACTGGTCTCTAACGGGAGAAACTAATGAACAAATGGCGACACTTCTCCACTTATGGGTGAAAAGACATATTTGGAATTTTTTTCTTAGTTTAATATGCCTATATTTATTTCCATCTTAATTTTTTTGTTTGTGATAGATTCATTTATTTTATTGTAAAAGAGTTATAAGTAAAAAAATAAGATTCTTCTCCTCCCTAAATATTGAATGATGTTGATGGCATGTTGGTCACTCCCAAGTCAATACCCCGCACATCTCATGGTGGAATGATAAAGGAATAGATACCTTGTTGTCACTAGAAATAACCCCTTTTATAGGAATGAGTTTTGAATCATTAGATGATGGGATTAAGCTCTATAAGAATAATGCTTATACTTATAGTTTTAGTGTCCATTTGTCTAGTGAAAAGATAACTATGAATAATGTTGTCACAGTGAAATATATATATTTTTTTACTAGGGAAGGGTTTAAGCCATCGAAAAACATATGTTATTCCTAAGGTAGTGGTGAAGATGTAGCATGAATAATAGGAGCTAATGGAGTGGGATGTAGAGCTAGAATATGTCTTAAGTGCAACACTGAGGGTTTTATATGGTTTCAAATTTTTATGAAGGATATAATCACCTTTTAGCTACCCCTAGTGTTAGACAATTTAAAAAGAGGAGAGGAATTTGACTATCATGTATAAGAAGTTCATTATAGATAATTCTAGGATAAAAATTGAGGCATCTACATTGTTTTGTTTATTCAAGGAACACATGGGAGGGTATGAGAATGTAGGTGCTTCATTATAGGATTTTAAGAACCATTCTAGGGATGTGAAGCATCATATTGGAGATTCTAATTTTGATATGTTTGTAAAAATCTTTCATAAGAAGAGAGAGAAGTGGAATGCATATTATTTTGATTATATGGTTGATGATAGTGGAGTCATTGTTTGTGCTTTTCGGGTTGATCATATCTCTAGGAATAATTACTCTCTCTTTGGTGATATGATTTCATTTTATTGTACTTATAGCACAAATAAGTAAAATTTACTTTTGGCTCCATTTACTAGGGTGTATCACCACAAAAATGTGTGTCACCTTTAGAGCAGGATTAATAGCTCATGAAAATATTGGATTATTTTAGTAGTTATTTGAGACTCTCTTGAGGGATATAGGGAATATTGAGCCTTATTGTATAATAATTGACCAAGATATATCAGTAAAAATTACTGTAGAGAGGATTTTGAAGAAGAATCAACACAGATTTTGCATGTGGCACATCATGAATAATTGCCCAAAAAAATTGGTCCTTTGATTTTATAAACAAGTTATTTGCTTGTGTGTAGAGTCTAAAACTTGAACCTAAGGAGTTCGGGTGTAAGTAGATGGGGATAATTGTTGAGTTTGGTTTGGAGGGATATGAATGGGTTGCTCACATGTTTGATATAAGAAACTCATAGATACCTACATATTTTAGAGACTTATTTATGGGAGGGATTTTGAGAACAACTTTAAGATTGGAGAGTGATAATAGCTTTTTTAGGAATTTCACAAACAATCATTGTACTTTGGTTGAGTTTTATATGTGCTATGAGAGTGCATTAGATGGACAAAGGTATAAACAACTAGAGCTAAATAATGTATCAAACTTATCATATCCCAAACTTAGGATTCCCTTAAATTGGAGAAGTGTGCATTTGAAGTCTATACTCATACCATATTTTTTGAGTTCCAAATTGAGATTTTGGCTTCATTTTCATGCGGACTTGATGATTTTATGAGGGAGGGTGATTTAGAGATTGCCGTGGTTGGTGAACTTTGTATGTTAAGCAGTAAGATTACTTTTTAGGTTGTACAGTGTGATAAACCAAGATATTAAGTTCTCTTATAATCTTTTTCGGATATGTGGGATTCCATGTAGGCATATACTTTGGGTTTTGAAAGAAAAAGTAGTATACCATATTCCTACTCAGTTAGTAGTGAATCAGTGGATAAAAATTCCCTACAAAAGCCAATCTATGACTTAGAAGGAAACCCATTGGAACAATGTTATAATGATATGAAGACTACTTTGAGTACGTAATGGTCTCAAATGTCTGAATGTATGAGCATAGTTGAAGGGAAGCATGAAGGTATCCATTAGTCTATAAGAGTTCTTAAATATTTTAAGAAAGAATGGCATAATAAAAATAATAGTGGTAAGCCTCCGAATACATCACATATCATTGAATCCTTAATTAGGATAAGTGCTCTAAGTAAAGTTTCCATTCAAGCCCCACATAAATCAAAAAACAAAGGAAGCAGAAAGAAGATTAAAGGAGAGAAAGAAAAGGCCATTGAGCAACAAACAAAGAGGAGAAGATAGTGCGAGGCATGTGGAGAATATACAAGCCATAAAAGTCATATTTGTCCCATGAAATAAAAATTGAAATCAAAGGTAAAGCACATCATTCTCCTTATCGATCTCATTTGTAATATTTTTTTAATTCGTAAGTTTAAATTGTAATTCACGTCAATATTTTATATGCTAATGACAGATTTTGGAATGAAAGACTAAAGTTGGGTCTCTTATTTTTTTTTTTCAATCTCATGAAGGGGATTGGTACTTAAAGCTTTTCATTATAGTTTCGATGATTGTCAATGGTTGCTTTTTGGAGTCATATAAAGGGAAACTTAAGGAGTCGTGATAGTTTTAGATTGTAGAGTTTTTTCCCTCCATAATGTAAAATGAAATGAATGTATGTTTTATGGGTATGTTTTATTATTGTTAGAACATGCATGACTTTTGATGAAAACTAGGGTTTAGGGTTTAAGGTTTAAGTTAAGGGCTTAGGGTTTAAAGTTAAGTGTTTAAGGATTATGGTTTAGGGTTTAGAGTTTAGGGTTAAGGGTTTTGTTGGAAATATACTTGAGAACCAATCATAGCTGATGATTTTTATTTTCATATTGAGTGAATGCACTTATTAATAAAATATAATTTGATTTTATTTATTCAAATGTTGGTATTACTTTGAGTAATTGCTATTTATGTAGATAATCAAGTATTAACTAGATTGTGAAACTCCACTAAATAATAGAAATATATTATTCAATTGTCCCTAGTCTAGTATCATCTAACTAAGGGATATTAATGATCAAAATACTAGTATATTGATTAGTTGATGATCATGGTCCAATGATCATTGACATAAGATATTAAACTAATAACATAGATACATGTTATTGGACTGCCTCAATATGATGACACTATATGGAATACTACGTGAAGTGTCATAAGTGTTCTCCAAATAGTATAGTATCTTCTAACCCAAGATCTTTGTATATGTCGGTATGATGATCATTATTTTTTGAATTTACCAAATGTTACTTTTATTAGGGGTGATCATAAAGGTAATGATTAGACATGTTGTGAATCATATCGAGGCATATAGATGATCAAGATGGTATTTGTCCCTCTCATGATAAAATAGAGATATATTTAGGCCCCTTGATAATTATGACTAAAGTTAGCATGCCAATGTGTAAATAAGGTGTTGTTTGTTTAAGGTTAGTCCTAGTTGGTGATAAAAAAAAAAGAGAGTGTGATTGAACAAAGCAAGGATGACATGATCAATATCTTCTATTCAATCTAAATATTGTGTGACAAAAGGATAAATATATATGTTATAATAGGTTCTGTTAAGATTATGACATTTACGTAATCTAGGTGTTCATAATGTCTTGCTAGAGACCTTTTATGATTGGTGGGCTCAAAAACAGTTCTGGTCCACTACTAACATTACATGAACCTATAGGGTCACACACCAATAAAAATGGATCAGAAATGAACTATAAACTGGATAAGATAAGGTCTTAATATAGTTAAGCCTAAGGTGGCATTACTAGGATTAAACCAATGGTGGCTTTAATTTGATTAAAAGCCCAAGTTTAATGTAACTAAGGTGGGATAGTGTTTTAATATAAAACTAAACCAGGTTTTTATTATAAATACCCCTTGCTCTCTATTTTGTGGATGGTGTACTTTTTTGTTCTCAACAAATTTGACAGTGAGTTCCTAGTGATGCTAGCACACATCCCTGGTGATCTAGTTTCGTTGCTTGTGGATAGTAGTAGAGATGAGACGTAAGTTGCCTCATTTGCTAGAATAAGAATGAATTATATTGACTAGAGTATTCATGAATTAGAACAAAAAGCCGATCAAATCATTCTCGCATTCAATTCAAATAAATCAGTTAACTAGTCTTGGTGACTAGTAAGTTCATTTTTAATCTAGCATGTGTTTATGGGTATTTTAACCTTTGATTTTATTTCACAACATTATTTTTATTGGTAATCCTTTAGTGGTATTAGAGTATCATGTTATGATTACCTTAAACCTAATTGGTTTTTATGCATTTTATTTTCTATTTAGTTTGATCTGATCTTTCATTTTTTTTGATCTAATCTATTGCTTGATTATTAGATTAATTGATTTGATCTAATTCAATAGACCAAATTGTTTCAATCTAAGTTGATTCAACCTGTTTGAAAAGACTTACTTTGGTGATTAAGTTGATTAATCTATTTTAGTTAATGCAAATGGTTTGATCTCTTAATTCTATGAATGTGTAACGGTTGTTATTGTTACACCATTTAATGGGATTAGATTAATTTTACTAATTGTGTAATGTCTATTTAATGGGGTTAAATTAATTTGAATAATATTATAATGCCTATTTAATGGGATTAGATTAATTTTCTTAATCTTGTAATGATTATTTAAAGGGGTTAGATTAATGTCATTGATTTAATAAGGGAAAATTAAATGGGATTTAATTGGGGTGGTTAAGTTCAATAGAGATTAGATAGTTTTAGGATTATTTGATCAATTTGTTACATTTTTTTCTCATTGAAATTAATAAATGTGATCATAATGTCATATTTAATCTAATAAATGTGAACTCCATTGGGGTACTGCTTCTTGACATTATGTTATCTTATTTTTACACATGCTTATATGTTATTTTTTTTATGATAAATGTATGAGTACATGTACGAAGTATTAATTTATGGTGACATAGTATGACTCTGTAATTACGACTTGTGTGCTGTTATGCACTGTGTAATGGTTTTACGGCCTGCGAGTCCCTAAGGTTTTTTTTGGTAAATATTTCTTTTCATTAGTATATCTCTTGTATTTTAAGACACCCTTTGTATATATCCTTAATGCTTTCAACTAGATCATTAGGAAGTAGTGTACATCCTAAGTGGTTGGAGTCCAGCACTCGAAGTAAAGGAGTTAGCTTGAAGAGTTCAAGATTAACCACGTTCAAAGATCAAAAGTGATAATTGGTTGCTTTTTTTTTCATCTAGGGCCTATGCTATATCACAAATATTATTTTATTTATTTATTTTGTATTTCTTGCATAGCTATCATTTGTGAATGTTTTGAATACGTAGTTGTCCCTTTTAGTATAAGTCTTACATGTCTTCCTAATACCTAAGGCTATGTTCACTAGTATCATAGTTGAATGGGCTTGCCAAACCAATACATTTATTATTATCTTAGTGAAATAGTTTTTGATGATTTTTATCTGTTAAAGGTATTGGTTGGACTTCACAAGGCCATCAAAATGGTTTTGGGCCTTGAGCCATAAGGTTGGGATTGCGAGGACATTGGATGTCATCCAACAACTAGGAGTTACATAGGATGTAATTAATAAAACGTTGCTTACCTAAATTACTAATACCTTAAGCGATAAGCCAAGGCTTACTTAAGCATTAATGAATTATGGGTCTTGGCTTACTAGATTTCAAGAGGAACAATGAAATTTAGTGGGAGATTCTTTTACTTTTGCGAGTATATAGAATCTAATTATTTGGTAAGCATATTTTAAATCTTTGCTTTTTTCCCCCTTTTTGTAGATTGATATGGAAAATAATAACACCAACACCTTTTCACTGCGATTGATCTTGAGAAGCACAAAATAAATGGAAATCACTTTATCGATTGGCATAGAAATTTAAGAATAGCTCTCACTTAGGAAAAGAAACACCCTTGAATAGGTAGCTAATGCCCCTAGTATTGAGCACGCTACTTATCGTAACTATAAAGATGAGTCATTAGATGTATTTTGTCTAATTTTATCTTACATGAACTCATACCTTTAGAAATAGTTTAAGCGTATGGTTGATGCCCATGCTCTCATGAACTCAAGAACTAATTTGAGAAATAAGGTTGAGTTGAGAGGTTTGAGACTACAAAAATCTTTTTTTTTTCATGAAAGATGGTAGAAAGGAACCTATTCAGTCCTCATGTTCTCAAGATGATTGGTTATGATGATTATCTTGAGAGATTAGATGTTATTATTAAACAAGTGTTGGCTATGGATTTGATCTTGCAATATTTTCTTGAGTCATATGATCTGCTCATCATGAACTACATCATGTATGATCTTCATAAATCACTAAGTGGAATGAGATGCTTAAGGCTGTTGAACAAAACATTAATAAACCCAGTAATATTTTCATGGTTCAAAAGGGAAAATGTTTCAAAAGAGTTGGTAAGTAAAAAAGAAAGCTTGATCCAAATGGTAAGGGAAAAATTGTAGTTAAGAACTGCAACAAACATAAAAAAGCCATTCCTAGGCTTGGACCAACTGCTTTCATACAATGTTTCTATTTTAAGAAGTTTGGTCACTGGAAGAGAAACTGCAAGACATACTTAGAAGATAGGAAGAGTGGTTTAGTTAATTCTAAAGCTAAGGTATTTATGTTATAGAAGTAAACATTACTAGTTATACTTTTTCTTGGGTATTTAGATATTGAATGTGGACCTCACATTTATATAAATGTACAAGGTTTAAAGGAGAGTAGAAGACTTATAGAAGGAGAATAGTACCTATGTGTTGGGAATGGAGAAATAGTTACTCCTCAAGCTATAGAAACTTCCAATTTAGCTTTGCCATGAGGATTGATTCTAAAACTAAATACTTTGTATTATGTACCTGCTATAAGAAAGAACATCATTTCTTTTTCTTGTTTGGACAAGGAAGGATTTCATTTCATCATTAATAAAATTGGTTGTTCCTTTTATTTGAATAAATTATTTTATGGTTATGCTCGAATGAATAATAGGCTTCATGTTCTAGATATTAATATGCCTATTTATAACATAAATACTAAGAGATTCAAACCTAACAATTCGAATCATACTTGCCTCTTGCATTGTCATTTAGGGCATATAAATGAGAACTACATAATGAAGATCCATAAAGATGGCCTTCTACACTCATTTGATTTTGAATAATTTGAAACGTGTGAGTCTTGTTTATTATGAAAAATGCCAAAGCCCCCATTTTCTAAACATAGTCAAAGGACAAATGAATATTAAACCTCATACATACTGATGTTTGTGGACCAATTAGTTTAAGTGATAGAGGAGGGTTTCAATACTTCATCACACTTACTAATGATTTTAATAGATATTATTATATTTATCTTTTGAAATATAAACATGAATCCTTTGAAAAGTTCAAAGAATTTCATAATGAAGTATAAGACTAGCTTGGTAAACTAATAAGGCTCTTTGATTGGTTTGAGGAGGTGAATACTTAAGCCAAGATTTTGATGATCGTCTTAAAAGATGTTAAATAGTTTCACAACTTACTCCACTAGGTATTCTATGGTGGAATGGTGTATCCAAAATGAGGAATTGAATTTTATTATATATAGTTCAATCAATAATGAGTCACACTAATTTTCCAATCTCTTTCTAGGGATATTCTCTTGACACTATAGCATTCACACTAAATAGAGCTTCATTAAGAGCAGTAAAAAAGACTTCACATGATGTAAGGATTGGAAAGGTTCAAAATTTTTCTTTTCTCAAGATTTAGGGTTGTGAAGCATAAGTAAAAATTTTGACCTCAAAAATCTTGAACCCAAATCATAAAAATGCTTCTTTTTGGGATATCCTAAAGAAACTAAAGGATATTACTTTTGCAACCACAACAAGAACAAAGTTTTTGTTTCTCAGATTGACATATTTCTATAAAGAGAATTTCATTCCCAAGAAGCTAGTGGGAGTAAAGTACATCTTGAATAAATTCAAGAACCATAGGATAATGATCCTAATATAGTAGAGCTCAAGAAACCTCTATAATCTATTATAGGACCTATAGAATTGGAAAATGTTCCATGACGGTCTAGAAGGGTGTGTTGCAAGCTAGAGAGATGCATGTTTCTCAGGATTGAGTACCATGCTGTGTTATTGTTAAATAATCATGAAACATTAACATATGAAGTTATAATGATAAGCTTTGACTCCAATAAATGGTTGGATGCCATGAAATCTAAGATGGAATCAATGGATAAAATTCAAGTATGTACTTTGGCTAATTAGCGTGATGGTTGTATAACCATTAGACGCAAATGCATATTCAAGAAGAAACTTGATAAGGATAACAACATTGGTGTTTTTAAGGTCCGTCTAGTGGATAAAGGTTGCAAACAAATTCATGGCAGTGATTGTGATAAAACCTATTCACCTATTTCTATGCTTACATCCATTTAAATCAATTTCTACACTTGATGATTATGAGGTCTGGAAAATGGACATCAAAATTGTATTTATTAATGGTTATTTGCAAGAGGATGTGTATATGACACAACCTAAATGTTTTAGACGTCCCAACATTGCTAGATAGGTATGTAAGCTTAAGAGATCAATTTATGGCCTTAAGTAAGCATATTAGAGTTGGAGTATTTGTTTTGATGAAGTAGTTAAAGAGTTTGCTTCATCGAGTGTAAAGAAGAGTCTTGTGTTTACAAGAAAATTAGTGGGAGCACAATTATTTTCCTTGTTTATGTATATGACATACTCCTTATTAGAAATTATATTCCTATGGTATAATCTATGAGGACATGATTAGGAAATTAATTTTCAATGGAGGATATTGGTCATGCAACCTATATTTTGGAGATTAATATCTATGGATGTAGATCATTAAAGTTGATTGGATTAAGTCAGAGTACTTATATTGATAATATACTCCATAGGTATAATATGCAAGACTCTAAAAGAGGTTTATTGTCTATGCAACCTGATCTAAATCTTAGCAAGACTCAGCGTCCTCAGACATAGGATGAGAAAGACTGCATTAGTAGAAATACATATGATTAAACCATTGGTTCTATCATATATGCCATGTTGTGCACTCTCCAGGATACCTTGTATGCTATTAGCATGATGAGTAGATTCCATTTTGGCCCTATTAAGAGTCAGTGGATTGTAATCATGAACATTATGAAATACAAATAGGATAAATGAAATGTTCTTGTTATAAGGAGCAAATAGGATCTATTTGTAAGTGGTTATATAGATGTGAGTTTCCAAACATATAGAGATGATTTTTTTATTAGAGTTAGGTTATGTGTTTTGCCTTAATGGCTGATCTATGAGTTGGAAGAGTTCAAAACAATACATAATTGATGATTCTACAATATACTTCAAGTATATTATTGCTTCACAAGCATCAAAGAAAGTAGCGTAGATTAGGAAATTCATCATTGAACTGGAAGTAGTTCCTAGAATCCTAGGTCTAGTTTGTTTATACTATGATAACAATGGAGCTATTACACAGGCTAAGGAACTAAGGTCTCATCAGAAGACCAAGCACATATTGAAGAAATATCACATCATTAAGAGATTATCTAGAGGGGTGATATGAAATTATGTAAGGTTCATATAAATGCACATATTTTTGATCTATTAACAAAGCCTCTTCCACAACCTAAGTATGAATGTCATACTATTTCATAAGGCATCAAGATTGTTCATGATTGGTCCGAGTGCATGTGGGAGATTTTGGAAATATGGCCTAGAACAAATGATAGTTGATGATTTGTATTCATATATTTAGTGATTATGATCATTAAAAAAAGATCATTTGATGTTATTTATTCAAAAGTTGTTATCCTTTTGAGTAACTATTCTTTATGTAGATAATAATTGAATATGTGACTGGATTATCAAACTCTACCAAATAATATAAAGATTATTATTCAATAATCGTCCCTAGTCTAGTATCATCTAATTAAGGGATATTAGTGATTATAAGACTAGTATGTTGCTTAGTCGACGATCATGTTCCACCGAGATATCAAAATAATAACATAGATACATGTTATGGAACATGGTATTGGATTGACCTAATAAGAGGATACTATATTGAATATTGTGTTAGTGTCATTATTGTCCTTTAAATATTATAATATCCTTTGACATATGATCTTTGTATATGTTGGTATGATGATCATTATGAACTTTACCAAATGTTACCCTTATTAGAGGTGATCATAAAGGTAATAATCAGATATAGCGTGAATATTATAGAGGCATATAGATGATAAAGATGGGAGTTGTCCCTCTTATGACATAAGAGAGATATCTTTGGGCACCTCGATAAGTATGACTATTGTCAGCATGACCATATGTAAATGAGGTGTCATTTGTTTAAAGTTAGTCTTACTTGCTGATCATGAAAGAGTGTGAATGAATAAAGTAAGGATGACACAATTAATACCTTGTGTTCAATCTAACTATCGTGTGATAAAAGGATAAATATACATGTTATAACATATTGTGTCAATCATATGAAATTTTCATAATTTGGGTGGTTATAATGTCTTGTAAGATACCTCTTATGATTTGTGGGCTTAAAAAAAGTTTTGATCCATTGCCAACATTACATAAACCTATAGAGTGACACACCAATAGAACTAGATAAAAAATGGACTGTAAACAAGGTAAGATGTGGTCTTAATATGATTAATATCTCTTTAAGCCCAAGATGGTATTAATAGGATGAAACCTAAGGTGGTTTTAAATTGATTAATATCCCAAGTCTAATGTAACTAAGGTGGGATAGGGTTTTAATATATGGGCTAGTGTTATGATATAAAAGCAAGCTAGTTATTATTATTATTATTATTATTATTATATGTTTTTCTCTCTCTTTTGAAGATGATGAACTTTCTAGACATCAAGCTTTATTCTCCACAAAATTGATAGTGAGTTTATAGTGGTGCTAGCATGCATCCCTAATGATCTAGTTTCACTGTGTGTGGATACCTATAGAGGTGTAACATAATTCACGCTTTCTTGCTAGAATAAGACTGAAGTCTAGTGATTATATTAATCATGAACTGGAATAATTAAATGATCACATCATTCTCACCTTCAATTCAAATCAATCACTTAACCTAATCTAGGAGACTAGCAGATTCGATCTTAGTCTATCATGCACTCTTAGGTATTTTAGCCTTTGATTTTATTTTTCTATGTTGTTTTCATTTGGAAAAAAAAATCCTTTAGGTTTAGGGTTTAGGTGTAAAGTTAAGGGTTTAAGGTTTAAAGTTAAGAGTTTACAATTATGCGTTAGGGTTAAATGTTAAGGGATTAAGGTTTTGGTTTTTGACTTAGGCTTAGATATAGGTTTGGAATAGGATTTATATTCGTATTTACTAAATATTTCCCATTGATCAAATTCTAATAAACTGGCTATGATTAGTTCCTATATATAAAATAAATTTTTTAGATCTATATTTACATTCTTATTCATATCAATCTAAATTGACCTATTCTTCCTATACGTACACATCACTATATTTTTATTGAAACATGCTTGATGATCAGGTGTGCTTCATTAAAACCAAATTTCCTCAGATTTATTGTCATAGCATGTTAGATTTATCAAAATTAAAGGAAACACGCCTGATTGTTAGATGTATTTTTTTTTTCAATCCTAACCCTTACACAACTGTCCCCATCTCACTTTCTTCTCCTCTTATTCTCGGTTGATGTCCATTTCTCTTCCTCTCTACGATTCTTTTCTCTCATATTTAATCTTCATTTTCCCTTGTGTAATTACATCTTTGTTTGGCTTCCATTTCTTCAAGTCTTTCTTGTATCTCAAATATCAGGTATAGTTTTATTCTTATCTTCTTTCCTTAATAATTATAATATATGTTATTGTATATATGTATGCTATAATATGTATTAAATTTTGTTAGATTGTATATAATTATACTATAATTTTGTTAGATATGTTAGGTTGTATATAATCGTGCTATAATGTTGTTAAATCTACTAGATAGTATATAATCATGCCATAATATAGATAGATTATGTTAGATTACATATATTTATGCTATAATGTTGTTAGATTTGTTATAATCTATGTGTGTGTGTATTATTCTCTAATTTTAATGTTTTAAAACTATACTAGAGTAAAGTTGTGTTTAGAACTATCTTATAATGTTGGCTAACTAAATCTAAATGTTTACATTTGTAAAAATTGAATATTCCAATGTTAAGTTGTGCATGTGTTAGACATTGTTAAGTGAAAATATTTACAAATATGACTAAGAAGATAAAAAAAATTATGATCAATATTTATTATGTTTATCGATGCACAAAATATACTATTTTTTATGTTTTCAAGTATAGGATGAGTATAATTTTACTGATTTTATATTGAAACGGTAAACAGAAGTATGAGTTTAGAGAACTTATATTTCAAGGAGACCTTGATAAAGTTACATGTATTTCAACATATACTATTTTTAGTGAGTTGATGAATTTAGTGCCTATATAGAAAAATTATATTTAGGACACATACTGATTAAAGATAGTTAAGATATATTACAATGGGAGAATGGGTAGAAGACTTCTGATTTCAATAGATACCGATGAATGATTAAAAATGCTAAAATATTCAATAAATTTAGGGGGTTTTATTCAAATATTCATATAGATCAACTATCAAGAGCTTCAACTTTTCCATTAGGAATTTAGTTATTTTAATAATTTGCTCATTTAGCGATCAAAATTTCAATACAAAAATTTTTAATACAATGTGGGTGTTGATTTTACACCAAGTCAACATCAATATTCCAATACACATATTGATGACATGATAGATATGAATGACCTCGGTGAAATGGGTGTTTAGGTGGAAGAAAAAAAATGAAGATGAACCTATAAACACACATAATGTTGTAGTGGAAGATGAAGTTAGGAGAATGCTTGAAAATGAGAATGCATATGAACTTTTTAATGAGAAAACTATGATGATTGATTCCATAATTGATTCTAATTATGAATAAGACATGTTAGAAGAATAGTTGGAAGAAGAAGAGTTGCCCAGATTAGATACAGAGGCATTTCAAGAGTTATGGAAATGTGAACTTCCTAATTTTGTTGATCCCAAACATGTTGAACAAGATATTATTGGTGTGAAGTCATAGTGGGTAGCATCAACCTAAAGCTCTGCACAAGGTTTTGAAATTGACCAAATATTTTCTTCAAAATAAGAGTTAGTACATAATGTTAAATGCTACTCACTTTTAGTGAAGCTACCCTACACGATAGATAGATCATCGAAAATAATATTTGAGGTGTATTGTGATAGATGTGCTTAGAGACTGTGAGCACAAACTATAAATGATAATTTGGGGAGGATGAAGATCGCATCATACAATGGTTTGCATCAATGTCTCCTCAAGGAACTGAACCATGATTATTTGAATTTGACATCTGATTTTATTGCCAAAAACATTGAAGGCCTAGTAAGAACCTGGTTTTCTATAAGTGCAAAAGTTGTCATTAAACACATAAAATCAAAGTGGAAATTTATGGTGTCTTATATAAAGGCATGGATGAAAAAAAGGGAAATAAATAAAATATACGGAGATTTCAATGAGTCTTTTTCCCGACTTCCAAGATGGATTTTTGAAATAAATAAAGCCAATCCTAGTTTTGTTATTAAATTAGAATTTATATGTAAACTGATGATCCTACTGTAGCAGTTTTTGAAAGGATATTTTAGGATTTTGGGCCAAGCATGTTGATGTTATTGTGGATATCTATGGATGCTAGATCTAAGGGCCCATAGATATTTTCTCATTTTTGGTTTCATTGTTTTGCTGCACCTATAACACATGCAGCTTGATGGGGCTCCAATCACAATGCTAGTTAAAAGGTGGTGTCGAGAAACACATACTTTTCATATGAGAGTAGGTGAGATGATGATCACCCATGAGGATGTGATTGTGATGTTAGGGTTACCTATTCGTGGGATACCAATAGATAGAATGGAAGGCATTGATCATAGGTAGATGTGTGTAGATTTTTTTTGGGTGTAAAGCTATATAATGTAGACATAAAAGGTAGATCATTAGATCTACTTTAGCTCAGTATAAAATTTAGAGAACTGCTAGATGAAACCAATGACATACAAATATAGTTTCATACTAAGGCATGGATCCTCACATTGATAGGGAAGTTGTTATCCCTTATTAACCAAGGTTGTTGGGTGTAGTCAATGTTTCTATAATTTATACAATAGCATGTGTAATTTTAGTTAGGGCTTGGACATATTGGTTTACCTAAATCATGGTCTAAAATTTGATTACCATACTCCATTATTTGATCGCCATGCCCTAAAATTTATACACCATACCCCATTATTTGAATACCATGCTCCATTCTTTGAACACCATGCTCCACCATTTATATACCATACCCCATTATTTCTACACCATGCCCCCATACTTTGCACACCATGCCCCATAATTTATACACTATGCCCCCTCATATATACACCATGTCCCATCATTTATACGCAATAGCCCATCATTTCTACACTATGTCATATCATTTATACGCGATGCCCCATCAATTGAACACCATACCTTATCATTTCAACACCATGCCCAATCGTTTATACATCATATCCCATAATTTGAATAGCATGCCTTATTATTTGTACATCATACCCCATTATTAGGACACTATACTCTATCATTTGTACATCGTACCCCATCATGGTGTAGAAATAATGAGATATGGTGATAAATTGATAGGTCATGGTGTACAAGTGATGGTCATGGTGTAAAAGTGATGGAGTATGGTGTAGACATGACGGGGCATAGTTTATAAATGATAGGGTATGGTGTAGAAATAATGGAGGCATGGTGTAGAAATGATGGTGGTATGTTGTAGTGATGATGGGGTATTGTGTACAAATAAAGGGGTATGGTGTTCAAATTATGGGGTTATGGTATTCAAATGATGGCTTATAAAGTAGAAATAATGGGATATGGTGTAGAAATAAAGGGGGTATGATGTAGAAATGATGGCCATTATGTAGGAATAATGGTGCATAATATATAAATAACCGGGTATGGTATAAAAATGATAAGTTATAGTGTTAAAATGATGGAGCATGTTGTATAAATGATGGGGTATGGTGTACAAATGACGTGGTATAGTGTTCTTCATGATATCAAAGTATTTTTCACTAATAATGCACTAATTACCATATATAGAGTTAAAATAGAATTAATCATATTTTTATGGCTAATTAAGGAATTAAGGGTAAGAAAATCATTATATGCCTTGAGTATGGTATTGGGGATATATGCTTGACCACCGACCATGGAATTTTTCCATTCAAATTTAACTTTGACTTTAAACATAAATAGTATTTTTTTTAAAATATGCCATATAACCTTGTTTTATGCTCTTATACAAAAATATGAATAACAGTTTTCTTGTTAACCCTTTATGGTATTGTAGGATTAAAATGTGTATTTTAGATATTTTAACTAGAGCATTTTATGTTTAATTTTATGTTATCATTGCACTATAATTTTAACTAATTATAATAAAAAACTAATATAGATTAAGTTTTATCCAAAAACACTTAGGTTATATTAGTTTAATGTTGTCTAGAAATACTTGTGTTTTATGCGATCTAATATTGATCTTATCTATAGAATTGTTCTTTGTGTGGTATTAGCATAGGAGTCACTCATTGATACATTTAGTACAATCACACAAAACATTGGGCCTATAAAATCTATCTATCATTTAGGATAAACTGAAAAACCTAAGGGACCTTAGGGTAGCTGGTTCGGTGCCTACTCTAACTAGGCTCTAGAAACCTATAGATGGTGTGCATATAGGACTAGAATACCTTTATGGTAGTAAAATTATTATGGCTAGATGACCTTTAATGGAGGGGATGTACAACTCAACCCACTATAGCATAAGGTGACACTAAGAAGGCAGTGGCCTCCATCCCTTGGGCTCTAATGACCATATACGGTAGCAGACCGTGTTATTCCTGCTTATTACTATTACATGGTGAGGTGTTTATTTTCGTTATAATATAATACAATATCTTTTATATAGATGTAATATATTTTGTAACTATACTTGCTTAATATTATATATGATTACATGTATTATGACTTGTGAATGATGCACATGATGAGCTTAGGTTCTCAATGTGGTTATTTTCACATAATGATGGGGCACTATGTAGAAATGATGGGATATGGTGTTAAAATCACGGGGCAATGTGTAGAAATTTTGGGAAATGGTGTAGAAATGATGGGGTAAGGTGTATAATTGACGAGGTATGGTGTATAAATGATGGGGCATGTTGTACAAATGATAGGGTATAATATTATAATATTTAATACGATAATAACAAATTGTTCTATATTATTTAACATAATAAAATTTTTTCAAATTATACATTATAATGATTATAAATTCAACAATCTCATCATCTTATGAAATGAGATAACCCATGCTTATTTCATGGATACTACTTTGCCTCAATTTAAGGCATCTTTATATAAAATATTAAGAATTGCATTATTTTAAATGATGTAAAATGAAAAAAACATAGTATGATGTAAAATTTTGAAACATATTGGTTGAAACTAAATTATTCCTCCACCGATGGCAAATGATGCCATGAATGCCAACATGTACACCCCATAATCATTCCTACAAAAATAGTGCAAATATTATCGTTTTTTAGCATAAGTGTTGAAATCTAAATTGTTAACACAATGGTATTACATGAAATCAACTTGTCTATTTGATAGTTGAGGTAAATCGGAACTAATGATAATATTCTAACTATCAACATTAGATATTTGGTAAACACCTATGGTAACACCCTCAAACCACCGTCATGCCTAGAATCCAACATATTTAATGTAACATAATTTAATTATTTTGCAAAAAAAAGGAGGCTTTAATATATCATTGATATACACTTACCAAATTCCTTAGGACTTATGACACCTCTTACTTACCAATGAATTAAACTAAAAAAAAAATTTATCATTGTGATTTGAAGCAAGAATCATCCAATGTCCCTTATAACACAATAATATAAAAAAATTAACATCAAACAAACATAAATATTAAATTTTGTTTGAATAATTTTATTAGTTTTTTTAATTATAAACTTGTTAATATTCATACCTTTGATGAATAAGGTAACAATTGAAATTCAATGGTGCTAAACAAAATCAATGTCTTCAATTCCAAATTATCAATATTATGTGCTACCTATGCCTACACATTGAAGGGCTTATAATGGCCAAGCATAAATATAATAGTAATTTGGAATAATTGCATAATGTAATTATAAAGTATTACCCCAAATATTTCAGTTACAATGCATGTTGTGTTATTCTAGAGAGCATCTAGTTTTTTCTTTAGCATATGCGTGTATGCTTGGACAATGGGTATGGTTACCCAATTATCTATCTCCTATAGCATTAGCATGATAGAGTATGCAAGTAAAGACATATGATCCATTCCGAGCATAATCAAAAACTTATATAACAAACACAAAATTATACATGGTGGGATTTTATTAATGACACAATTGCTTCACAACATCAGTGTAACACCCCAAAATGAGTAGAGTGTTATAAGGATTGATCTTACTACTTATATCAAAATATTATATCATTCTTTTAGTGATTCCATCCTAAGAACTTTATAGTTAAGCATGCTGGCCTTGGAACAATTTTTATGACAGGTGACCCTCTTGGGAAGTTTTAGAAATTTTATGAAAATTTCTCAGGAAATGCGTGAGTGAGGAAAAAGTGTACTGAAAGGACTTGTGTTGATCTGTAGGGCCAGTTGATCAATCTAAAGTAATCTATGGTAGTCCCCGTATAGTCGAATTGATTTGTGGTGTTATTATGGTATTAAAGTGAAGCTGCTATTGTGAGATGAACTTGGATGGGCCAGTTAGCCATCTAGTGGAAATTTTTTTGAGATAAGCTGTATTGAGACAATTAGTGGTGATGCGCTATGAGGGAGTTGTGCTCTTTGAGTGGGGGTTAATGTAATATCCTAAAATAAGTGAAGTGTTATGATGATTGATCTGGCTACTTATATCAACATGGTATACCATCCTTTTGGTGATTCCATCCTAAGAACTACATAGTTAAGCATGTTGGCCACATAATAATATTTAGGATGGGTAACCCTTGTGGAAAATTTCATAATTTTTTTTTGAAAATTTCTTGGGAAATGCATGAGTGAATATAAAACACGTTGAAAGGACTCGTGTTGATCTATGAGGCCAGCCGATTAATCCGAAAGTGCTCCATGGTAGTCCTTACATGGTCGTATCGACTCGGGTTGTTACAATCACTTATCCATTATTAGAAGTTTGTATCTAATTTTTCACTAATTGAATTACATGGCTATCAAATTGGTAAAATATATGCATCCATAGCCAATCAGCTTGTATATACAACCAAAAAATCTTAGAGAAAATCAACAAAAGATAAATCATATATACATTCAACAAACATACATATGTGTAGTTCTTTTGAAGTACACATCGTTTGATTTTATTTCTTTTTTTTATTCTTCAATGCTACATATGGACTATAAAGAACCAAACTAGGTTTCAAAGACCAAGCATGCTCCTTAATCCTTTTAATAATGTTTGAACTAGAGTTATGCATGTCTTCAAATTGAGGATCATCAACGTTTACTCCAAACTTTGAACTTTTTTATTTCCACAATGGTCTTCATTAAATGGGGTGGGCATTGGCATTTTAGCCTCAAAACTTGTGCCAATCTCAAATTATCTTAAGGATACAACGTTCCATTATTATAAAAAAAAAATTATTCAGCTTTTAGTGCTTTATATTTTAACTTCCAATTAGAAAATGCAAGGCAATGCTGAGAATACAATAAACATAATAAAATATGTTAGTTCAAACACTTATGTATAGAGAGAAAATGAGTTACTAAAATATACACAACCATATCTAAAAATATATCACACCAAAATTGATGATGAAATTGAAGAAAAATTATATGAATACACTTAATTCATAATTGGGTTGTTCATTTCTTGTTCAGTTGGCTCTAGATGAAAAATAACCTAAAAACATGTCTTAACACCATCTAAGTTTTCATGGACATCGTATGAAATGACTTTTTTTAAAATCCTCCCTCTTTTGTAATGCCTTTATTGATTGTTTACAAATATTCCCTTTCTTATAATTTTTAATTTGAGGTCATAATATCATATTCGAGAAAGAATTATATAATAATAAATGCTCAATACCTCAGACCTGATACATTATTAAAGCCATATATAAAACAACTAATATATATATATAACAACATAAATATTTACAAACATTCATTATGAGTTTATTATCTTCAAGACATATGCACATCCACACAAATGGAATTTTGATTTTGCATTGCTTTTCTAAAATGCATTTAAGCCTTTTTCCCCTAGAAACTCATATACTAATAAACTCCATGCATAATCTGATTGATGCTCAAAATCGTCTAAAAGTCTAGTAAACTTACACCTTATGGCTTTGAATGGTGTCACAAATTGTCATAAAAATATTGATGAGTTCATATTTTTACATATTTTATACCCCTTTAATCTTAATTTTTGGTATTTTATTTCAGTAATATATGTGAATAATTATAATTTTATACTTAAGTAATAATTGTATAAATTTTATTATTTGATCTAAAATGATAAAAATTAAATAAATTTAGAGTATAATATTATTTATTAATTTCACTATTTTTTTGCAAGTAAAGTGAAAAAAAAAACAAAAGAAAAAAAATAGTGTTAGGCCCTTGAACCAATAGCCCAAAAGCATAGGGGAAAAAAGTGGCCAGCATAAAAGTAGTAGAGGCAGCCATAGGGAAAAAAAGTCGGCGTAGGAAGTGAGAGAAAAAAAAGATATAAGCTAGTGAGGCTAGGAGGGCACTAACTTAAGAGTGAAAAAGGAGGGACAACGCAACAGCAAGAATAGAGAGAGAAGGGAGTGAAAGAAGTATCTTAACAAAGTATCTAATTATATACAAAGTATCTTAACAAGACTTAGGGCTACAGGTCAAGGATTTACAACTAGAATTTCCTATATTTAAGGAAACAGGAAACAAACAGTTACTTGATTTAGGGGTAATAATCCTATAATCTATCACACCCCAGTAGTCGTAGGAGGAGGAGGATGAACACTGAGTTTGTCTTAGAAGTCATCAAACAAAATAAGGGGCAACCCCTTTGTGAAAATATTTGTGATCTGATAACGAGAAGGCACATGATGAACTCGAACCTCACTGCGAGCCACTTTTTCATGAACAAAAGGAATGTTCATTTTAATGTGTTTCGTGCGTTGATGTTGAACTAGGTTACCAGAGAGATAAATGGCACTCACATTGTCACAGTAGACCAAAGTAGCCTTCTGTATAAGACAACATAGTTCTAATAGAAGATTCCGAATCCAACAAGACTCGGACACAACATTAGCTACCCCCTGTATTCAGCTTCTGCACTAGATCGGGATAGTGTGGGTTAACATTTTGATGACCATGAGATCAAATTTTCACCTAGAAATACACAATACCCAGATGTAGAACGCCGAGTATCCGGACATCCACCCCAGTCAGCATCAGTATAAGAGACAATGTCAGAAATAGAGGAAGGAGTGAGATGTAGACCGAGATGAAGGGTGCCTTGCACATAGCGTATGATACCCTTGAGAGCCTTCATATGCTCATTGCTTGGGTCATGCATATGTAAGCATACATGTTGAACTACATAAGATATATCAGGACGGGTAAAAGTGAGGTATTGGAGTGCACCTTCCAAGCTATGGTAGAGTGATGGATTGTCATATGGGGAGCCATCCGTGGTACTCATTTTTTTTGGCTTAGTATCAACTAGAGTGCGAGAGGGTTTACATGATCCCATGCCTGCTCTATCAATAATCTATTCGGCGTATTTACGTTGTGAAAGGAACAAGCCACCTTTGTGCCTAGTCACACGAATACCCAAAAAATAATTGAGGGAGCCCAAATCTTTCATTGCAAACTCTAAAATGAGACGAGCCATAATAGATTGAAGGAGGGAATTATAGGAAGTGGTGAGGATGATGTCAACCACATATAGTAAGAGATAGGCCATCTCCGAGCCTTTTTGATAAATAAATAGAGAATTATCAGATTTACTATTGGTGAAACCAATGATAGAGACAAGATTTGCAAATCTCTAGTACCAGGCACGAGGAGCTTGCTTAAGCCTATATAATGACTTATGCAGTAAGCACACATAATCGGGATGTTCGGAGTCTCGAAACCCCATAGGTTGATGCATATACATTGCATCCTTTAAGTCCCCATGCAAGAATGCATTCTTCACATCCAATTGACAGAGCCAAACTCAGAACAGTCCAGATGGTAGCCGGATTGACCACTAGATTGAAAGTCTCACCACAATAAATGTCCACCTGTTGAGTTTTTCCATCACCTACAAGACGGGCTTTATGCCTCTCAAAAAAACCATAAGATTTTTCTTTATGAGAAAAAAATCCACATAGAGCGAATGACATTAACATTAGGTGGACGGGGCACTAAATCCCACTTCTTATTTTTAATAAGAGCATTGAGTTCGTCAGCCATGGCCATTTTCCAATTTGGGTCATGAAGAGTAGCTAGAGGGTTATGAGGGAGAGGTGATTTAGTAACCGTGATAAGATGGGCCTAATATTTGGGATTGGGCTTACGAATACCGTGCTAGCTGCGAGTAATGGGTCTGCTGGACTAACTTTGTGGCTCCTGTGGTGGAGATTTGTGGGCTGGAGAAACATGGGTCGTGTGTCTGATGTGGAGCGCTGGGTCGAGGTAGGGGAGATAGGTGGAGAGGGATGTCGAGGGACTGGGTCCAGTAGTGGAGGGAGGATAGGCTGCGGGGCAGGGCCCGTGGCCTTTTGGGCTGGGGTGATAAGAGGCTATTTGTGAGGTGTAGCTTCAGCTGATTTTCAGAGGTGGTGTATGGTGTAAGGAGAGAGGCCATCATCCAAAAAATCATAGTCACTCTGTTGTGGGTGAGTAACCTTAGCGAAAGGGAAAATAGTCTCATCAAATAGCACATGTCTACAAATAATAATCTTATGAGAAGACATATCAAAACATTTATAACCCCGATGATCGAACAGATATCCCAAGAATACACAAGGAGTAGAGTGGGCTTGGAGTTTATTAATTTTAGCATAAGGGAAAAGAGGGAAGCATAAACACCCAAAGACCCTAAGATGAGAATAGGAAGGATGGCGTTCATATAAAACTTGAAGAGGAGATTCATGGGCTAATAATTTACTTGGAAGGATATTAAGAAGGTATGTTGTCATTGCTAAAGCATGATGCCAAAAAGATGGGGGTATCAAAGCATGATATAGAAGAGTCCGAATGATATTATTAATAGATAAAATTTTACTCTCTACTTTTCCATTTTGTGAGGAGGTATGTGGACATGATAGACAGAAGGAGATACCATTAGACTCACAGAAGTGCCTAAAAGGTGTATTGTCAAAATCTCTCCCATTATCACATTGAGCATTTTTTATAGTACACTCAAAATGAGCATGAATATGTGTTTGGAATTTGGTGAAGATAAAAAGTACTTGAGATTTTGTTGCAAGGGGAAATGTCTACAAATATTTTGAATAATCATCCAAAAACAACACATAATAAGGGTGGCCCGAAGTACTCAAAACCAGAGAAGTCCAAAGATCACTATGAATAATATCAAATGGCATATAAGTAGTAGAATAGGAAGAAACAAATGGCAACTTAATATGTTTTCCAAGTACACAAGATTGACAAATAGTAAACTTAGAAGTACTAGTACATTCAATCAAATTATTACGCCTAAGGGAATATAAAACTGAGGCACCCGGATAACCCAAATGCTCATGCCAAACTGAAGATGCTAGGAAGGCCTAGGGAGAGGAGATGAGAGAAGGTGTACTATGGGTGATTGGATAAAGGTCACTCGTGCTATCACATCTCATTAGCCGCATCCCTGTCTGTAAGTCATGCATAGAAAACCCAAAAGGGTCAAATACCATAGACACATGATTATCAGTTGTGAACTTACGTACTGAAACTAAGTTCTTAACAAGATTAGGAGTATGCAAGACATTTGTGAGAGATAAAGGAGGGGTGGTTTTGGGTAAGGAAGTATGCCCGTAACTACAAATTGGAATAGATTGACCACTACCAACAGTAATACCATTTCTTTGCTCAAATTAAAATAAGACGAGAGATTACCATACGAGGGGGTCATATGAGAAGTGGCTCCGGTGTCCATATACCAATGCGGATCAGGTTGTGAAAGGGACATGGTGTGCATAGCCGATTCCAGGTCTATCGGGGTCCATTGGGCTACATATGCTTGTTGCGATCGAGGCCAAGTATGTTATGCTGGAGGTCAAGGGCTCAAAATACCTACCTGTCATGTTGGGTATGGGCAAGAGGGACGACTCAAGGGGGGTTGCATCCAAGCCCACCAAGGAGGAAGTTGGGGCCATGTCTGCTGCTGCTGGCTCACCTATCCACCATGGCCTGACTGCCCCCAGCCCCTACTGTTCCATTACCAGAATTTGGCTATCCACCATTGTTACCACCCTGAGATTTATTTCGAGATTTATTCTTGGTTCGGTTTTTGGATTTATGCCTTCCACCAAGAGAGGAATTTTTGTTATCCAAAGAGTCATCCGAGTCCTGAGTCGCCATTATCATAGCTTCCTCACCTATGTCTGTGGCCTCTTTCATGACAGCTTCCTCCAAAGCAAGCATGGAACGAGCCTCATAGAAGGGAGGGAGAACTTTGCGATGGCCAATGACCGAAGCAACACCCTTGAACACTGAGGTTAAACCTTCGACCATACAAAGAACAAGCCGATTGTTAGAAACCGGGGCACCAACACTTCGGAGTTGATCCAAAATTTTTTGGAGGCGTTGACAATATGCTGAGACCGAGGGGAAATCCTTCAAGTACGTGGAGTTGAATTCCTGCTCAAGAGCAATGGCACGGGAATTCTCATTGTCTTAAAATAAGTCTCGGAGCCAAGTCCATAAAGTTAGAGCCGAAGCATCCTCCTCAATAATGGTGTTTAACTAGTCCGTGGATATGGTGGAATATATCCATTGAACTACAACAACATCTAATGTGTCCCACAAGTCACGTTATTCATTAGTTAAGGGATTCAGTTCCGTAGTTGTGGAAGGTGGAGGAATAATATGATGAACAACCTTATGAGATCGGCAACGGACCTTAAATATTTCCGCCCAATTAGCATACTGAACGTTTTCCATGGCAAGGGTGAGGGGTACATGTGTTCTGATTTTTGACACAGTGAGGTCCGGATGAAACAAAGACCCCTTGGAAGTAGATGAAGACTCAGGTTTTTTCTCACCCATGGCGTGACAAAAACAGGGGCTGGAAAGAGGAGGAAGACGACTACGGAAGAAGGAGAAAGAATGCCCTAGGGCTATGATACCATGAAAGAAGTTAATCCCCTAACTTTTCCATTCATTATATCTCTAATTATATACAAAGTATCTTAACAAGAATTAGGGCTATAGGTTAGGGATTTACAACTAGAATATCCTATATTTAAGGAAACAGGAAACAAACTGTTACTTGATTTAGGGGGAATAATCCTATAATCTATCAGGGAGTGGGAGGCAAAGCAACAGAAGAAAAGGCATAGAGAAAGATAAGAGCCAGCAGAGCAGGTGAGGAGTAGCATAGAAAATAAGAAAAAGAGAGAAGGGAAAGTAATGAATAGGAATGCAAAGTGGAGAAAAAAAAAAGAAACAGTCCAGCGACGACAAAAAGAAAAACAAAGCTACCGCAAAGAGAGGTCAAAAGGTCAGAAAAAGATGAAAGATAAGTGGTACATAAATAAAAGGGAAGATAGTTGACATAGTAGAGCAAGGGAGGATGAGAAATGGGAGAGAAGGGCAATCCAAAAGAAAAAAAAAAGAAAAAAGAAATGGGTAGCACTAAATTCTAAGTTAGCCGAGAGAAAAGGATAGAGAAAAGTGTACAAGAAGATTTATTTCGGATGCAATTTAATAATTTCATCTGAATAAGTTTTTAATCTTTCATCCTTAATTAATTTCAGTTATTTCTATTTCAATTTTTGATTTATAATTTTAATACATATTTTTGTGCATTTAATTTAACCATGATGACTAACTGATTATTTATTGTTAGGGAATGCTAGATTATGGTCAGCAATATGATATTATTTCTCTTTGTTTAGTGAGATTGTTCTTTAACTCTATTTTAATTGGTATCGTTTATATATATGATTCTGTTAAGTATAACTTATATGGTGTATTCCTTGTTCTAGTTTCCTCATAATGACAGTGTGTAGGATTATTTACCAGCTAGATGACCATATGAATATACTAGAATTTATATGTATAAATTACAGTTATGTTATATAGCAATGCACCTAATAGTTTTGTAATTCTAACTAAAGTAGTAAAACGTTTAGATACGTATGGGTGCATGTCAAAGAAGGAAAATACACCTCGATTTGGGTACTTAGATTGACATCCTTCTAAGTGTACTTAATGTATTAAATCTAATTAAATATAGGAGTCGGTATTTGTTGCTATACTACTAGTATTTAATAGGATTAATATTAACACTTTATTGTATTAATTATTTTAGGGAAGTAATATAAGGTGTATATTCCTACTTTTGATATATAAATTATTCACTCTCTTTCTCATGATTAAATATGACTTAGAAATTATTATTATATTTTGACATAATTTAGTGGTAGATTTTGATTTCTCTAGCATATTTATCATATTTACAATGATCTATTATTTTTAGTATTTTATTTTATTTATTCCCTTTATTATTTTCTATTTTTGAAACCCCCATTAGTGTTTTTTTCTTATTTATCTATTTTATGTGATTTAAAGATTTTATTTTTATCATTTTTTAGCTAGTTAAATATAGGTGAGCTCTCTCAATCCTCATATAGAATGATACCCTTATTTATCAGTACTACAATTGTCAACAAGAGGGTTTAAATTTCTTTCCGGCTATGGCTACACCAAATATATACAATAAAAATGATAATAACTTCTTCATCGGTCCAATCCAATTAAAAATTAATTGATGCTTCATTGATCCATTTTAATTTTTTAGGAGATACAAGTCCACTATTTTACACGCTTACAAATAAATTTCAAAAATCACCAAGTTTTTAGTTAATATCTAACTTTATTGGAATGACATGAACTTTAAGTCCTAAAATTAAATATATATCAGCTACTTTGAAAGGGATTTTTCTACTTACTATGTTGAATATACCCCAAGAAGATAATAACCAACCTGATAAGTTGCCGCTTACATCTTTATTAGGCAATTCTATTGATATAATAAAAAGAGTCCTTGAAAACATTTAATAAACACTTATAAACACTATCTAGTTCATTACTTTTGTAGGGATGTCTAATTAGGTTTTTCATAAATATGCAACAATTAATTTTTACAATTAATAGCAACAGATATACTAATATCATCATATCATTTTACTTTACAATATCATAAACACATTTATGGCAGTAGTCAAAAAATGTAAATAGTCTACACATATCAAAATTTATTTATTTTGATTAAAAACTACATTTTATGTAATAATATTCGATAAATGTTCAGATCTAAAGCCATAAAAAACATATATATATATAAACTTAAACACTTAATAACAAGAATAACCTATACCTTAACTAAATTAATCCATATTTATAGATGTAATCATACATTATTAAATTTTGGACATAAAGTTAGAAAAATTATGAAATATTATCTAAACAAAATAATAACAAAAATCATTCTAAATGAAAAATTATTATCTGAAATTATTAGATGAAAGTGTAGAGTCTATCAGATAGCTCATCTTATCCTCTCCATACTCTCACCACCCTACCCACCCTTCCCTCTATCAATATTGAAAAAGGCTCTATGTAGCCTTTCCCTGCAAAAAGACCACAATCTTGACGACTAACTTTCGGAGCCACTCAAGCAACCCATTTCATTCCTTTCATCCAAATCCGTTGAAACCACCCTTATCAGTACCTCTAGAGAGCATACTCCTCAATGCATGTGTGTTCCCATTTCCTCCTCTCCTACTACTTTTAGTCCCACCTTACCTCGACAAACCATGCATTTAGGTACCAAAACTTCTTCTAAAAATTTTTAATGGTAGACAAAACCTGCTTGAACAATCCCTTTAGTATTTTTGGATGAGCTCTCATCCACTGGAGATGATGATGAAACCCATTCATCCACTTCTCTCATAAAATTCCTAAAGCAAACCTCAAACTCCTTGACTATTTTCCACTCCAATAATGCTCAAAAGCATTTCAACTCTCTTGCCATTAAATAGTTATATTTTAAATGAGTTTTTTTCCTCTCTAAACTACCTCACTATCTTGTTAACCCATTCAACCAGCCCCGTTGGGCCAAATTTTTTTAAGCATCCCCACAAGTTTTATCCCTTAGTAGTGCTTGAATTTTAATATAATTTAGACATAAATAGAAAGACAAAAACTATTTCTACATGAAGATAATTAGTGTCCTATCTATCCACTACATCAACACTCTCTAAGGCCTCCCTTCTTTTGACATCAACAAGTAATATGAGTTGATAGACAACCCTACCAATGAATTGGAAGTGGAAATCCTTTCCACACTTACAAAGCTGAGCACAAAGTGGAGAGTCACCACAAGTGGTACTCTCCATTTTGACCTTCCACAATTGCTCCCCCATGCGAAATTTTTGTATCACCTCCTCTAAATTTGCCTTTTGTCCACTACACATGACCACTCCATCTCTTTTGATCGCATGGTTATGCTTTACTATGTCCTCAGGGGAAAAACCATTGATGTTGCCCCATCATCCGAGACTATTTAGAGCTAGTAGCAATAAAGTTACAAGGTCCTATTTTATACCTTGCCTTAGTAGTTGGCCTATGTGATTGGGCAGAGGTTCCCCTCACACCCAATGAAGAGAAAGTTGCTATACCATATTCTATCAATCATGTTATCATTAATTGTTTCTTTGGCTCACGCGGTGTAGCTCCAAATGGAAAAGCACCACCTCCAATTCTAGAACTTAATCCTTTGGGTTTGGATCCACTCTTGTACGAAAGAAAGTAGGACATGGAAATCCCCATGAAAAGGTAAGAGGATATCATTAATACAATACCCAAGCTTATGACAACATTAGAATATATTGGTTTTTTGGATCTAGAGACTAAGGACATCAAACTAGGGGTCACTGTGTCAATCGTTCCTTTAGTGGACGATAGAAATGGTCACTCGAAAGAGCCGGTGGTGGATACATTTTTGGGAAAGTTTGTAAGGTCTAGAGAGAATGAAAGGGTGACGCATGTCCTTAGTGTCAAGAAGGAGAGTACGATTGACCCCCCGGTTGAAAACCCAACAAAAAAAGAGGTAATGGAAATTTATAAGAGAGACAAAGGACTAATTGGTCACCTTACCATTAGTATTACTCTTGTCATAGCCTTAGCCCCAAAGACAACCCCATCAAAATATTTTTGAATCTTGCTATAATAATGGAAAAGTCGGTTCTTGATGACCGTGTTCTTTATTTTTATATATATTATTATTCCTCATGGTCTTGACTACTTAGCCCTTTTTTTTTTCTCCCAACCCATCCGCCCTGATAGTGAAGGCATTGTCAAATTTTATTTGGGGAGGGTACGCCCTAATTTATTTCATCTAGTAATTTTATCCTTAATTTAGTAGTAAGACATTTCTCCTAATTTTCTTTTCTTCTACATAGATTTTTTTTATATTTTCAAGATGACTACTATAACTAGTTTAGCAAACAAGGTAGCCCCATTACTCATCTTTCTTAAATAAGTTTCAAAGTGATGAATCACCCCTCACACTATTACTTGTGCATATTGTTGAGTTCCTCACATTTTACAGCACAAACATGTTGTGAACCCAATACCATGATTGTGAAATATTCAAGCTAATTTAAATGAGGCCTTATGAAGTATTTTGACCTTCTAGGTAAAATAGTTATGTATATATAATTGTTTTTGTTGCCTTACATATATCAAAACTTGTTAAAACTATCAAAATTTAGACATCTCGACCACAAGGAACTTAAGATTATCTTCATGAAGCTTCCATTAGACCTCACACATAGGTGGGAGTTCGGTTAATTAATAGATTGTTAATAGAAAGTGTTTAGGAAGCCTATAATAACTATCCTACATTAGTGGTATTTAAATAAGTTTGGGGGAACTAACCTTGACAAGAGTCTATCTGTTTATGATCAAAAGGCATAGAAATGATAGTATAAAAGGGAGCTTCAATGCCTAAAACACCTAGTAACCAAGGGCACCTACATGAGAGCCATGTGTGCACTTGTATCATATAGTATAATAGGGTGACAAGCTTATTTGAACAATTTTGGAATAGGTGTCAAGGTGGAGTAATTAGGGGTACTTATCTAAGAACCAGATGTACACCCACATCAAAAGATTGTCACAATTTGAGGAAGCCTTATTTCTACATTATTATATTTTTTTGAAATATATATATATAAAGAACTCAAACCGTTGTACTATTTTGCAAGATAAGAAGGCTGACTAATTTGATCTAGAGAAGGATGTCTAGTAACACAACTAACATGAGGATCCTTTAGGTCTAGAAAGGTGACATGAAGAGAAACCCTAATAATTTCCTTCCATTCATGCACACTGTTGACCCTTTTAGTATATTTCATATATATGAAAGCTATTTTAAAGGTTGTAAACTATATGGGTAAACAAGATTGAGGGTTAAGAATTGATTCATTATTTCTATGTCAAAAATACTTTTGGACATCTGATTGTTATGTCATATAGTTTCTCAGGACAAGCAACAACTTAAGTTTGGGAGAGTTGATATAATTTGATATGTGCATATTAAAGGAGCCTATAAGTATATTTATATGTATGAATTTTGCCTTATTTGGAAGTCATAGGGTATGTATACTAACAAATTTTCCACCATTTAAGTTTTTGCATGGATCACATGAATTTAATCTAAAAAGATCCTAAATATCTTATGAAATGATAATAATTGCACGCTCATGTAACTCACACACTTGATGCCTTTGTTCACTTATTTACAAAGCATGTGGAAGGGTGGTATAAGGAGGATCTACAACTTAGCAGAGTCAGGCGATATTTATACCCTTCTAGGACTACATAATTCGTACCGAGCAGAATTCCCTACCTATGTCACCATCAATGTTTTGTAGAGTCGACAAAAATAAATAACCAAATCTTTGATTTGTTGTATTCACAAAAGGACCACTATGTTGTGCAGCCACCTTATGTAGCACAAGCCGACACCTGTCCCAACCTACACACTTTGCACTCTATTAATAATCAATGGATCAAAGTATAGAGAGAGGATGAAAAATAACAACTAGAGATTAGAAGAGAGGTGGAAGGTAAAGAATTCCAGCAAGCTATACTGAGTGAGGATGAAGAAGAAGGAGAGATTAGGCTAGATAAGGGTTGGACTAATGT
Source organism: Tamarix chinensis (assembly GCA_030549775.1). Classification (NCBI taxonomy): domain Eukaryota; kingdom Viridiplantae; phylum Streptophyta; class Magnoliopsida; order Caryophyllales; family Tamaricaceae; genus Tamarix; species Tamarix chinensis. The sequence goes on along the minus strand of CM060181.1, from coordinate 42,007,805 downwards.
GATATTACCATTCCCTTTCCATAAATATCTTCATTATTTTCTTTTGATCAGCTTGAGAAAATTTAGCATTAGCTAAGCTCCTCTGTTGGAGGGTGGATTGATTAACCCTTTTTGTTGTATTGCACTTATGTTTGGTTCATATGGTATTTCATTTTGTTGAGAATCCATGTTAATGTGTTGAATGTTGGTTACATTAGGCACTCACACGACTTCTGTATCAACTGCCATAGTGAATAGAATTAGCAATGGTGATTGGTGACAAGGTTAGCACCTAAAAGTGATGTGACCTTTCCAATAATCCTGCAAAACTCACCGCGTGACATTACCATGACCTATACCATTAATCAAGACAATCTCATAAACTCATTAATCCGTACTAAGTACCTAAACCACTTAAGAACCAATTCCATAATGCAATTACTCAAAGCAAAGAAGAGGTCAACTAGGGGTACTACCACCATAAAAGATATTCCAAAACTTTCCCTAAAACAATAATCATATAATATTTTTTTTAATAAAAACCCTCCAATTCTAATACTAAATAAGGTAACAAATAAAAATTAACAATTGAAATCTTAATACACCAACTATAAGACCAAATATAAAATTAAACAATTCCCAACTCAAAATCCTCAAAAGGCTAATCTAGCTTTTTGTTTTTTTTTTCTCAAAATCATAGAGAACATTTTTTTAGAAAACTTAGGACCATGAAACCAAATCTCAAAAACAAAAAATAACTTTTAAAAACTAATAACTTTGATACTAACTTGTAACACTCCCATTTTTTAACTTTAAATTGTTATTTTAAAAGTAAAATGTGAAAGTGAAAACCAAAAACAATAGGTGTTACCACCATATCTCTCCTAAGGAGAGGTGTGCGGGTTTGCCTAGCCCATAACGAATGCAAGGTTGGGTATGAAAATATTAAGAAAAAAGAAACATAAATCACCATGAAAGATAAAACTATTTACATTAAAAAAGATTAATCCAAGGTTATAAGTTGACTCACATTGACCACAATCAAAACTAAAAAATCCCAACAATATACAAAAACAACCAAAAATCTTTCTCCCTAATTCCAATTCATGTCCAACAATGTACAAATCACCACCACTACAACCATTGAAAAATGATATGTTTAGTATAAACGCACTCGGTAAGCATACCTAACCCTAAGAAAATAGCATGCTCACAAAAAAATACTCACAGGCAATATTAATGTTGTAAAATGTAATATAATACACCACTATGGCACATAGCCTCCATAATAGGTAATAATACCCAAAACATGTTATCATTAAACTTATACTTTCAAAGGCAACTTAATATACTTAAACCCTAGCATGCTCAACAATATTATGACACAAAAAAGTGTAAAATGATGCATAACTAAAATTCGCATGCAATAATATCAAATTATGTATAAACTCCAAATAATATAGGTACCAACATGCAATGCCACAAATGATCTCAAATAGCTAAATAATAACCATAAATATTGCACAATGTACCTCCTATCAATATAACATCTCAACAACAATAATAGTGCACATAATAGTCCTACCAAACTAATAACAATAGTACCACATAACTATAACTACTAACATCTCCACAACATGGGTAGTGCACATAATGAAAATGAAAAAATCATAACAATGGTGGTACTCTATGGTAACTATTGACATTTTCACAACATGGGTAGTGCACATAATAAAACTACTAAAACAATAACACATAGTGATTTCTATTCTTTATTATTTGAGGGGATACAAAGACTATGTGAGAACACACATAATGTGACCCACTCCTATTGTTGCGCGTAATGAAACATAATGCCCTTTTAACTAATAACTCAGGGACATTGTGATCCATCAGTTATACTAGTACACATAACACAAAATAGTACCCTCCCAACCCAAGTTACCTAATCCTTATGTGTGTGCACCTTCTAAGAAGCGCAAAAGAGCAAGAAGAGTAGATGAGGACCTTAATCAAGATTTTAGGGCACCTAACAAATTACTGCAGCAATCAAAGACTCCTACATCATCTATAGTGTAGCTAAATCTAAAGAGTACCATTTTCCTAACTTAAGATCCTTAACTTTGAGAATTAGTGTTTTATTCACAGTGATCATAATTAACACAATAAGAAACACAAAGGTCAATAATAACACTTACTTCCAAAAATTTCTAACAAGGAAAAAATCACAACCCCAAAAGATGAATCGCAATTCTTCAAACACCATAACCACTCTAAAAGAATCATAAGGATTTGAAATCAAACCATGGCACAAAGCCCAAGACACATTAATAAAACCCAAAGGAAATCCCTAACCAAAACCAAGACATAACTCAAGCCTAAAGAATCACATTTGAAGTTACATAAGACCGAACTGGTGGAGGATAACCACTCGAAATACAAAATTATCCCAAATGGAAACTTAAAAAAAACACTATTTACACACAACATTATTCACGAGTAATGGAAAATGTCATTTTATTCCAAGAAGCATAAATCAAAAAACTAAAAATATTTTATTATTAAAAATTACTATTCACACTTGTTTACTATTCATAAGGGTAAAAACTAGTAGTTAAAGTTTAATGGTCAACATTTGACCCTAAAATATACTTAAGACCTTTTTAAGGGTAAATATGTCATTTTACACTTTATTATCTCAAAAGAATTCTTAATCTCACATTAAATCCTACTTAGGTTAATTAAAGAATCATTGACCACAAACATGTTGAAGATCACAAAGAACATCTCAAGAACACCTAAAGCTCCATGACTTTTGTTCACAAATTTAAGCATTAACACATACATAAATTAGAGCATGTTATATATGAAATTTCATGTACAAATTAAAACCTTTAACATGGTATAATCAAATCAACCAAACAACCACAAGATCAAAATCACACCTACATTGTTCATAACATCTTTTGATCAAAAATTATACCAAACACCACCCACATCCATCAAGATATAAATCAAAGTTATGGTATAAATTCCAATGCTTGACATGGAAGAAGTTATTTCCAATCAAAAGCCAATAATCACATCATTAGGCTCTAAGGCTAAAAACCCCAAAATAAATATATATAAAAACTCATACCTAACTTAAAATCAACACATAACATCAAAAGATTCTATTTGTGTAGGGTTTTGGAGGTTTACCTTAACTCTAAAACTAAAGCAAAAAGAAACTATTGTAATATCCCAAAATCCTAATTTCCGAAATTATGACCAAATAAGGAATTATTAGGAAAATTAATTATATAAACTCATTTATTAAGATGTAGAGAGTTAATTAAGGTATATTAAGAGGAAAATAATAAAGAATTTAATTGGAAGAAAGTTTGGGTATTTCTCTAATTAGCATGGAGGTTAAGGAAATTTAACCAAAATAGCCTAACTAATTTAAAAATGGATTTAATTATTATAATTAAAATAATTATTATTAAAATTATATATATAAATTAATTATATAAATAAATAGATACCCAAATACCTCCAACCCAACCATTTTACCATTTCTCCATTTCTCCATTTTCCTTTTTTTTCCTTTTTCTCCTTTCTTTTCTTTTTCTTTCTTCCTCCTTTATTTTTCTTTCTTTTCTTCTTCCCTCCCCGATTTGGGCCAGCCGTCAGCCCAAACCTCCTTTCTTCCCCCGTCTCGCGCGCCCGACCTGCGCAGCCCAGGCCCCCGCCTCTCCTTCCTTCTTCTCACCCGCGGCCCAGCGTCGTGCGACGCGACCCCCGTGCGCCCGTGCGCTGCGTTTTGGCCTCAGTACCGTCGAAACGCCGCGTCACGCTAAATGACCTTATGACCGTTGCCCACCTTCGACGCGACGCTGCGTTTTACTCACACAACCTCCAGTACGTCGCGTTTTACTTACGGATTAAATAACCGCCACCGAACCGGCCGGTTCCCCTTCTTTTCTTTTCCCCTGGACCACCGGTCCACCCTGCCTGTCTTCTTCCTCCCCCGACCTGCGCCCCGACCTGCAATTCGACGCTGCAGCTCGAATCCCGCCGGCAGCCACCAGCCCAGCACTGACCGTCCTTCCTTGCCCCTCTCCCGTCGTTTTCTTCCTCTTTTCGACCCCGACCGAGTCCCTCTCTCCCTTTCCCGCGTGCCCTTCTCTTTCCCTTTCTTCTCCCCCTTCCCCGACCCAGCCTGCCATGGCAGAACCTGCCACCGGCCGGCCACCTGCACACCTGTCCCGCGTGCCACCTCCCTTCCTCTCGTCGTTTTCCCCCCCATGGCCTATAAATACCCCCCATTGGCAGCCCTGATCAGCCCTTTTCATTTTTTTTGCCCCGAAACCCTGCCTCTCCGCCGCCTCAAACAGACGGGCTTTTCGCCGTCACCGGAGACAGCCGCCGCCACCTCTGGCCACCGTTACCATCCTTGCACCTCCCTCGACAAAACCGAGCCACCACCACCCTCCGCCTTGCCCTGCACGTGCCGCCTTCGTCGTGCAAAGTTCCTACCCAAAAACCACCACTTCCAGCCCGTCGCCGCCTTGCGCCGCCTTCTGCCGCCTCCTCCGCCGCTACCAACCACCCTTCCACCCTCCAAAATGCCCAGCAGACCTCCCTCTACCTTTCCCTGCCTTCAACTTTCCCTGCCTCCCTCTCCTCCTTCCTCCCTCATCTCCCACCTCTCTCCACCACCCTCGGCTGCCGCCGTCGCCGCCGCCCCTTGCCACGCCACCACCCTCACTCCACTCCCCTCCACCTGCTCTTTCTTTCCCCACCTCAAACTCCTCCTTTTTCCCTCCCATCTAACCGCCACCTCCATCTTTCCCCTCTTCTCCTCCTCCACCGCCGCCGCCGTCGCCGCCACGCGTCGCCGCCGGACCACCACCAACCCTAGGTAACCCCGACCAAAGCCCTAAGGAGTTAGAGGAGCGTGCTCTAAGCCCGGCGTCGCCTTAGGTAAGGACGAAGCTAATGGCCTTGTGCTATGTGTGACATGGATGTGTTGAATGTTGTGTATGCCATGCTATGCCATGTATTATATGATTTGTGGATAACTTGTTTTATGTGTAGCGCAGCTTGGAGATTGAGGTATGTTGTTTGTGCTTCCGTGACATGAGCATGACATTTATATGTATGATGTTTATAATGTATTATGTTATGACCCTCTAGGACATGCATGTTATGATAAATGGTAATATGAGTTGGGAACCATCATGGGAGTCTTGAAGTTTGTATGATCGTATTAATGTTCTATGGCGGTACTGATGGTTACATGGTGGTATTATGGTTGTAATGGTGGTATTAGGGTTCGCATGGTGATGTTAGGGTTTGTATGATGGTATTTGTGATTTTATGGTGGTATTAATGTTGTATGGTGGTGTTATGGTTGTAACGGTGGTATTAGGGTTCGCATGATGGTGTTAGGGTTTGTATGATGGTATTTGTGATTTTATGGTGGTATTAATGTTGTATGGTGGTATTATGGTTGTAACGGTGGTATTAGGGTTCGCATGATGGTGTTAGGGTTTGTATGATGGTATTTGTGATTTTATGGTGGTATTATGGTTGTAACGGTGGTATTAGGGTTCGTATGGTGGCGTTAGGGTTTGTATGATGGTATTTGTGATTTTATGGTGGTATTAATGTTGTATGGTGGTATTAATGGTTGCATGGTGGTATTCATGATTGCACGATGGTATTAGGGTTGCACGGGGGTATTAGGGTTTGTATAGTGGTATTATGGTTGGTATGGTGGTATTATGATTCGCAGGGTGGTATTAGGATTGTATGGTGGTATTAATGATTGCATGGTGGTATTAATGGCCTATGGAGTAGGGGGTTGAGAGTGAGAATTCACTTATGTAAAGGATGAGTATGGGTTTTCTAAAGAAGGGAGGTTACTTGGAGAGGAAGTAAAGTGCTAGGGTTGGTGTGGTCAACTAGGGTTTGGCGGTCACATGCGGAGTTGGGGAACAAAGAGATATGATTTGGGAATTTCTTAGTAGAGACGGGATGCGAGACAAGGAACAAAGTGAAGATAGGATGAGTAAGAAAGAGTTGGGCCATATAGGCCCAAATTAGGGTTTTCCAAGGAGGAGCCCTAGAGGGATGAAGACATATGGAGTCGATATCTTATGTGTTGGGGCAGCCTATGTTCTTGGAGATCGCGCCTTACTATATACCACTATACCTAAGTCCACGAGGGATGGATGTCGAGTGTGAGAAAAGGGTAAGTGTCTCAACATATGAGACGGGCCCGCTTGAGAGGCAGTGGTATTACGTCGTTGGCATGCATGTTAAGGGTGGAATGATATCTAATAAAACACGGATAAGACACTAATCATGTAAAGTGAAAGATTGTTGAGCCGGGCCCAGACCGATCCACCGGCATAATAGTGGCCAGGTGCCGGGTGCCCTGGAGACCGATCCACCGGCATAAAATAGTGGTTAGGTGCGTTCTGCCCTATACGTGACCGATCCACCGGCTATAATAGTGGGGGATCCCGAGCTCAACAAACCAAACAGTATGTTGTAATTAAATCATGGGAAAGATACTATATACTTACAGTGGAACACCATGAGAGTCGAGGCCAGACCGATCCACCGGCATAATAGTGGCCAGGAGCGTTGTGCCCTGGAGACCGATCCACCGGCGTATAATAGTGGTTAGGTGCGTTCTGCCCTATAAGTGACCGATCCACCGGCTATAATAGTGGGGTTCCCGTACTCGCATGGATTAACAAAGATTATGGTGTGAAATGACTTGCAAATAAATCATGGAAAGATACGTTATAATCACAGTGAAACACTATGAGAGTCGGGGCCAGACCGATCCACCGGCATAATAGTGGCCAGGAGCGTTCTGCCCTAAAGACCGATCCACCGGCATAAAATAGTGGTTAGGTGCGTTCTACCCTATAAGTGACCGATCCACCGGCTATAATAGTGGGGTTCCCGCACTCTCATGGACTCATAACGATCATGATGTGAATCGACTATAATTATCAGAGTTATGAAAAGAAGAAGTTGGATTGGACCATAACCGATCATCATCATCCATCATATTACATGTTGCTTATATGTTTGTGCTGTGCATGTTATGTTGTATGATGGTATGCTTGGCCTTAGCGCACCTGCGCCCTTACTCAGTATTGGACCCATACTGATACTACCTTGATTGAATGGGTCCTGTGATGATCCACCGATGGTGGGGAGCAGACCTCATGTGCAGGTTTATGATCGATTACTAATTCGGGGTGGAAGGCTTGACTTGAGTGAGTAGGCGGTCCGGATATTGGCCCATTGGGATCTGTTTTATTTAGCTATATTTTGTACTACGCTTCTTGCTTTGAGACCGCACTTTTAAGCTGCAATCTCAGACTATATTTTAACTGTTGTTGACTCGTGGTTTTTGTGAATGATCTATGCACCTACGTTTTGATGATTCTTACTTAATGATTGTTTATTTTAGCCTTAGCACTTAGTATCGGAACGGTAGGAGTGAACCGGTCTGGTACTAAGTGTGGCGGTAATACCCCCAAGTTTACGGTTTTTAATTCTTTCGCTTCCGCTAAACCTTTGGATTTAAACGAAATTTTTCAGTAGTAAATTTGGGGGTGTTACAACTATCCTCATCCAGAAGCTAGAATCAAAACCTCTTGAAATTCCTTCAAATCATAAGAAAACAACTCTTAAAATCAAATCAAAGAATAAAGAATTGAAGATGAGAAGAATCCACTAGTTATCTTAACTTTTGGAAGAAAAATGAAGCTCCGATAATGGTGGTAAAGGGCCATAAGGGCTATGATTTTAATGGGGCTAATAGAGATATAAATGGTATGGGAGAGAGGGAGCATACAGTTGGAAAAGATAAGAGGAAGGCGGCATGCACTTGTGGAGGCTATAAGTGGAGAAATACAACTTGATAACATGTAACACCCCTAAAAATTACAGTTTAAAATTTTTATTTAATTAAAACAAACACAAGCACAGGGAGTGCTACCTTCGTGATCAGTATAAGTCCATCCACTGGCCAGTCTCATACCAACCACAAGGCTAATGATAATTTTATAAGAACATTAAACACACTTAAAACAG